>JAQPZY010001607.1:3935000-4535000 GCA_029931535.1 Margaritifera margaritifera
TAGAAAGGTGCTCATCATAAAGATACCAAAGCTACGCTTTCTATAGCATACCAGCCATCTACATGAACATCATGCAATATGCTCCGGAAAACAGTATTTACAGCAAAGTCAAAAACAGGTAACCAGGGTCAATCGCACCACTGGAGCTCTCTCCATTACAATGTAAATCAACACTGGGGTGAACATTACAGGACAGAACAGGAAAAAAAAAAGACAATGGAAATGACGGACACTGTTGACATAAATCTGTTAAGACCTTCCTAAAATCATCAATAGTTCTCCAACTACGCCTGCGACGTTGACATTTTTATCAAAATTCTCTTTGTATTCAATACTGTAAGGTAGGAAATGGACAGCATAATAATCAATGGTTTCAGAATGTATAAACAATATTTATTGAGAATGATATAGGAAATTTTCCTCAATCTGAGTTGCAATAGCCAGACCTTTCTATTTATTCCCCCAATATTCCGGATCATGGCATTCCCGCATCGAAATGTATATGGCTCTTGACAAAAAAAAAAAAAAAAAAAACCCAAAAAAACAAAACAAATAAAATCCTTTAAACATTATAGGAAACATAAAATTGACGAACACGCTATTGCCATATACCTATAAAGGGTTTCATTTAAAAATTTAAATATATATATATTTATTAATTCATTATAGTAGATGAGTATAATATAGGTTATTTGCAGCTAGCAAAATATAATATCCGTTTTAAAATCCTTCCAAAAAACAGGAAAGATGAAATACGTACACGTATGATGCTATAAATATGTCATACTCCCGACAGTAATGGCCAGGTTGAGATGAAAATTAATTTTTGCGAAAATATATTAGAATCAAAAGTCAATCGTAAGAATTCAAACGTTTAATTGTACACCAATTATATGAAATAGTCCAAGACTTTCTCAAGATTTAAGATTTGAGAGAAACATTTTTAATAAAGCTTCTTCAGCAAAGCAACATTGAAATACTTTTAAATGTTCGCAAACATATTTATGCGAATCAGCTAGAGAACTTAATTTGAGAAAATTTTATTGACTCTAAAAGCACTTTAGGTTTACGATTTACAGATCGCTAACCAATGATTAGCAACAATTTAGCGACGCGAAAACATAATGATTTTCAGTGGGGTTTTTTTGTTTATTTTTGTTTATTTTTTTTTTATTATTTTTTTTTAAGCACGGAGATCCACTGTGAGCGACAGAAAGAGGAAGAAATTGTGTGAAGGGATGATCGCGTGGCACTGATTTACTCTTAACCGGTAACGGATAGCGTAGTTCACCGCCATCAAAAGTGGCGATAGTTTATTGACACGGCGGCACGCACAATAGCGATCAGTCTGGGTGTGAAAAAAGGAGGATTAATCCGGTTCTTTGCCACACTTGGTTAACTGCCTAGCAGCCAACTCTTATTATCTCCTGGCGTTGAATGACTTGACATGTTAGCCAAATATGACACCTAAACTTCGAGACTATGTCTGAAACGAAATTGTCTCAGTTGCTCGATGGAAAAGGAAATGAATGTGATGCTCTGGATGTGAGTTATCATTATTTGCTATTTTATTGTTAAAATCATATTTTTTAAATTTGTTAAAAACTTAGAAGAAATAGAAATTAGTACATGTGAAACCATGAAAAGTTAAAGAATTAAACTAAAATTCTTTTATCTTACCTTAAGTTCAATTCAGTCATATTATGAGTCTTGTCTCAATTATTCAGAAATTTAACCAATCCCACCCCCACCCCCCGCCCATTTGAAAGAAATATATATGCTCCGAGGGGTCATTTATTGCAAATGTTTTTGTATTTCTTCATCACTTTTTATACGCAGGCATCTCATACATACATACATACATACATACATACATACATACATACATACATACATACATACATACATACATACATACATACATACATACATACATACATACATACATACATACATACATACATACATACATACATACATACATACATACATACATACATACATACATACATACAGTCTCTTCTCTACACACACATAAACAGAATATGCATAATTCAAATGAAAATAGTAGGTAAAGTCGAGATGGCATTTATTGACCTATAGGTAGATTTGAATCCCAATCAGGATTATCTACTGTGAAAAAAAGGTGTTTGCCATCGTTTGTGTCAACCTCTAATAATAGTTTTTATTGACATGAATACTGATTAGTTTAGTACCATACGAGAGGGTCAGAGAAATACGATTTATACTGCACGTATTATTAATTATATACTTATAAGAATTATATTTACTGGCGGGCTGCTCAATCTGACAATCTACCCGTGGGCCGACGGGTCGTTTTTTTTTATAGGTAATATTATAAGGAAAGGGCCGCCGATTTGGCAGATCCAAATTTGTGACCCAGTCTGTCACTGATTATGCTAGTTTTTACCGGACACATATTTAATATCACCCCCCCCCCCCCATATGTTTCTCATGGGAAGATGGGCATCAAAACTATAATTTTAAGATAACATGTAGACCGGTACCCCTGTTATATCTTGGGTTATCCAGCCCGCTTCGACTTTAACTGCTATGCAATGGAAATACAAACTAGGAACCGAAGTTAAAAGCAGCAACAAAAAATATTAAAAAGTAGAAAAACGAAAAGGAAGCGCCAGAGATTTCGGGGCGCTATACAGCACTATGAGCGTCGCCAAAGGTGAATTAAATTTTATAATGAAAACAAACGATGATAGTTCACACATTGAAGGCAAATCAATGTTTGGTATTTAAGCCTTACGTCATTAATGACGTGATTCACATTATGAAGTCATAATCTCAAAGATGTCAGCAATTGATCAATTAATTGGGTCAAAATGTATCCATTTGATTTTTTTAAATCGTCAAGGGCGCAATTTTAACTGTATTTTTCCCAGACTGATACCTGCACATTCTTTATGCAGATACAGTCATCGCAGGCCTAGAATAACCCTGTCCCAACTTTATCTTAGCAATATGATGGTACTAACAAGGAGTCGCCAAAATTGGGAAAGGTCAGGAGCTCTTTAACCGAAAAGAACTTTCGCCATTAATCTGATTGGTCACTTTGATTGCGTGAGTAATCTGTCTGGTGAAATCGATGATACAAGAGTATCAATGACGTTGCAATAACGCATCATAAAGCGGATGACGGCATAATAAACAGATAACGTTACTGCGACATGGAGAAATTCACTGGTTGTAAGTCTTGTCTAACACTTCATCTCCTTTAGATTTATTCAGTCTAATTGGCACTCTGTCAATGACATGTTCATGGAGTTTGTATAATAATGTCTAACACAAACTTTACAATGTACATTCGTTAATAATATGTCATCGTATTGGTATGGAAAACTCTATTTTTAGAAATTTACTGTGGAGCGATCAGATTGTTTCAGGAAAAGTTCCTGACCTGTCCGTAGTTTTACTTGAGACAGGGGATCAAGATAGCCTCGGTCATTCTGCCAGCTTCAACTTTTATTACTATGGAATGGAAAGTCAAACCAAGGTTTGGAGGAAAAACGAAGTGAAACGAAAACGAAGTGCCCCAAATGTTGAGGATGTGAGCTTTGACTGAGGTAAAATGTAATAAATAATGAAAAACAAAGCATGCCAATTCACACTGAGGCAAACAAAAGTAAAATTTATATAGTTAGAAAGGATGTTGTGCTATAACTTTAGTTGCATATTATCCTTACGTGATTTTTGACGTCACAATATCGATGATGTCAACAATTTCTCACGGGATGATATTAAAACATGCCCGCTTGATGAGCAAACCGCAAGGTGGGGGGTGGGTGGAGGGAGTAGTTTGTGTTGTTTTGTCCGAGAATGATATGTGCAAATTACATATGCAAACACGGTATGGGCCTGTCGAGACTAATTTCAAAATAATTAATATTATTACATGATTCCCGTGAGATATGATTTTTCACAGGATGGCACAACGTCACATGATATGTGACATTTCTTATTACATACCCATATAATCTTACTTGGTGCGTCGCTATTTTTAGACGCAGTGAATCGAACTTGAAAAAAATCCCAATTCGTTTTGAATTTCATTCATACTGTAAAAAGCTAAAAATATTGAAAAAGTGTAAAATAGCAATATGTAAAAAATGCAAAATGGCATTCATGTTTTGCGCTGAGTCGGGGGAATAAATTCGTTTGATATGGCTTATAAATACTAACGGCCTCGACGTATTCCTACCCCATATCAAACTCGTTCTTTCTTGCGACTCGGAACAAAACACGTATGCAGTTTTGTGTATATGTAGCATCGTCGTGACGTCATCAACTTATTCGTGACGTTATAGCGTTCAGTTCTTAGCGTTATGCAGTTGAAATGGCATTTGTACAATTCTAAAGCAAATCAGATTGCAACTTTTAACAAAGTAATGTAATAAAACAATTATAGACCTATGTTTTGATGAATATTAAGTTTAAGGAACCTGTAAACATATAACATTGATTGCGTCGGTCAATATGATGTTTACTGGTTCACAAAACTTCATGTTTTATTTAATGCAGTTTCTACTTGATTACAAAGGATGTACATATTATCGGTTCTCAACCAACATGCATTATACCGCACATGAAAGCAATTGTACCGTCATTGTAATGCTCTTTCATAACGAGGAATATATATTAGAAACATTTTAATTAAGTACTGAAGCCAAAAGGATTAATTTAATCACGGTCGTAGTTTTTGTCATCAGCAAGGATGGTTATAGCACTTCTCTAATGTATTCCAGAGTGTCCAGCCACATCAAATAACGGATTTCCCTACTTTCAGAGAAAGCTCAGTCAATGGAGGCTAAATCACATTATTAATAAAATATAACTCAAAAATGCTACATATTATGCTTTTTAATAGAACTCAGCATTGCTGCAGATATTGCCTTTGTTCAATTGAAAAGATATCAGAGAAAATATAAGACTGTCATTTATTGCATTCACTATATGATTTTGTTATATACTTAAGTGTAAAATAAAAAAAAAATATTTGTGAAATAATTTTCATATTTTTTCATTCCTATATTTTCACATTTGAAAAATATATAATTGTATTTTCACATATGAAAATACAAGATTTTCCATCATGCCATGCGAGGCTTGATTGTTTGTGCCTACATAGGTTTTACCTGCAGCAAGAAAAAAACGAGCATTTTGTGAGCTAGAACAAATAAATGGGAACTGCATTACCTTTCAGACATGGAAATTATTTTTTGATGTAGAAATTTGACTCGACGCCGTTCATGTCTCTATGAAGTTATTTCCCCTTACCACCTTGACAACAATGATAAACCAACTGTGATGAACTGCTGAATCGCACTTGCTTTGTGGTCAGATAGAGTAAAATAATGTACAGAATATCAAAAATGTAATTTACTGCAAGAGATTAGGTCATCATAATCCTACCGCTGAATTAAGTCGAAGATATTTATATTACCAGTCAATGAAAGAGAGGCGAATTTACGAAAAGGGTGTGTGTGATGTGGTGTAATGAAGAGTGAGTTTAATCTTCTAAGCTTCGATTCAGAAGCAAGTTAGGTATATTATAAAAAGAAAAATTTCTTTTCCTGCGTAAATACCGGATATATTTCATCTTGTGGTACAAAAACGATATATTTTAACGAGTGGCGAAAACTTATCAGATGAGAAATGTTATGGCTTTTTTTTTTAATTTTTATTTCAACATAGATTATACTTTGTGCTGAATAATTTTTGTACTCGTAAGCCCAAATTAATCTTGTAGGTAGTACTTTATAAAAAAAAATTGCTCAATTTTACCAACACAATGAAAAAAAGAAAAGAAAGTAAGTGACGAAAATTCACCATATTGAATCTTTTATATTTGCATGATTGATTTTTTTTTTTACGTATTACTCTTCCTCTCTCTCTCTCTCTCTCTCTCTCTCTCTCTCTCTCTCTCTCTCTCTCTCTCGATATGGAGAAGGAGACTATATTACCACGGATTCTGTAATCGCCAGAGGAAATGTATTACATTATTAAAGTTAGCAGTCGTTGTACACAGTTCTCGAAACACATCTAATCGTTATTATATTACACTCACATGTATTCAGTAAAATAACATCATCTGTCCAGTCTTTTTCTTTATCTCAAGTTTTAGTTCGAATTTATTATATTTTAAAAAAATGTTTTTAAAAGAATAGCATTTTTAAAAATTGGTTAGAAAATGCATGTCAGTCAATAACTGCAAAAATACCACGCTTTTGTGCCCATTATGGCTATCATGTTAACAATCAAAAGTATATTAGAATATTGTTTCCATATATCATATTTCAGATGAAATGTATAATGTCCATCACGTAGAAATTCATATATCATACGCTATTTCAGATGACTGAATGACGTCTATTAAATATGAAACTGCATACACTGCACTGTATCCATTACATAAGAAACTAAAATATGCTTTTGAGAAATCTGTTCCACAAGTTTCCCACTTTAAGACGATCGCGGTCCATTGTCCGTAGTGCCAGTTCCTAGCAAGAATATTTTATAATGGGGTCTCTCTGTACACAGCCTGTTGACATAAAAATCAATATTTACCTATATTTATTATGATCTGAGAGATATGTAAATTGTAACCTTTGATATATTCAAGGCGCTAAATTGGTCAAATTGATAACTGTAACAAAACCTACAATGCACTCAGCACGTTTGTCATACTAGTGTCGGGCAAGTCTTTGTTTCCAACCAATTAATGTTTAACATAGCGGATGTGTCTAGCAGAATAGACAATGTCTATGTAAACGCTGTACAAGGCTTCTAGTTAAACAAAACTCACAAGATTTACTGAAATGACGCTTTTGAGGAGAAATTCACTTCAATATTAATTTTTTTAGATGCAATAAACATATACTTTCAGGTTTGGATGTGAATATTCAATAATATTTGTCTTATATAATTTGAGATGACTGTAATGTTGGCTACGTCGGCGCCAATAATAAAGATTTGGGCTATAGAACACTAATTAGTATATATATATATATATATATATATATATATATATATATATATATATATATATATATAGAGAGAGAGAGAGAGAGAGAGAGAGAGAGAGAGAGAGAGAGAGAGAGAGAGAGAGACACACACACACATACACACATATACACACACACAGATGATATTTTCTTTTCCTGCGTTAAGTTTGTCTGTATAACATCGTGCGGTACAAGAGATGGTGATATTTTAATGAGTGCCCGAGACACGAGTAAATATATCGTTTTCTCTTGAGCCACAAGATGAAATATGTCTGATATTAACGTAGGAAAATATTCCATCCCAAAGACTCCACTCTCCCCTCCCACCACGCTCCTCTTCACCTGGACTAGAATCGTATTTGTATACTCAGCATAAAATAGCAGCGATTGATATATTATGATATTTTCAATTTTAGACATGTTATAAAATATGTGTTCTGTATCCGATCACGTTAGCAAGTCAAATCAAGGGAGACCACACGGAGTTTTTCACATTGTTGACTACGTAGTACAGCGGCCGTAGTGTTGTACAGATGCAAACAGTGGCGAATCAAATATCTTGGTCCAAAAAGGAAAACAAAAAACCTTCATCCCTAAAAGCTAAGGCAGTTTCAGTCTCTGTGTTACATAATGTTCATTTTTTGTTTTACTACTGTCATTATAATTCCAGTAGGACAACATATTCAAGCGTCGCATGTCATGATGGAAATCTTGCATTTCACATGTGAAAATAAAAGGTTATAGGAATAAAAATATAGAAGAAAAAATTCACCAGTAAATATTCTATATTTTACTCTTAAGTATATAATAAATTACGTCGTATTAGATCGACGTACAACATGTTCCTACAACATGTGTTCGGTACTTTCATAGCTTTAGGGTGCTTGCGTAAAGTGAGTTATATAGACGAAGCCAGAAAAACTGGAGAGAACCATGAAAAAATATTTTTGGCATGGGCTGACTCTCGAGATCTAACCTGGGACTGCGGGAGTGTCAGTGGCAGCGCGAGGGGGGTCGGAGGGGGCAATTGCTCCCGGGCGCTCGGCGAAGGGGGGCCGTCGGGAGCTTTTTTGTAGCTGAAATTTTCATAGTATAGCGGGGACAATTATTCACAAAACTTAAATTTAGGGGGAGGAGGGAGGTTGGCAACTGACATAAAAAAAAATGTCTACGGCAAAGTAGGGGCGTCACTAAAGAACATTACCCCCGCTACTGGAGAGTGTAAAGCGAGTACACTGACAATGCGCCAAAGGGATCTTTGGCAGTTACATCCAGAATTCGCATTTTTGCTTGCCTGAGGAACCTTGCATAATTTTTGACACACATTAATTTCGAACTTACAGTACTTGTGACCATTGTTATGTTGTCTACATTTTAGTCATAGACACCGGTTATTGTTCATGTTGTCTACATTTAGATATAGACACCGGTTATTGTTCATGCTGTCTACATTTAGATATATACACCGGTTATTGTTCATGTTGTCTACATTTAGATATATACACCGATTATTGTTCATGTTGTCTACATTTAGATATATACACCGGTTATTGTTCATGTTGTCTACATTTAGATATATACACCGTGTATTTGTTCATGTTGTCTACATTTAGTCATATACACCGGTTATTGTTCATGTTGTCTACATTTAGTCATATACACCGGTTATTGTTCATGTTGTCTTCATTTAGATATAGACACCGGTTATTGTTCATGTTGTCTACATTTAGATATAGACACCGGTTATTGTTCATGTTGTCTACATTTAGATATAGACACCGGTTATTGTTCATGTTGTCTACATTTAGTCATATACACCGGTTATTGTTCATGTTGTCTACATTTAGTCATATACACCGGTTATTGTTCATGTTGTCTACATTTAGATATAGACACGTACGTAATTTCTTGCATACTAAAGAAAATCTTTGCTGATTTGCTTGCTTACTGTATGTACTTTATTTAAAAATAAAGAAGAAATCGATAGCATGATTAGAAGCAACGATATCTCCGCCACAAATTTCATCAAATTACAGTACAAGTCACCATATTTAAGTATTGTTGATTCTTTAAGTAAACCATTGAAATGGTATTTCTTTGCATCGATGGAACTGGACAGTACCTAAAGACGAATTCACGAACGACTCTTATAATATGGAACTGTATGTAAAATACATGTTTAGTGAACGAACTTCAGCAGGGTTTTACTGCCTTACTCAAAACATAGCCGAATGAAAATATGCGATAAAATACGACGATATATATGCTTCTGTTTGAAAATACTTTATTCTGTAAGTTAATCAACTTGTTTTTTGCAACACTGAATAACTTTCTTAAAGGTCCGTTATGGAGAAAATCTTCCAAATGTTAATTTTTAAATGCTTTTATTAAACATTTTGTGTAGATTACAACCCCGTTTCTCCGGTAAAATTTACTTCAACCAAATTGTCGTAATTTACAGCTAAAATTAATAAAGAGTTATATTTTCCAAAATTACCAACTGCAATGCCTCCTTTGACTACGGCTCTGTTTGCTGTAATGTATGTGGCGTCATTCAGGAACAAGCCGACTAGCCACTATTGTTGAAGTGTATTGATTGCATAGTCATTTCAAATAAAATTGACGGATTTTGTGCAGTATACGGTAACAAATAGTAGTCAAAAACAGAAAGAGGACTATTGTTTTCACTTTTTAAAATTGTAAATGAAAAAAGACGCAGAAAATAGGAATCTGCCGATTATATTTTGTCAAACCTGGAAGTATTATGAATCGCTTTCCGAGTACTCCCTACTACTGCCATTTCCAGTTATTTTCTCAAGGGACCAGATCATGACAAATCCTTCTAAACGTTGAAAAAATTTATTTAGACATACCATTACGTCAATTATTGGGGGAAAATGAGAGAGAGAGAGAGAGAGAGAGAGAGAGAGAGAGAGAGAGAGAGAGAGAGACAGAGAAAGAAAGAGAGAGAGAGAGGAAGAAGAAGAATATTGAAACGTAAGTGTTTGACGCAAAATTCTGTAACTTTTAAACAGCATAACACCCATTACAATTTTCCTCGCCTTAAAATAGAGCGTAAAAAGTTAGATTTAAGCTGAAAAGAGCTCAGTGTTAAACTTTCAATGACGTTCGTCTAATCATATATGAGCGTACGAAGAACAATGATTGAGACAGCTAAGGTAATGGAATTGCACTGCGTCCAGATGTGTACTGCAGATAGCTTGCACAATGATGCAAATGTGAGCAGGTCAAGAAATAAAGTCCACTTTGTCCATAAGGTTAATCGGGTAAGATAACAAAAAAATCGATATAGTCCTCGATTCAGCTTTGATCTTCTAGAATTGACTTACTCTTCATAAATAACAATGAATTTAAAAAAAAAAAAAAAAACCCCAATAACAATGGTTTTTTCGACTAAACATATTGCTACATAGATCGGTGTGAAACGTCCTGTTCTCGGGACACTGAGTTCAGCTGCTGATCGTTGTAATACATAAATTTGATGCAATTTATGTTTTCCTTGACTACTGTGAAAGAATGTTCAAGTGATTGTGGAAATCTGAGTGTTTGTTGCCTATTTGTGTGCACTATGTTAGCAGTAGAAGGTCACGTGATGAAAGACAGCAGTCACGTGATGAAAGATAGAGATATACCCCCCACCCCACCCCCACACAAACCGATGTTCCACACTGGAAACACGAATATACACATATAAGAATGTGAGAAACCCTTTTCTTCATTGTCTGAATTTAGCTGTCGTCGAGGATAGATGCTCCTTATTGAGATATGATTGGCTGTTAGGCATTGGAACCTACCTGACACAGTGTTTGACAGGTGAAGATTAACACCTGATATATCACCCATCACAGTTAACTGGGTCTAAAGGGAAGCTGATTAGCCTATGATTAACCAATAGGTGTTTTGTTATTCACAGCTTGCTTGAAATTTATTCTACCTACTCGACCAATAGCAGTCAATTAGCAACATATGCTACCTACCCCTTTCTCGCGACCGACCGTTTTTGATTCTCGTCATTTAAATATTGGTGACTTTTATTGTATGGAGTGTAATTTTTCTTGGACAGAATGCAATAAATTATAAACAGCAGTATACAGACTTACGTATTAGAGGACAAGAAAATGATCGGAGACTTCAGTCTGATGAATACTCATCTGATTACGATCTTTTAATGTGGATAACTCACTTTTTAGCCCCTTATTGTTTGATATACCCGGAAATCAAGACTAATGTACGCCGACACTCGTTGTCCAGATCGCCGATAACTCGTTGTCCAGATCTGAAGTGTCTCTTACAAAAATTTGTCGCGCCAGCGTGAACACACGAACGCGCGAATTTAGTGAGAAAACGTGATAAATCCTGATACAACAATACTTGGTCTTAATCATATCAGTTACATATTCCGAACAGGACTCGAAATTTGTTCCTCAACTCCAACTAGAAATTCCCACCCTTTTACAAATCCCTATTGATGATTTGGCCATGCTTTAAATAAGCGAATATAACGCTTGGGTAAAGAAATTCAGGTTGAACAGAAATGCAAATTGGTGATAAATATACGCGTGTCGATTATATATTGTAAATATTTATAAAAGCTGAAATCTAAATTAAACACAGCATTATTTGTAAAGGCTTACCTAACTTTCTTTTCTATTCACATGCCCAGGTTATTTACAAAATTCCTCCGCTGTTATGGACGCAGGCGTACTTTGTATCGTATATTCAATTTCCTTGTCTGAGACTATAATTACCTCCAAACCTCCAAAGATATCCCAAGGAAAGGAGGTTTCTACATTAATAATGTGCCGACCTCAACTTTTTTTTAATTTTTTTATTTTTTCCTTATCAAGAAAGTTTGATGGAGAAACCGACATTCTTGTAATGATATTTGTTCTTAGATAACGCTTCAAGATTCATGAGAAAATATATAAATCCAGATACTCGACCGTTAATGAAAGGGTACATTTATGTACGCATATGGACGGACGAACATATAAAGATAGACGTATAGCGACATCAGTCAACATTCAGTAAAAATTGCACTTAATTGCACTTAATATATATTTTGTATAAAGTACATATAACCATTTCGATCAGCTATGTGGATGTGATTCACTTCATCACAACAACTTCCAGCAGTCGGAGGCGGTATCAAATTTGTCATGACAAAATTTGGATCTAAGCCACTGTGACTGTAATGTTTCTGAGCTAAGTCCCTTGTTTGTATAAAAGGCTTTTTCCCACACAAGTGATTGCCTCTATCACAACCATTTTTTCTCCCTCTAGGTCCTAATTACTGTTGACTTTACGCTTTGTAAAGTTCCTCGAGACTTACAATGTGGGGGGACATAGCTTTTATATACCAGGTTGTAAAGATCCCCGGATATTCAAAACCCACCTAAAGAGATTTATTTCAATAGTGCTGTGTTATTTCATTTTGACTTCTTCCTTTACATAAAAGGTGACGACGCATTCAGTTAATGCTTTAATGCTGTTTGTTGCCTTGTTTGGAAATCGGCATGCAATTGCTGTCAAAATGTTGTATCCATGTACTTTGGTAATAAAGACGCAGATGAAAGGAGTGCTCGTGCTTATATCTCTACACAACACTGATATGGTACGATGTATAAACTACTTCGCAACATGTTTAGAAATGAAGTGTTGAGAAAACTGTGGGATCTCTTTCAACCTGTATGGAGAGAAACATTTAAGAATCAATATAAAATTCAGAAGCATAAAATAACAATTCAGTCAATGGATATTTGAGGAGCGAAGAGACATTCATATATTTATGTTCAGCATGATTGTATCCTTGTTACCCTATTATTTTGCTGCTTTAGGAAGAGACCCAGTAACCTGGACAAATATATATATATATATATATATATATATATATATATATATATATATATATATATATATATATATATACACACACACGCGCGCGCGCGCGCAGCCTAGTTGTCTCTTTTTTGGCATTTACTTCAGTTCGTAACTACATAATGATTGCGGTGAATAAGTAAAGTGACCAAGTGCAGACATCGAAATGATTGTTTGTGTTAGAGGTACGTTTGAACCATGAATAGACACATATTGAAAAGTACTGATCTTAGTTCTGAAAGTCATCTTGCTGGGATATGTAGAAATATCTTCACTTTTGCATTGAAATTCTATGTCATAGATCTGGATTTGGTCTTTACTCACTGTTAAGCATCCATGAATTAGATTTATACGTCACAATGATGTAACAGCGGTTTAAATGAAAAATGTTACAAATAAGATCGTATAATTTACAACTTAAGCTGCAAGGTGATATATCAAGTTACCTAATCAAAATTGAATTAACATACCCTGATATACTTTGAAAGACCTCTTCATCGTTCTTGTTTCTTTTCTTTTCTTTATTTTAAAGCAAGCAAGCAGTGAAATTTAGCCGTATATCCAATATTCTTTGCGTATAGATATTTTAGCGAAATCGATTATCAGACGTATAATGTATTTCAGCGTTGTATAATTCTAGATGATGCACAGAAAAATCGCTCGGGTATTTATTGACATTGTGGACGTTCTTCCTTTTGGCTACATTAAGACTAAAGCAAAATATGCCCGATATACCGTATTATGACATCCAGAAGCCAGTTTAATGGTATACACGATATACCGTATTATGACATCCAGAAGCCAGTTTAATGGTATACCCGATATACTGTATTATGACATCCAGATGCCAGTTTAATGGTATACCCGATATACCGTATTATGACATCCAGATGCCAGTTTAATGGTATACCCGATATACTGTATTATGACATCCAGAAGACAGTTTAATGGTATACCCGATATACCGTATTATGACATCCAGAAGCCAGTTTAATGGTATACCCGATATACTGTACTATGACATCCAGAAGCCAGTTTAATGGTATACCCGATATACTGCATTATGACATCCAGAAGCCAGTTTAATGGTATACCCGATATACCGTATTATGACATCCAGATGCCAGTTTAATGGTATACCCGATATACTGTATTATGACATCCAGAAGACAGTTTAATGGTATACCCGATATACTGTACTATGACATCCAGAAGCCAGTTTAATGGTATACCCGATATACTGTATTATGACATCCAGATGCCAGTTTAATGGTATACCCGATATACCGTATTATGACACTCAGATGCCAGTTTAATAGTATCATCCATGGGGAAAAGGTAGCGACAACGAATTGTTCATCATGAAAAGTCTTGGCCAACATTGAAGGTCTTAAGCTGAAAATCTGTGAAGACTGTGATGGGTTTTCTAGTACTCAATACCATACTGCGCTCAATAACACAGACACATTAGGAAAGAGCGAATTTTTCTCATAGCATTGTTTACCCATCTGAGAAGTCACCATTACACCGCATGAGTGCTCTTCAAACTGACGTAGAGATGGAACTCACAGAAGTCTGCTATGATGTTATAGTATTAATAAAAAGCAAAGTAAAACACATTTTGAGGCACCAATAAACCTATAAGTGTTAATGTTGAACAATTTTTAAAACAAGCTGCAATCAAAAAGTCAATGTTGGGCTTTAAACATTCCGCCATCGTAGTCAAAAAACTACTACTAAAATGGGGAAGATCCTATTCTTTGCCTGTTAACATAGTTCTCTCCAGGAGAATCACCACTCCCATATATATATATATATATATATATATATATATATATATATATATATATATATATATATATATCTTTTTCCATATTACACAAGATGTCCACCGTGAAATACGTTAGAAAGGACTTAACTGCATTCATATCATTTTGTTTTCTTTAATTGTACTACTTATGGCTCATTATTTCCACGTCAAAATGAACTAGAATGCCATGGAACTGGGGAAATCTATATTGCATGTTATCACTCAAGCGAAAATGATGCCATGTAGATTAAATTTTCCTATGATAGCTTCAGCAATAAGACACGCCAGTAATTATTCCCAGGAAACAACCTGAAGAAATGTTTCAAAATTAAAAGCCTTCTCTAATATATATGGTCTCTGGTTAAAACCCTATGATGAAGCCTGTGATAGGTGTGCTGGTGACAAATGTCATAATAATAACATAGCAATAACACTGACAAATTTGTAACAACAGAGTTTTACTCATATATTAATATGTATGACACTGTTTACCCATCTGAAAAAGCGACCATTATACGACATGAGTGCACCTGAATACAAGAATTGACGTCATAGAATGATTGAATTCACAGACGTTTGCTATAGTGTCCTATTATTAGCATCTTTTCAGGCTACAAATAAACTCATGGTCGATCATTTTCAACAATTTGGAGTAAACAGACATCAAAGTCAATTTTGGGAGTTGATAAATTTAGTCATCCCAGTCAAAATTCCAGCATTAAAATCAGGAAGACCCGGTTTTTGCCATTAATGTGGTTCTAGCAGGTAAAAGTTACACTAACATGTGTTCAGTTTTCCCATTGCACACATTACCAATAATAAAATACGTCATAGGGCCCAATTTGTATTCAGACAATTGGGTTGTCTTTAGTTTTTCTGGTGAGGGCTCATCGCTCCCATTTCAAAATGAGCTAGAATTCCAGAGAACCGAATAAACATGTCCGATGTTATCTATCAAAAGAGCATATATATCTTATGATAGCTTCAGAAATGAGGCATCACAAGGACATTTTAATGGAAGAAAGGTACTGACAACGAATTTTTCAAGACTAAAATCCTTCTCCTACGCAGATTGGTCTCTGGCTGAGAAGACTGTGATGGGTGTACTAGTGCCCAATACTATAACACGAGCAATAATACTGATAAATTAGTAACGACATAATTGTTTTCACAGAGTCATATGTACGACATTGTTTACTCATCTGAACAAAACGCCACTGTAGCCTGATGAGTGCATTTGAATACTAACATTGTCGTCACTGAGATATTGAATTTACAGAAGTCTGCAGTGATGCCATATTATTAACAAAATCGTAGTGCAGAGCTTTTTTTGAGGCTACATAGGGGCCTATTATTGGCGGTTTCAACAAGATGAGGAAAACTGCCATCAAAGTCAATGTATGTAGTGGATGAAGTCCACCATCGTGGTCAAAACACTACCAATATATCTATATATATATTTCCAAAGACCACAACATAATGCGTCTGAGGGAGACATTTATAAAACTATATTGATGTCTAATTTTGCTGTGAATGGTTATTGTGTCCATACCAAAATGAACTAGATTTCCAGAGAGCTAGGGAATATATGTCCGATGTTATGACTCCTGCGAGAATGACGCCATGGAGATCAGATCATCGTATGGTAGCTTCAGCAATACGACATCAGAAGTAATATTGTCTACATGAAATTACAAAGTGTTTACATGTTCAAAATAGTACCTAATTTTTAAAAACAAATCATAATGAAAAATTAAATGACTTTACATCTCGCAAAGGGGCTCTGTAATCACCAGATGAAATTATTAAATTACATTTAGTCTCTCTAGAGACATTTTTTTAAATATTCGTACAATGACTACAAATAACTAGTGATACAAATGAAAGCACTAGAAGTTTTGTATTACTGAGAAAATGTGAGCGGTTTTGATGTGTATATTATGAACATTAAACATAAAATTTATGCGAATCAAGTTTTTACATACCTAAAACTTCCAAGATAACCAAGATCGTACATTTATAAATAACAATTAATAACAATAACAATTAATACCTTTTCCTGGAATTCTTAGACACCAAAATCAGCTTTGAAATTGTTTGATGTGGGTATTAGGCCTATTATTTCTTATACCTCTGAAATTTGGGGTTATAGGAACATAAACGTCATTGATAATGCTCATCAAAACTATTGTCAATTCTACTTGTTTACTGATAAGCATACCTCTATTGCAGTAGCTTTGGCTGAACATGACCGCTATTATATGTAAATGTATTACTAAATTGGATGCATCCAAAATTGGTGTAATGTTTATTGTACATTCCAAACAGAGAATAATGGATTGCAATTTACACGATTTTCAATATGAATTACATCAGAAGATTCCTGTGGAAAGTTATAGAAATTATAACTTCTATAGGAAAGTAAAAAATATCTTACTTTCATAATCTGGAGAGTAGAAAAGTTTATATATTATTAAGACTAGGGAAATTACTTGTACACTTTGTTGTAGGGATAGATACATGAATGAATGAATATATATATATATATATATATATATATATATATATATATATATATATATATATATATATATATATATATATATATATTGTTATGTTATTGTACATGTGCCTTTGTTCTCATCCAGAAATAGCATTTTAAGCAAGGTCATGCAGAAGGATCTGGAAAGATGGATGTAGTCCTTAGAAATGTTATGAAAGAAACGTAAATATATGCTCAAAATAAATCTCTGAGGCCTCGTTTTACGTAATGCAAATGGAGATATTCAAAAGTAATATTACGACACAATTCCTGGATTTGAGCTCATGTTTAGCTAAAAACAGTGTGGATACGTCGCAAATCCAAAGTACATTTTGACACTTTTTGAGAAATCTTTTTTAGCCCAAACAATTCTTACTTATATCGACATATATAGATTTCCGTGTAAATCTCTGAAGCAAGGTTGAGAATACTCGCAATTATTGGAAAAAAATACGTGTATATATCAAACAATGTGTCATCTCAGGTTAAGGGACTTTTTAAAATTACAACTGAAGCATTCAAAATTTTTCACATTGAAGGGAAAAGTTATGAAGAACCATAGTGAATAACAGAGAAATACCTGTCAGAGATAACCAGTTCGAGATGTAAATAAGCCATGTGATTTCAGTGTTGTGTGATAAATAATTCACATTTACTAAAATTGCTGAAATAACAGAGATAGAATTTAATTGTATTCCATCAAACCTAGCAACTAAATTTTAGTAGCATAATTACCAGAAGGTATAATGTGTCTGAAACAAAGTAAGAGTTAATCAATTTGCACTTCTATAGCAAATATACTATTTTCGACCAATAATATAAGTCAACTAGGTAAATGCATGTTAGTCACATACATTTATCATATGACCACTGTGTTGTTTAGGTTATAATAATACTTTATATATAATTACATCGCATAACGACAGTGATGTCATGACATCATATAAGACAAAGGCATAATGATTGAAGCACTCGAATGTATTTCAAAAGTCATTTTACCGCACTATTCTGCAGTTTCGTCAAATAAAGCCAGTATTTCTTCGTACGAGAAATGAAATCTTACTTTGGTATTAATTTCAAATGAAGTTTATAAAATTCATCAAATAATTGCAATTTTTTCTCGCATGCGAAGCAAATAACTTTCATTTTTTATATTTCGTTTATAACTGCATCGCATCAAAAATGGCAAAAACCCATTCTCAGCAATCAGTACATTGGTGTTTTATTATTATTATTATTATTTTGTTCATAAATATAGATATTCAAAGTAATATTTTATTGAAAGAATAATTTTCTTACTAGATTTATATATTGGGCGTATATTATTTTAATAAGCATAAGATTTATGTATTCTTTTTATATGATATTGACATTTTTTACAAAATAGTCTAACTAATTATTTGTCCAACATCTCACTCCTAAAATTAAAGTTCAAAAATCTTCAAAAGACACTAAATAACGCCTTAATGTTGGTTGCAAATTAAGTTTTAACATGTACATGCATTCTTATAAGAGTAACGTACGTTGTACTTTTTCATTGATACAAATCATCCATAAGTAATTTTCTGTGTTGCGCGTTGAAGAAACTTATCGTTGCTGGTGTGAAAACAGTAAATAACAATGAAAACAGGAATTATTTACTCACCACAAAGAATGAATAGTGGATTGGTAAATTATGTCTAATCCCTTAATATGCGTGCTTTACTACACCGTGAAAGCCAATGAAAGATTCCGTATGCAATCGTTTGCGGAAGATTTTCTGTAACTGAAATGCCAATGTGCTACCAATTATTCCAAGTTCTATTTCAAATGTTTTCTTTCTGCTGTTTCGATTCAGATTCTATATTGTTTCTTACGAATTTCATGGAACAATTACAGAACTAATTTGTTCCAATGGAACCCGACTTGTAAAATATGAACAAATTATGAAAATGTCAACAATTAGACAAGTCGAAGCAAGCTAGAAAATACAAAGGAAAAAATACCTTAACAAATTCTGTGCTGTTTTGTGGCGTACTGAATGGCTGTATAACGAGCATTTAGATGGAATGAATTTGCACAGCTTTGAAATCAGTAGCTCCATACATTAAAAATTTTGTGTCAGATAGACTTCGTTTCCGAAAAATGTTCCATAGTGTCGACCGGACATTCGACATTATAGCTATCACTTCATACAGAAAAAGACGATTGCAGCAATTTGAAAGTTTGAATTAAACCAATAAATGCATAACTCAGAAAAGCAAATACTGTCACTCGTCCGAGTCTCTAAACTACTTCCTTCACATGAGAAAGTGGTTTTGAGTGTAACTGTGTCTTAAAAGACACAAAACTCAACACTGTCATAAACAGCCGCCATTTATGCTATCAATCATAGGGCACGGTTATATGGCTTTATCCAGCTGTTGGTATCTACTATTACATCTATCAAATATTAATCCATGCACAATTAGGCTGTGAACATATAATCAGGAAAAATATGTTGGTGCCCTATCTTTTAATGGTCGTTTTTAATTTTTACAAATTTTTTTCTTTCTTTTTCTGGTGATGTTCTGCCAATAAAAAGCCAAATGTCCTATTTTCTATCATTTTATTCCGTATTTTCCCCTTGAGAATCCATATTTATACTTTCGATGTTCTTTTTAAATATCTCTAGCAATGTTTACCCTATACTTTATCGTGAGCTAAACAACAAGTTTTCTTTTTATATAAACTCATTCATAATCAATTTTATTATTCAACAGATTAAGTTACATGATTTCCAGAAAACTTCCAAGATTCACGAGAACTGAAGTCTGTACCAATATTCAAGGGAACTGAATTCTACACCAAGATTCAAGGAAACTAAAGTCTATACCAAGATTCAAGGGAACTGAAGTCTACACCAAGATTCAAGGGAACTGAAATCTACACCAAGATTCAAGGGAACTGAAGTCTATACCAAGATTCAAGAGAACTGAAGTCTACATCAAGAATCAAGGGAACTGAAGACTATACCAATATCCAAGGGAACTGAAGTCTACACTAAGATTCAAGGGAACTAAAGTCTACACTAAGATTCAAGGGAACTGAAGTCTATACCAAGATTCAAGGGAACTGAAGTCTACACTAAGATTCAAGGGAACTGAAGTCTACACTAAGATTCAAGGGAACTGAAGTCTATACCAAGATTCAAGGGAACTGAAGTCTACACTAAGATTCAAGAGAACTGAAGTCTACACTAAGATTCAAGGGAACTGAAGTCTACACCAAGAATCAAGGGAACTGAAGTCTACACCAAGAATCAAGGGAACTGAAATCTATACCAAGAATAAAGAGAACTGATGTCTGTACCAAAATTCAAGGGAACTGAAGTCTATACCAAGATTCAAGGGAACTGAAGTCTACACCAAGATTCAAGGGAACTGACATCTATACCAAGATTCAAGGGAACTGAAGTCTACACCAAGATTCAAGGGAACTGACATCTATACCAAGATTCAAGGGAACTGAAGTCTACACTAAGATTCAAGGGAACTGACATCTATACCAAGATTCAAGGGAACTGAAGTCTACACCAAGATTCAAGGGAACTGACATCTATACAAAGATTCAAGGGAACTGAAGTTTACACCAAGATTCAAGGGAACTGACATCTATACCAAGATTCAAGGGAACTGAAGTCTGCACCAACTTTGTCACATTAAGACTGTTAGTCAATTTTGGAGAGGTTTTATTTAAGTCAGTATTTACTGTTATAACTATATTTGATAATTCAACGGACACCTTTTGTGCTCAAAGGTAGAATATGTCATTTCAAAATGGTAACTGATTGTGTACAGATGACGATTGTATTGTATTTAATGCAATGGACAGGGCAGTATTGGGGGAATAAAAGCTGTGACATCGTCCTAGATATGATTTTGCATGACGTGAAAAGCCTTGCATTTCTTTCCCCATGGAAATTACTGACCTCCACCTTGGGGCTAATCAACTCGAATGAAATGAATAGTATAAATAAATATGACAGTTTTTCACTTTTCAAAAGCTTTTGTGTCTTAAAAGTAATTCATAATCAGACCGCATCTTTAACAAAATTATATATTATATGCATTTGTCTTAGTCCCAAAGTCGAAAAATTATTCCCTTGCAAATTTATATTGACTACAATAGAATTTTCATGGAAGGTTGACTACAAAGAAAAAGGGAACATTATTATCTGAGATATTAAATCTCGAAAAAAATGAAAACTGTGTCTATGTGTGCAAATTGTTTATAAGCCACTTTCTAACAAATGAATCAAAATCAATATCAAAGGAATCGATAGCAAATTAATCAAATCGATAATCAAAGAAATGGATGATCGATATCAAAGGAATCTATAACAAATGAATTAAATCAACATGAATATGAAAGCATGGGAAGTATACAGTCATAATCTGTACAACATATTACACAGAAGAAAAGAAAAAAATAAGAATGTCGTTTTTATTGCTTGATTTGCGTCTAAGCATACACTCACCGGTTATTTCATTACAACAGAGAGTATGCCATTACTGAAATTAAAGAACTGCAAGCTTAATACTTGCGATATATCAACTATTCTACCAGATTTTGGACGGTGAAAACACATCGTATGCTTTTCAGACATAATGGTTTTAGTTTTAATCCTGCCAACATGATGAAAGCTTTGTCCATAGATGTAGTAACTTTCGTCGAAAATATTTATCGCAATGTACCTAATCTACAAGATTTGTGATGCCTATACTGAGTGTTGATGCTTTGGGTGAATAGGCTAAAAATCCACATATTTGTAACTATTCGTTCATGAGTTCACACTAGTGTAAATTTATTTATACAGCGTAATATGTGTTCAAATAGAGGGCGTATGTGAAATATTTATTAACCTTTTCAATTTAACTCCGTCAAAATGGAGCACAGTTTAACTGGATCGGAGTCGCGGTGACTCAGGGGTCAGAGTGCCGGACTCACAAATAGCGAGTTGCGGGTTCAAAACCTGCCCAGACCAGCCCGGGTTGAATGCTTGATGTGTCTGTAAGCAAAACACTTTAGTCCAATTCCTTGGCACTGAATAGTTTTTAATTTGCCGTTTAACACCCATAATCAATCACTAAAGCAAATTCTTGATGGCTATGGGATAAGGCATGCATAGTGATAAGATATGCATAGTGAGAAGGTATGCATAGGGATAGGGCATGCATAGTGAGAAGATATGCAAAGTGAGAATTTATGCATAGGGATAGGGCATGCATAGTGATAATATATGCATAGTGAGAAGGTATGCATATGGATAGGGCATGCATAGTGATAAGGTATGCATAGTGATAATGTATGCATAGTAATAGGGTATGCATAGTGATAAGGTATGCATAAAACATTTGCAGTGATGGAATAAAGACATGTATGTTGGTGTACGTTAAAACGTTCTCCGAAATAACTGGGGTTGGGGTGTAATTTTTGCTGCAAATTCACGAAAGTGAAAGAAATTCCGCTATTTGCAGTGCAATGCGTGTTTCGTCAGACTTCTAATATCCGGTTCCAATTGGAATCATGGTATTGACATCAAACATGATGCTTTAGTTTCCTTTTTTATGAAGCTACCGCGAGAGGTGGGCACACTACAAGGTAGACTATATTAACATGCACGCATGGAAGAAAGAATTATAGAATTTAGGTAGAGCATTATTTGAATAAACTTTGCCGCTATTTTTAATCCCAGAAACGAAAATTAACGTTTGGGCATTGTATAAATACACACGTCACTGCCAATAAAACTGAAACAAAGGCGCCTTATTCCATGCCTACACTGAAGTGCTCTGAAATTCCTCCATGTTATGTTTTTAATCGTTCATTTGATACTTTACGTTCCGTGCAGCGTTTTGGTTTTGTTTACACCTGTCATGTTGAAACTAATTTGTGTCAAGGAAAATATCTAATGCTTGAATTGCAAAAAATGACAAAAATTTGTACCCCATGACCGAAAATACATACAGATGAGATGCCGCCAATGCTTATCTTATGAAAAGAGGTATAGACTAGTTTATGAATTGAAATACTATCTATTTAAGTTGATCTTAAATTTTAAAGATATTGTTACGTTTAGCGTCATAAAATTCATGCTGGCTTGTTGGGCAACAATTTAATCCAAGGAAAGACTATTTATATCTGCAGTACACGATGCCCAAAACACAAAACTTATATAAAAAGTATGTAAAATAATTGTAAGTTAGTTTATGAATTATGATAGGATTTCAAGAAAGAAAATACGAGTAAATATTCAGACATCCTCTCTTTTAACGTCTGTCATTTTCGATGCTTGCTTGATGCTGTGGGATTTAAACCTAATTTTCAAAATATTAATGTCCATTCAACATTTTTCGTTTCCTCACAATTAGATTGCTTTTTGAAACTTTTCATATCTGATGTAGCACAATTCTATCGAAACGTTCCTATTGTGGTTTAAATATATAATCACCTGCGGATATTGTCAGCCTACTTGTATGTTCGGGACAATTCGTACATCTAATAATAATTTTTAAACAAATAGTTATCCGTGGCTGTTTAATTTCGCAGATACGATGCTCTTGCGAAATCCACTATATTAAAGATGTTTAACAATATCTTTCTTTCTTCTTTTTCAATGCCAATTTCCCACATTTACCGGATATGAAAGGGGCAATAGCTTTATTCTTTGTCATGCATATAAGCGATCATATGCGCATGCCGTGTGCAACCTCATAAGCATTTATCAATGTTTTAAGGGATAAAAACAGATTATCTTTAAGATGAATATTGTCCATAAGTCAGCACATTTGCACATTGGTTGACGGGCAAGGCTTTTAAGGGCCTTCGTTTCCACACTATTTTTTTCGCGACATTTTAAAGAGCCTGACCTGGACGGTTTGTCTGGGAGGTTATAAAAATTACTCGTGATGTAGGTACATAAATACTCGCTTCCGAGAGCAAATTGAGAGATAAGAGAACTTTTGTTAAAGTTTTGTCCCATGTTGTCTCATAGCGTGCTTCCAAACACGGCTGATAAAGCCACCTTTTTGAAGTGACTATGGTTACAGTAGAATCTTCCGTCGTGATTTGATAAATGTATGAAACATGGAAATCTCTCTTTGAAGTAATGGAACTATAAGAAGACGCTTGATGAACAAAAAGATGCTAGGTTCAAGACTGAAATTGTAAGATTTAATTTGCTGATTTTTATTATAATTTAGAGCATAAGTGACACTTTGGATTAATATTTCGCAAAATGCGGAAAAAATGACTAAATTGATTGAAACATCGCCGTTTGTTTGAAACCGCTCTCTCTCTCTCTCTCTCTCTCTCTCTCTCTCTCCAATCTAAATTTTCTTTCTAATTAACTATATTTAAACCTGCTCGTCGCGACAGAAATATTTGTGGTAAAATGGTTTAAGCACAAAGATTACAATAAAAATTACACGTGATTGTTAATTTTTTTTGTAGGATCTCAAACCTAGTAACATGTTACCGTATTGAAATTCGAAAGTTTTAGAATTTTTTTTTTTTTTTTTTTTTGCTAATCGCAATCAACCTTTCCTCAGAAGATAATTGTGTCAAATTAGCAATGTCATGATTGAGTGGTTAGATCTTGAACGTTCGCCCCAACAGAATATTGTCAAGAAGCAAATTACCCACAAAAGTGTACAGATATATATATTTTGGTTCGATTGACCGTAAGAATATAATATCTGATGCTGTGTGCTAAAATAAGTAGTAGGGAATGTTAAACACAAATTATCTTGAAATTGAAAAGTATTCCACGCTCAACTATATACTTATTTGATTGTGTGGCATCTAGTTAAGGAAAACTCTTACCATCAGCCAAATAGTACAGGTTCTCCAAGTAGATTTCAAAGGACCAATACAACCCTTATAATAACCATGACACGTTTGGGCTTTTCATTCTCTTAAAATAATAATAATAATAATAATAATAATAATAATAATAATAATAATAATAATAATAATAATAATAATAATAATAATAATAATAATAATAATAATAATAATTAATAATAATAATAATAATAAAATAATGAGTAGGATGACGATAACAACAACAATACTAATAGTAATGCTAATACTACTACTACTAATAATAAACATAATAATCACACGTTTTATAATTATACTAATACGTATTATTATCCGCCCCTTCATCAGCATTATCATCGTCAACATTATCTTTATCAGCATCCTTATTATTATTCATATTCATATTCATATTCATATTATTATTATTATTATTATTATTATTATTATTATTATTATTATTATTATTATTATTATTATCTTCATCTTCATTGTTATTTCAGTGGTTAGTACTTTAATATTCCTAGTAGTAGTAGTAGTAGTAGTAGTCATGTAGATTAGATGACCAAAATAAAGTCAGAATTAAATCAGTAAATATAGTAGGAACAATAGAGTTTTAATGGAATCGAAAATAATTAAGTATGTGTGGAATTTTCATTTACACCAAATATGTTACGGATTCATAGTCGCAATGTAACTTTTTAATTTTAGGCTCAATTCAGTTTTCATTTTTAAAACACACAACTTTAAGCTTTGAGTAGACTTAGAGCTAAATTAATTTCAAGTTTATTGTAGACATTAAGAAAAATGAAATTATGGAAGAAAACATCAACATTCAGTACAAGACCATATATATATATATATATATATATATATATATATATATATATATATATATATATATATATATATATATATATATATATATATGTGTGTGTGTGTGTGTGTGTGTGTGTGTGTGTGTGTGTATGTATGTTTTTCCTTTTTTAAACGTGTTTTAATACAACTTTTAGAAAAACAAAACAACATGTATTAAAGAAAGTAAAATTGGCACAATTCAAGGCCATGAGGTACTGATTCTTCTGAATTTTCAGGAATTCGGTGAGACGTCTGACCTACAGTGGTTAATGTGTGTTAGGATATATTCCATGGAGACCTTAACTCAAACCCTTTGAGGTGAGAGATATAGAACTGTAAATATTCATTCCGCGCCGGACTTGCGGTTTGTCTGAGACGTAATAAACTAAAGGCACAGTCTATTACAGACACGTTAATTGCAATTATACTGTCCATGCACCCGGTGGCGGACTGCCCGAAACCCAAACAACACGTTAAGACATTGCCCTTGTGTTTGCCATAGTTCACAAATTGGGTGTGAGGGCTTCTTGCACTTGTATATCATTCAAATTGTGCTAGAAACTTCACTGGATTAATAAACTGACGGAATTTATTGTTTGGAAAATAGTTGTTCCTGCACTGACACGTTTATTTCCGACTTAAAGAAACTTCGTTGTTATTGACTGTTTAACATATAATAGTTAAATAAATTCTACACCAGTAAGAAATATCAGCAAGCAGATACATAATGGCTTGAGGGGCAGTGAATAAAAAGGAACCAAACTGGCATATAAAAAAGATTTTCCTTTTTCAACTGTACTAAGAGCCAGATAGTATGAGAATAATAAACATGAAAAATCATGAAATATATATATATATATATATATATATATATATATATATATATATATATATATATATATATATATGTGTGTGTGTGTGTGTGTGTGTGTGTGTGTGATCTGAATGATTTATTCATTAAAAAAATATCAGGAATTGTATTTGATTTATTAGATTAATTCTTTGTCAGTGAACTTTATCTAATCAGTTACTATCTAAACTTGTGGTACACAGTCAGTAAAGTCCCACAATGCATGTGAGAAAGAGAGAGAGAGAGAGAGAGAGAGAGAGAGAGAGAGAGAGAGAGAGAGAGAGAGAGATGAGTACAGTAGTGAAAAGTAGAATGGAAGTAATGAGGTGTTCACTGTCTAAACATACATTCATTTAATGAATAAAAAAGATGCCTATTACTTATATAAGCCTTTGATGATGATGATGATAATAAAAATAATAATAATAATAATAATAATAATAATAATAATAATAATAATAAATTTTATTATCCTTATCATCGTCATTGTCGTCATCATCATCAGCATTATTATGGTTATTTGTCATTATAATAATAATAATTATTATCATCATCGTCGTTATTATTGTTGTTATTATTATTATTATTATTGTTATTATTGTTATTATTATTATTATTATTATTGTTATTATTATTATTATTGTTATTATTATTGTTGTTATTATTATTATTATTATTATTATTATTATTATTATTATTATTATTATTATTATTATTATTATTTCGACAGAAGGTGTATGCATGATTTCACTCTTGACTTGTTTTCAAACGCTAAATTAATTTTTCAGATTGCTTCACCATGAACATCTCTTCTTGAAGTGTTACTAAATAAATTTACCTTGAAACGAGTGAGGATTTATTGACTTAATTATTCATAACAAATCCGTTTTGAGATTTTGCTTTCCTTGTAAATTAAGTATTCTAAAGCTAATGTTTGTTAAGAATAATTTATTGTTATCAATAAAAGCATGTAGTTCCATATTTTCGGATTTTATTTTCATATGTTTCTCACACTTTCTTAAAAATAAATATCCTAGTCACATACATTGTTATTGCGCCAGAGATGTCATGCGAGTCCAAATTTCAACGACTTTGCAAAATCTTTTTTTTTATTTGATATCTTTTGTAAAAAAAGACAAATGATATAAGCGTAAATGTATATATGCCCATCTGTATACATGTTAGTTTGTCCAAGAAAATGTCACAAACGTACATAAATTTATGGCTTTTCTTGTGTAGAATAAGAACATAACATGTTTGTTTTTGTGTAGATAGATAGATAGATAGATAGATAGATAGATAGATAGATAGATAGATAGATAGATAGATAGATAGATAGATAGATAGATAGATAGATAGATACATACATAGATACATAGATAGATAGATATATAGATAGATAAATAGATAGACAGATAGACATATATATATATATATATATATGTATATATATATATATATATATAGATAGATAGATATAATGATAAAGCTAGAGATAGATGGATGGATGGATGGATGGGTGGATAGATTGGTGGATTCATTGATTGAATTACACAGTATTTATCCTAATTAACATAGAATGTGATTCTGAACAGAAACCTACCAATGAACTTGTCTTTATTTGTAAATACCTTGCTTTTTACAAGAGAGAGAGAGAGAGAACATGCATGAGGATAATTTGCCTTTAAATAAGGCATAACACTGTTGACTTTGTGACAAAAAAGGAGATCAGTTGTATTCAACTAACTGGATTAACTTAAATAATTATAAACGTTATTATTATTATTATTATTATTATTATTATTATTATTATT
The DNA here is from genome assembly GCA_029931535.1 of Margaritifera margaritifera. Taxonomy (NCBI): domain Eukaryota; kingdom Metazoa; phylum Mollusca; class Bivalvia; order Unionida; family Margaritiferidae; genus Margaritifera; species Margaritifera margaritifera. Next base: position 3,963,652 of record JAQPZY010001607.1, read on the forward strand.
ATTAACCATAGTCAGTTCGTTTATACTGTATTGTAAGTGGTAAAATGGCTACCTCTGATATATAATTTATTAAATTCTATTATCTACATATATATATATATATATATATATATATATATATATAAATATATATATATATATATATATATATATATATATATATACATATATATGCATAGTTCATATTTCTATCATTTTAGTCGTTACACGATTCAATCATACAGATTGCTTACCCGACATTCTTTCTGCATTAATCATTTCAAAGGTTCATCAAAAGTTGTAGTATGTATATTATACTTGTATCTATGATAATTATATCTTCTATTTTAAGAAAATACTATATTTCTTCTTTAATATGTTATTCATCCTGTTCTTAGATTGTGTGCACGTTAATTGATTTTACAGATCCACACACAAATGCGTTTAAACTAGAACGACACTTGTAGATATGTGTAGAAGTTTGACTTACCTCAGTAATTAAACCATCGGAGAAGAAAATATTTCACCACTCTCCCATTTTATGCCCAAAGTACCTTAAATATTGAAACAAACACTGCAAATATAAGGAAAATATCATACAAGAACACAACAAACGCATAGTTGTTACAGTGTGCCAAACAAGACTATTTTTATTTTACATTTCAACTTCGATTCAAAATGGCTGCTGTGTGGATTAACACGGATTGAGGCACCTGGGTAGCCATGTTAACACACCGACATTCAGCTTAGTGCACAAAAACTAATAGCTTATGAGCTTTAATTCACGTTCAAGACTAAGACGCAATCGGCAGTTATGCAAGGATGGGACATTGAGAGAAATAAACACTACAAATGCTGGACTAAAATCGTCATTGGTTGGAAATAATCTGGGATACAGATTTCAATGGGAAAGGATTTACTTCTACTCCAAGCGATGAAACTTCGGTATTTTCCTTACCTGCGCTATTTATAATATGTTGTCATATTGCTTTGCACTTGAATAGATCTGATAATTTGCAGCATCAACGAATAGTGATTACTGTCGTTACTAAGACGATAACAGGATAAGCCTGTGAGACGAAGTCGCAAAGATATCAATATCAACGTGATAATGGCACTGACTGTAACCTATTTCCTCTGTAATATTTCTATAATAAACCACATTTTGCAATTTTTGCAATTTTTGGGGGGAGGAGGTGGGGATGGGGGAGGGCGCAGAAATTTATCACAAAAAAAGGTTTAACCGAATACAATGTATGCTCTCTTTGATGAAACATATTTCTGTGTAATTACATTTTTATATATTTAAATGTGATTGCAAATTATTTCCAATACAAAATATTTTAAATTGCCTCCCTTTTGGCTCAAGACTCTAAAATTAGAAAACGCGTGTTGTCCACACTTAAAATTTGAAATCGATATGTGATTTTTGGATAAGATAAAAACTAAGAAGAATTAGTCATATGGGCGTTGTAAAATATATTTAACTGAATTTTGTCTTTGCTCTTACAGTTGCTGTTGACGTTGTTCATCGTTGCATCAATTTAATTCAAGTACAACATCACAAAAGATGTGATATTTTGTCCACGGTCTCAAATCATAGACTCAAAAGCTCCATTTGATAAGAAATTCTGAATATTCTCAGTCTTTTGTTTATATAAATGTCTTCCAACTATCTTCTGCTTTTTTTCTCTGTTTTATCATTTGCTTTATTATTCATTATTGCCTTCGATCCTATTATCAGCCCTGTCATCAGATTATCGCTGAGTTTTGACATTCGACCCGTCATGTGCCTCGAAGCTGACAATGTTCATTCAACAGTATGCCAATAATCGTTGCCAGTACTTTTCTATTGCAAGGCAAATAAGGTCCTTACATGTTCCCGTGATGCTTCACTCTTTATCTGCAAATTCCATTATTCTTGGCAGTTGGCATGTCTTCGAACACGGTCATGGGGAAAATCATTTTCTTGAACATCAAATTCTTCGAACATGGCCATTAGGAAATGAATTTGTTTCTATTCAGTTAGGAATTACCTGTTTATTGGAAATGCGTGATATATTTCATAATCTATTGGCATGTCTGTGTCTATGGTTATGTCTACTTCATGTAAGCATTTGTATCTCAAACGTATTATTTGTTTATTGTAAGCGTGTTTGGAGACAAAGTCTAAAGTGTGCAGTTTTCATCGAAATAAAATGCAACGACCATTTTTTCAAGACAATCGAAATAATATAAAATGACATTTGTTTATATTTTATCTAGTCCACCTCATTCAAGCGCAATGTGAAATTTTCATAAACAGCATGATAATTGCTTTCATTCCTAATGGAATAAACAATTTGGTGGGTGGTTGGGTGATGGAGGGCTATTTAGTATGAAATACAGAATTTTCTTCCCTTCGCAAATGTTCTTGCTCGAATTGATTGATGATTTATAAAGGAAGACCAACTAAAAAAGTCTCAAGATAGCTTATAGGACGTGTATATAGATCTATGATACCGTTGGATCAAGAACCGAAATGTGGCATTTGTGATTACTCTGATCCTTTTCTAGAGAAAACAACCGAGATATCCGGAGAAGCAGGCGACATTTGTGGGCCGCAGGCGTGAATATTGTGGTCGATAGGAATGTTCCTCGATAGGTGATATGCTAAAATCAGCGCCATTTCTCACATTCTGGCTTTTCATGATAATATAAAGAATTATAGTCCTATGCTTCAAACGCTCTCTCCTAAAACAGGCGACTAATTCGCGAATATTATCTTAACAGCAGACGAAATGCCCTATTACATACCCATACAAACCACCGAATATCTGAAAATTCACATTTGTGTCGACATAGTCGTCGACAAGATGTCTTACTCTGTGTTTACAGTTAGCCCGGCTCATGCCTAGGATGATCAAAAGCCTCTGAAGTAAACAGAAAAGATACGGCCTTTGAAGCGATTAATATTCGATCAAATCTGTTTGATTTTAAAAATAGAAAAACATAAAAATTGTGATAAAGTTTCACTTGTAAGAAAAGGAATTTTAAAAACAGTACAAAATCAAGTTTGCAAAACATTATTATTGTGGGAGGTACTTTTGTCCATCTGGCACACTGAGGAATGGTCGTTTCAGTTTTGAAAGATATAGATCGAACAGAATTCTTTATTATATTTCGCAATTACCCCCGGGCGCCAGGCGAAGGGGGTCGCTGTCGGGAGCTTCATTTTTTTCTTTATTTTCTTTAATTTATTTATTTAATTATTTTTTTTTTTTTTTGCAGCTGAAATTTTCATAGTATTTCACCTCACATTAGTGTAATGGGGGTAATTCCTCACAAAGCTTATATTTAGGAGGAGGGAGTTTGGCAACTGACATAAAATCTGTTTTCTGTAGCAAAGCAGGGGCGCCACTAACGAACATTGCCCCCGGCGCTTAGAACCCTCGCGCTGCCACTGAGAGCATTACATGAATCTATTAGGGTGACAGAATATATTTTTTGGTATTCCATGACATTTATCCAGAGACCGAAAATAAATTATCGTACCAATCAACTGGAAAATCTTGTTTGTTTGGCTTGTTTTTTTTTTTTTTTTTTTTTGTTTTTGTTTTTGTTTTTGTTTTTGTTCTCTTTTTTTTCCACATCACGTCACACCATTTGTAAGCAGCATTAGGTACCCAAAGAACTAATTTTTATATATTCCTTTATTTTAACTGATGACATTAACAGGTACACTGCGACGTGTCTTGAAAAACATTTGCATGTACTTTGAAAGCGCAGTTATATTTGGATTTTTGAAAACTATAAAGGACTCCACTGACCTTCTTTTGAAGACTATAGAGGACTCCACTGACCTTCTTTTGAAGACTATAGAGTACTCCATTGACCTTCTTTTGAAGGCCATAAAGGACTCACATGACCTTCTTTTGAAGGCCATAAAGGACTCCATTGACCTTCTTTTGAAGGCCATAAAGGACTCCATTGACCTTCTTTTGAAGGCCATAAAGGACTCACATGACCTTCTTTTGAAGGCCATAAAGGACTCGCATGACCTTCTTTTGAAGGCCATAAAGGACTCACATGACCTTCTTTTGAAGGCCATAAAGGACTCACATGACCTTCTTTTGTTTCAATTTCTTAAAACAATATTTACACTAATTGTTCACAGCTGACTAGAACAATCTTTGGTCATACAATACTTTTGTCGTTTGGATTTTTTTGTCACACAGCTGCGAATGAACGCAGTAAAAATGTGAAAACTTGATATTATTGATTTTGTTATGTGTTAATTTGACACTCCATCCATCCATCCAGCTAGCTAGCTACCTATCTATGATTTGTGTGTCTGTTTGTTTCCCCATGCGGGTTCGGAGATGGAGGATGTGACCCCACCCCAACCCCCACCCCGCATGTTGCAATAAGCGGCTAATGGAGACAACCCTGTTTGACGTAGGATGCGTCACGTGATGATGTCCTAAATGAGGTCCAGAACTTTTTTAAAGAGTGCGGCTAATATTTAAAAAGTTTAATCTCGCGTTTCAAGTGTTTTATCTTCTTTTTACCTTTACCTTTATTTCTGTGCTATTTGGGGAACTTTTTGCAACGACATTACCTTTTATTTTCTTGTCTGATGGTGCATATTTACTTTGGTTGGAAGGGTTTGTCTTCCTGAGGATTTTGGCAAGTTTTTGCCCTTGCAATTTCGCTACCTAGCTTTTGTTTGTTCAAATGTAGCCGCGATTGTGCTGAGGTGCCCTTATACATATACATACATACATGCATTTATACATACATACATACATACATACATACATACATACATACATACATACATACATACATACATACATACATACATACATACATACATACATACATACATACATACATACATACGTACCGTCTCAGCAGATCTTTAATTGACGCAATTTCACCAAAACCGGCATATTAGTCTCCATTTCCAGAAGATGCCAGCTTAAATTAGGACCAAAGAATTACACATGGTAACCAGACTGACCTAAACAAACAATGCCAGAAAGGGTCAAGACTTTGTATTGGATGTTGTCACAGAAGACCTGGTATTTCCTTTCAAGCAAGCGCCAAGTCTTCTGTTAGGAAAATATTGGAGAGAAACGCAAACAAACACGGCAGTATCCTTTGAGTTCGCACTGCTTCAGATGCTGAAACGAGAACTGTGATGGTTGGTACATGAGGTTCCCATGCATCGTGAGGAACAACAACCTGACTGCAATATAATGATATAAAACTCAATCTTTTCTTTATTTCAGCATTTATTAATTTTAATTGTTATAATTACAAAATACTAGTACCCACAGATTTTTGTAACTTGAGACAAAGTTGAGGGACACATACAAATGACTGATTGCAAAAATCTAACGTAAATCTTCAATTTAACAAAACAATGTGAAAATTTACGTTGATCATATTATGCTTCATCCTTTTTTTTTTCTTTATTTCACATGAACAGCGGAAGAAAATAAAACGGTCTACTGCCTTCGTTTGAAATTGTTTATCAATAAGAAAATTTAAACATAACTAGTATCTGAAGCAACTTTACCATATATTAATTTGATACTTGACTGCAAAAACGAAATGGAACTGGGCATAAAAATTGGATAGAATTTTTCAGAAAATATATATTTGGTGCGTTTCTAGTAGTATTTATTTTGTCAAAAAATATGTATTTGATAAAAGTAAGGCATAATGTAAATGATTTAGTACGAGAAAAAAAAATTGTTCTAAGTCAAATAAATACTTCGTTCTTGGATTATATACAAAAACATTTACCTTTCACTATGCAGAGAGAAATGTCTATAAAGCGATCCCAAGTTCTTGAAAAAAAACATATTAAGAATAACTTCATGCAAAATGTAAAATACTCTCTTTTTTATACCTTCCTACCCAATTACCCATCTAGATACCATCTATTACATCTATATATCTACCTGCTTACCTATATACTTATACTTGGCTTACTAAATTAATTAATCACTCTTCGCGAATTCTCTCAGTCAGCATCCTTTTTTAGTGTTTCTTAAATTTCAAATCAAGTAAGAGAAAAAAATATATTTTGATTATGAGCTGAAAACAGGTCCTAAATATGACAATATGTTATTTATTATGCAACCATTTATACCGCTAATTTCTGAGCGATACGTCCCATGAGCTTAGTGCAGTGAAGAGTTAATCCATCGACAAGTATCAAAATGGAATCTGACAAAAATTCCCGCAGTTTAGAAAACACGAGCCCTGCTTGACTGATAGGTGGGATTAGGTATATAATTGGTATTGACAGTTTACAAATTATCCCTATCTCAAATTTTATCTTTACCCTTGAAGATGCCCATATATTTCCGGAGCTAGGCAGAAGAGAGTTCTCGCTGCGAGAGGTAGCTCGGCAAACAACTAACTGACAGCGTGGGCCACGCTACTGGTTGACCTCTGAGGCTCCGGATGGGACACCTTATCTCTGTTTTAATAAGTAAACAATAATAAAAGACAGCTTTTATGGAGAATAAAAAATAATACTCAGATTTGTTGGCGACCAACTAATCTGATTCCCTGGATACCTTTGCTGTAATTTTTGTAGCTTTGGAGGAATAAAAGGAAACAATGGCAGGGAATCAGTTTAAAGACCATTAGAAAAAATGCCAGTCAAAAATGGTGCATGCACTATGCCCATTGTGGAAACATAGAAACGGGGTTCTTGTTAAACATGCTTGGTCAAAACGTACGTCATATTCATTTTTTTCAAAAGTGTCTTTGAAGGGTTTCACATGACTTTCTTGATTCGTCAGGTTCTTCTGCTTTTTTGTATTATTTCAAGGCATCACTGACAAAACTTTTTTGTATTATTTCAAGGCATCACTGACAAAGCTTTTTTGTATTATTTCAAGGCATCACTGAGAAAACGTTTTTGTATTATTTCAAGGCATCACTGACAAAACTTTTTTGTTTGAATCATTATAATGCATTTCTACTTGCTAGCACATTCACCTTGAACTACTTGCAAGTTTTCATTTATTTAGGGGGTTTTGTTGCTGTTGTTGTTGGTGTTGTTTGGGTGTTTAAAAATTTTAATTTTACTTTATGAGAAATATAACTGTCCTTCGCGTCATTTCCTTGACCTTTTGCAGTTGATCTAGTTTTTGTTTTGCCGTCGAAAACATGGAATTCTTTAATTTGCAACTTTGTTTTCATTTGTCTGTCTACTTTTACACTGTTAAGCTATTGTCTCGAACTTGCTTTTAAACGAAGGACATTTTACAGGTTCAGCTATTGATTTTGTACAGACGAATGAAAGAGAGGTTAAAGAATTCAAAGGCAAGTGTAATGGTAGAGCATCCTCCATTGCAAAGAACAGCTCAGCTTTCAGTATGTACTGTCCAATTTTGAACATTCGTTCACCCAAAAGAAACGTTTTAAAACAAGTAAAATATTTTAATTTTGTTAGTATCATAAGAACTTAAGATTATGTGCATAATTAAAGTTGGACAAGGTCTAAAATGACATAAAATTGTAGAAAAATGTATTGCCTGAAACTTTCACATTTGCTTAAGACAAACAGTATGCCAAGCATGACCAAATTTTTTAGCCAATAGAAGCGTGCTATTTGTGAGATAACAATTCTGTTGGAAACTAACAGTAAATTGAAATTAGTTTATGCCCTAAATTCAGATATTGTTCCAAAATTGTCCTCCTCCGATTTTTGCTAGCTGGATAGCTGGATGTTGGACTGGATGAAGAGCGGTAACAAAATTCCGTGTCTTGTGATTAGCCCTAGGAAAGGAGATTCACAAGGACACTTTAATAACATTATTGCAATTTTTTTTTAATTCATTCTAAAGAGATTTCATTCTTTATGTTCATCATTGCAAGGTATTAAGTGCTTCAAAAAAAACCTCAAAATCAGCAAATGACTATGTTTATGATATACAAGGAAAGCTAATTGATGTTTACCAAGCCAACAGTTTTGACGACATTTGTAACTCTATTCAGCAAAGCTCGATCTATTAAACAAATAATCTTTTAACGTGGCATGTAATAGTTTAAAATCAAATTGTGCTTCAATTAAAAACAAAAAAGAGAGAAAAATCTTTAGTCCTGAGTTTCTTTGGTTTTTATTTGTAAAGTCGTAAACAGTTGTGACTTTACCATATTTGTACAAATAATCTTGAGATGCAGTCTTTCTCCCTTAAAGCCTCAAAAGGTCAAAAGTCATACGTCTTTGCTTGATGGCAACTTTTACCCCCGATAACAGGAAAAGTGGGTAGAGATATGTGCTTATTCACAGGTGAATCGGGATATCTCACATCTCACCCTCCAAAATGTTAGGGTCACACATTTGCTACAATGAACTATTTGATAAAAGCATATGTGGGGGAGATGTTTATAGACTGGTTCTCTGTTTACATGCATAAATTTGAACGAAACAATAAGTGTTGGATTTCTACACTCCTGTGAGATAATACCACACGACCAAAAGTAATTGGTTGGAGAAAACCAGAGCTATTGTTTATAGCAGAATTAATTCCAGGCGAATATTGATATATCTAGGGTTTATTTCATTGTTGCCTATGGTTTACATTATACGATTTCAAAATTTCTTTGCTTTTGAACTTTTGTTACAGCCGTTTCCTAAATCAGTAACATTATTTTAAAAAAAGGAAAACTCCTCGTCATTACCCGTTACATGATTGGCTTACCCGCAGCTAATGCTTCTTTTCAAAACAATTTATCACAATCACAAACAAAACAAACTTCTTTCGAATCATAGATTTGTCTTTCTTCCATTTGTTCTTTACTAGTAAATGTTTTGAATTTGTTAATATGGTCGAGTTTCGTTTCGAATTCGATTTTTTTCTTTCGTTTTGCACTGGTTGCTCCGCATATGGCAATAGCATAAGAAATTCATCCTGATCGAATGTTACGTACGGAGTAAATCACCCTGAAGCTGAACAAAGTTCTCAGAACAGATAATTAGCTAAATTAATGTCATATTTCTACAAGGCCAATTTGTTGTGAAACAAGCCGTATTGAATTGACATTTTCTCGAATTCATGTTTACTTTGCCTGTCGTCACACACTGGGAGGTACGTACAGCGTCAGAAGATATTATGGCGGACAACTCAATATTACTTTAGACACAAGACCTACATGGAAGGCTAGAAGGCAGGAAAGCCACAATCAAGGAAGCTGTTAAACTAAAGCTAACAGGCACTCGGTTGTAAAGAAAACATAAGCAAACATCTAATCCTTAAGACAAAGACGAAATCGTCGGTGATTGCATCATATAATACTTGGATATAAAGGTTATAGCCGTGTGAAAATGGGGTCAGTTAATAACATGTAGACTTAGACTATCAATGTGGAAGGGTTTGTTTGTAGATAGTGAAAATAAATAAAGAAAAGGAAATCTGTTATTTATGTTTCTTACTACTATATTTTGATGCATCTTTTATTTATTCCAGACTTATGCTTTCTTTCCCGATGAAATTTATGGGAAATGACTAAGGACCTTGAGCAAAGCTTCTCTGGAAAAATGTAACTTGAGATGTTACATATTATCCTCTGTTATTCAAGTCCCATGGTCTTTATGAAACAAAATCCTTACATCCAAGAATGGATTCATCACAAATACTAAAAATAGAAAACTAGTATCATTTTTTAAAAAGATTTTTTAACTATTCTTTATTTTAAAACCCCAGATATTATAAATTTCAATACTATGTACATAGTTAACTTTTATTCCAGATATATTGTTATAAACTGATAAATCATACCCTACATTCTAAAATCAATACAATCCTTTTGAAAAAATTGATTTAAGTTTTGCATATCGCACGCTTCGATGCAATATTTATAAATTTAAATATAAAAATCCGGCCATATCAAGGAAAAAAGAAAGCAGCTTCATATATCTGTAAATCTGGAGACTAGATATCGGGAAAAAATGAAGTTTAAAAATTTTAAAGATCCATCACTTTAATACGCAAGAGAGAAGACAATTCGTTCCCGTTTCTTTACATTTTCTCTGTTTTTTTTTCAATACTAGAAACAAAGTTGTATTAAGATCTTGCACTTTTTTAAAGCAATAGTAGCATTCCCTTATAAATGTTCCCTGAAAAATCACGTGTCTCAGTGTGTATGCAGAAACAATCCTGATAGATAGATAGATAGATAGATAGATACATAGATACATAGAAAGATAGATGGGCGGGTGGGTATAAAGATAGGTAGATAGATTGGAAGATGGATAAATAGAACATGTACAGTTTGTTTTATCCATTCAATCAGCTACAAAGCACTTACACTGTTGCTTTTATATTTGCAAGAATAATAGTATTATTGTAGTAAATGAATACAGTTTTAGAATTTATGAACTTTTAGAAAATAACTTTAATTTAAGAAGAAATCATTTCCCTTTAAAGAGAACTAAAAACACCGTTTCAGTATCAATACGATGGGGGAGGGGGTGTCAACGAGGAAGAAGTTGTTTAATGTTTCAACATGAACTATATAGATTTTTATGACGCTTATCGTTTCTTCGCTAACATTTTTTGGTAAAATTTCTTCAGAAACTTGTCAACATTTCTTTACCGCAACCTAATCTTCAAATATAATATTTTATTATTCAATCAAGTGTTGTTGAACTTTTTTTAAACAATATTCTTAAAAAACACTCTGCTGTATAAGCCTCATTGAGACATTTTATTCTAATATTCTGTAGATATTAATCTGACAAAAGGAAGACATTAGTTAGGTATAAACTATAAAATGATTATCAACAACATGAACTAAATTGTAGAAAAATCTATACTACTATAAACTTTTATATTGAAGTCAGTGATTTTTGCAAACGTAATTTCCTTGTTATTTTATTGAAGTAAATGTTCATCTAACTTTTAACAACAAAACAAAATACACAGGATAAAGGAAAAAAGTCGATTTTCGTATGTTGATCCATTTCCAGTTTCAAAATACGAATTGACATGAATTCTAGGCTCGAATCTTTTAATAGATCAAGGCTATATATTCATCTTGCTAATAACTGTTCGTACTTTTATTATTATTAAAAATGTTAGAATAGCACAAACTAAATTGTGAACATAATCTCATAGACTCCATGTTGAAACCGATAGATGGGCTAAGCCGGAAGTAGTATCATATGAAAATAGAACAATTCGTTTTTGTAATGCGATAGATGAGGAATTTCAGTTTGTATTAGAATGTCAGTGTTTCATGGAATATAGACGAAAGTATATACCTATAGGCATCCAAAATATGGCCAAATGTGTATTTCTGCTTTCAAGTTATAATCAGAATATTATACGCAATTAAAGCAATTGTATTTGTAGATATTTTAACCTTCACAGTGAATTTTTTAAAATCGGCACCATAATCTTTCAATGACTTTATTGAACATTTAATAATAGGTAGACTTTCCTAGCCAGCCTCAATCAACTACTATATAAGCCAATCAACTACTGTATAAGACGATCATTATAGTCTTTTATATATGTTGCTTTAACTGCTTCATTTACTGATAATAATGTACCCATGTTTTCCTTATCTTTAATGTGACTGTTTGTATTTTTTCCTTCTTTTTTGTCTTCTGCAGATTGTTTGTTAGTTCTTTGGTAGCAATTAACATAGATTCAAAACTCTTAACGGTTAATATTTATTGAATCATACTTCTAAAGTTGTGATTTTGATTCATGTTATTGCATTTTCAATTATACTGTGTGATTTGAAGATACTGATTTATATTGCATATTGTTATATATGTGCTTGACATTATTTCGCTTTGGCATTACCTAATATATTATATATTTATTTACATATTTGCAAAAGGCCGGCAGGCGTATATGCAATAAAAATTATCCTTCATGAATATCTTAATAGAAAGGGAAAAAAACAACTATGTATGAGTGAATGGTTGCAAATTATTTGTGTTCCCAAGTAGAAAACATTTCTTTGCTGTGGAAAGAAAATGCATATCATTCAGTCTTCCGTTTTACTTTTAACACAAAATTTTAAGTACAGTTTAATATCGATTACCCAAATGCATCGGGTGACATAAGAATGAGTCGGATATAAGGGAGTTCACATAAACGATTTAGGCTGACCACGTGTATGCATGTTTCGGATTATACGGATTTTTCGTCAGATAATGCCCAATTATCAAAAGTTACCATTTTAAACTGACCACCTTGTTAAAGTGACTATTACTTTGGAATTTCTGCATCAGCAGTTTAATTTTCTTTTCCTGATGTCTCTGGTATTTTAAATTAATGTAATCAGGAGGGATGACTTATAGAATTATACAATGAAAATGATAGATATATCGATTTTCTGTGCTTCTTCTACCGATTTTCTTAACTATTTCCTTGAAATGCTTATTTAATTCCTCAAATGCAGATAAAAATAAGGATATTCTTGCAAAATCTGTGTGGTGACCCTATTGAGTCTGTAGTAACTCAAATATCAAAATATGTGTGTTAACCCTGTGAGTCTGTATTAATTCACATATCAAAATCTGTGTGGTAACCCTGTAGTAATTCACGTATCAAAATCTGTGTGGTAACCCTGTTGAGTCTGTAGTAATTCACGTATCAAAATCTGTGTGGTAAACCTGTTGAGTCTGTATTAATTCACAGATCAAAATCTGTGTGGTAACCCTGTTGAGTCTGTAGTAATTCACAGATCAAAATATGTGTGGTAACCCTGTTGAGTCTGTAGTAATTCACAGATCAAAATCTGTGTGGTAACCCTGTTGAGTCTGTAGTAATTCACAGATCAAAATCTGTGTGGTAACCCTGTTGAGTCTGTAGTAATTCACAGATCAAAATCTGTGTGGTAACCCTGTTGAGTCTGTAGTAATTCACAGATCAAAAGTGTTTGGGGAATACGGGATTGGTTTGAATGAACCTAAAATTTAGACGATCGAGACTTTATCGAGTAAGTGTTATATATTTTAACTAACAATGACTTTTAATTGTTCCTATTAATAAAAACGATTTACGATATATATAGTTAAAGTCCAACATCGACTTTGCCTACATCCTCCACAATTCAGTCCATATTTGATTCAGATACACTAACATGTCTTAATAGATTATAAATCTGTACAAAACACAAACCTCAACGAAAGATAGTTTTTCATGAATTTTATTTTTTCGTCACATTTGAGACAGCTTGTGTCTAATAAATACCTGAAACGTAGCACTTACCCAAAAATGTATTACAAAACATTTGATCGATCGGCAGTAGAAATACTTTAAGCATCGTATCTTTTTACAAGTCAATTTTTTGAAACGCTTCTGCAATCTAACATCTGTTTCACTCAATGTTCTATCAATAACAAATCTATCAATAAAGTTTGCAAAGTTTCTACTAACATTTTTATAGAAACTTCAATGAAAAAAAATCATACCTAAAATTTACTACGATATCATCAAACAAAATATATGGAATGGAAACTCACCACTGCATGCAAATGACATAAAATTCATCAGAGGACCAAGAGCTTTCTCACTGAGAATGTTCTTTCTCATAAAATAGTCCGATCTACATTACGGAGCGGCTTTATCAATCGAGACTTTAAATTCTTTAGACTACTACACAACTATAATAACAGTTATATTTCATTACTTTTCCCAGACTTTGTTTTAAGTTTAACTCTCCATCTATTGCAATTGGTGAACAATCCTGAAAATCAGAGTCAACTCTATGGAATCAAAAGTTATTTATGTTGATCGATTCTTCCAACAATAATCCACATTACTTTCAGAGCCGTGGAAACACACAGAAGATAATGTTCTCCCAATAACTGAGATCTAGTGTATCTTCCACTTAAAACCAAAACTTAGTCCCAAACCTGTACATGACTTAAAACTCACACCAAACACAAAAACCGTTTCGCATGAAGAAAGTTGTGCTATTAGCTCCAACAAAATTTGTTCTGACCCGACGGTCCGCACGCTTCTATTTCATGCAAAGGTCTACAAATATGCAGTTTCATTCCATTCCTATTGGAAGAAATGCTCCCATGCGGTAGGCAAGCGTGTCCATATACTCGATGGCTTGAAGCTTCAGGAAGACTCTTGGACAATCATAGATGGGCAGAGATGAATATTTTTTTTTAACAAGCCGAAGTTTATACTGTCGCTCTGGTTAATTATTTAACTGACACTGCGCTGGCAATGTTTGAAAAGTTTATATTGTGGACATTTTCAATATATTTTGGCAAAACAACAAGACATCGGCCGAAACTTGCCACGGTTCATTGCCTTGCATGCCTTGTGATTCTGATTCGTGAGCTTCGATACAAAACATAAGTTTCTAGTAATAGCGTAAATCATTATGAATTCATTGTCCCAGATTGTCTTAACAGTCTGTCCAGCGCTTTAGATCTTTCTTCCTCAGATCTGTTTTGAACAAAATGTCCATTCATTTAAATATTCTTAATGTTTTAATCAAACTGCTCCGCCATTTGCCACTGTAGCATACTGACATGCTGAAAATGTAGGCTGCCGTGCCGTCATGGAACTGTACCCAAATGCAGTTGAATGATGCTTTGCTTTCAGCCTCAGTGTGGCTATACTACTAGAACACTGATCCCTGTTTGGGCTGTATATGTACGGAGGGGCCTGCGGAGAATAGCCGTAAGGGGACGCTGGATTGTTCATGTTAGTTGGGACCGAAGGAACATTGCTAACCATGCTGGAACTTATACTACTTGAGGGAGACGAAAAACACATTTGCTGCGTAGGCACCACCGATGACAAATGTGGGTTGACGGAATTCAAACCCCATGGGAATGTTTTAGACCCGAGTGGACTAGGCACTTTGGTCGCCCATGTATTGTTGTAGTAGCCGTTGTACAAACCATCATCAAACGGGGTTTGCATCAGTCCTGTAAACTGGGTACCGAATCCAGTTTTGAAAGAGTCCATGTTCCGCTCCCTCTTCCTCCATTTTGCCCTTCTATTCTTGAACCAAACCTGAAAGAGAAAACAACATACTTTGAATACATTATTTTAATGAAATATATATTTATATATTCCCCCATAGCTTTGTTACAATGAAGAAAGTCTTTTCAAATTATGATGTTCCGGAATTCTTGTTTGAAAAAGAATAAGAGAACTGTTCTTTGAACTGTTGATTTATGGAATTCCTTGACCTACTAACCTTTCAAAAATGGCAACCTTTATGTCTGCTTTAATTTTGCTTGAGACTTTCTCTCTTTTCTGTTATCGTGTACCAGTATTTATCATGTAACAGTATTTATCGTATACCAGTACTTATCGTATACCAGTATTTATCGTTTACCAGTATTTATCGTTCAATATATATGATGTAAGTATTTTCATTATTATTAGAACCTTACGAAAGTGTTAAGTTGTACAAGGTTTGTACGAGTCTGATTGTATAATAAAGCATTGTATCTTGTTCAAGGGTTGATAACTACATACACAGGAAACTATCTAAATTGTTGTGAATGTCTTTCGTTACTTATTCTGTGAGGGAAAGGGGGATGTGATAGTGGCATTACTCTTCGTTCTGTGGTTGTTTTGTTTTAATTATTTTCTTTCTTATTGAGCCGGTGTGGCGTCTACTGGGAATGGAGGTTGTCTTTGTTATATTTGTATATGTTGAAAATTAAGGTTTGTCCAGTGTAAGTGCACTGGCTCCATTTAATCCATATTGTTCCGTGCACGACCTTGTCATCATAATTAGCCAAAATAAATTTCAAAAAGTAAACTATGTATAAATCATCGTTTCAATTTCATATCGATGATTCTATGAGTAGAGAGAAAAAAGTAACACTTTTCGCGAGGAATAGTTAATATTAGGTGCAATATTTAGTCCTTGAATCGTCTAATTATGAAATCATTTACACCTGCAGGAGTAGTCTTTACAGTTCTTGGAACGTGCAAACTTTGTTCAAAATACCTTAACAAGCCCCTGTGCATCATATGTTGTGAATCACGTATTCAATAAAAACAAGACAATAAATCACCTAAGTTCTTCGCCACTAAGTTAGTTACTCAAACTTTTGTTATTAAGTTTGTCCGCTATTTCGCGATAACTTCTTTTTTTCTTTAATTTTTTTTATTATTTTTTTTTTTTTTATTTTAATTGTACCTTAATTTATTCCAACACCATTGCTGGAGCTTTTTACAGTCCACTTCTTAAATAAAGATATAACATCATCAAGACAAAGATGTTGAGGTGTTCATAACTTTTACATACGCTTACAGTTCTGTTTCTCGTAGGTGAAAACATTTGGAAAACTCGGATTTTAGCCATAATCTCGTGTCAGAATCCTCAACTTATGTAATGTAGGTATTGTTAGAAGTAAAGCTCAGAGAATCTGAGGAATGAATAATGCGATTCCCTTATATGACACATATGGCTCCAAAAAATAAAGGACGATAAATTGTTGACGTTCAAGGAGCTATAGGGATGAATGTCGAGTCAATAACCTTTTCAAATGAAAGAATAAAGGCTTCTAATTGATTAATGACAGGAATGATGTCAATGATAAACTATGGATTTATACTTATATAGCTCTCATTGTGTATTTTCTTCCCCTTTATTTTAAAGTCGGCACGGAATTTTTTTGTTTTAATTGGAAAGATAACAGTTTGAACAGATATTTTTTCAAGACAAGATCTTTATCTTAACTTCTGTAGACGAGTGGATGAGGACTTACTGATTGCATTTTAGCAAGCGTGCCCAAACAAATACCGATATCCTGTTGTTGTATCCAATATTGGTTTAACTATTCGAAAATTTTGTTACAATATTAATTCTACTTTAAGAAATCTTATTTAAAATCTTAAAAATGTTTTTTAGACTACATTATTAACAGTAAACATACGTACAAATCTTTATAATAATGGGCTTAACATAAGTTCTGAGTGTACAGCACCGCTGCATAATTCTATTTATTTTGGATTACAAGTATGATTTATTGCATATAACTTCCAAATCTTTTTTCACTGTCAGGGGTAACCAGGATTAAAATTTAAGACCAATCCAGCCTAGTCGGATTTTGTATGTTTTGAGTCACTCCAGACGAGGAATTAGCCTATTATCTGGTCATAAATTAGCTTGCTGGGGACCTCTATGAAAGATTTTTTGGGTTCGGAATGGGGTTGTTCCACTCGAAACTCTCAATTTACACCACTACAGTACCTTGACTGACTAAATTTGAAATCTATTGTCTCTCATGTAGCTTGAAAATGGTCTCCAATTAAACATCAAAAGAGACCTTTAAAAAAAATGATAGACATATATTGGCTATTTATTTAAATAATGAATCTAAGTGGATTTGTATACACTTATGTTGCTTAGCACGACTCTTTGACAACACAGTGTAATTGTATGCACATTTTCTGTGGAGATCAGAAGAAAAATAACAATTGTATGAATATAAATTTAGTAACTTTTTCTGCGATATAAACATAGAAATCATGATGTTATAATTATAACACCAATGTCATAGTATTCTAGTCTATTCATATGGTATGGAATTTTAGAAAATTGTACATTGGGTACAGGAGTGTACTGGGGAAGCAACTCGGCCCTGGATTCATCTGCCGGGACAGGCCCGAGGTTTTGCTCACACCAGTAAAACACCGGTAAAAACGGATTTTTTTCACGGCCCACCGGCCCACCGATGTGGCGGTCTGCCGGGATAGGCCCGGGGTTTTGCTCACACCAGTAAAACACCGGTAAAAACGGATTTTTTTGCGGCGGCCCACCGGGATTTGTCCCGGTATGCCCAATGGCCAGTACACCACTGATTGGGTATATGTTTAAGACCCTTGGGCCCCTTTGGACATTTGGAGTCGCATCTTTTTCTTCTGTAAAGCTGAATTCTATAAAATGTATCACAAGACACGATGCTCTCTCTGTCTCTGTCTGTCTGTCTCTTTCTGTCTCTATATATATATATATATATATATATATATATATATATAGAGAGAGAGAGAGAGAGAGAGAGAGAGAGAGAGAGAGACAGACAGGCAGACAGAGAAGAGAAGAGACAGAGAGAGATATTAACACTAATTTTTCTTCAAGACACTTCGAGCTTTTTATTTCAGCATTTTTAAACCTTCTTTAGAACTGTCATCTTCAAATCTTTAAACTTTGGGTGATGTTTGGTCTTTATTGAGATCAATTTACTAGTTTATTCGATGCATCAAAACATGTCTAGCACTTTTATCTTCGGGGACTCGACCTTCAATGCACCAAAACATACCAAGCATAACCCTTAAAGAACTTGAGGCTTCATAAAATGTCTAAGACACGACATTTAATATGTACATTTAAAGGGTGTGGCCATGTACAGATTATCGTTATTTCAATGTACCAAAGTTAAAAATTGTTGAATCAAAGTTTCAATCTTACTTCTTATTTTAAGAAACCATCAAAGCAGGGCTCTTGGCACCAACAGACGGTTTAAGTCATCTTATCATACTTTGGGAACGGATGTGCACGTGCATATAATGTTGTAAACGATCGGCAGAAAACTACTTCAAGGGATTGCAAACCTGCTTTTTATGTTTATACCAGCAATATCTGCACACATATCAAAGTTCTTGTGAAAGGTTACATTCCATCCAATTAATAAATTAATTAGATTTCATCGCAGCGCGCTGTCTCCAATTTAAAAAAAAATTCACTTTTTTACACACTTTTACCTTTTTATTAATTTATAAAAAGCCTCACTTCGCAGCATCCGTGGTGACAATAAAACACTGCTTTCGTAGTTTCAAAGAAAAACATGTAACTAAATATATTTCAGACTTCATGGGGTAGAGGAAGCGTCTTATTTATTATTTTGGGTGTAACTCAACAAAACTAGTGTACAATTAATTATGTTTATTTGTATATCAGGTAGTCATTTTAAGTGCAATACTAACTTGGAACCTGCTGACGACCGAGACTTAAAATTGGGTTCACAACGGCAAGCTTCTTTTTGTAAAAGCTTCCAGAGGCACGAAAGTGCTTTCCACTTAGCAATCTAATTATGATATTAAAGAAAAAAATATTCACTCAATTTTTAATACATGCCCAACTGGCTTACTTTTATGGTACTTTCTCTATAAGATACAAAGCCTAGTACCTAGATCAAGAAATGTCAATCAGAACCATTAAAAAGATTTTTGAAACTTTTGAAATCCACTCGTCAAATCACTTCTTTTTATATTTATATAGTCGAATAGTTATTTTTAAAATTGATGCATACTTATTTGTTTGAATCTTTCAAAAGATTGGCGTTGAAGCTGCTGTGTAAAATTCATTTTTTCTGCAATCCTTCGCTTTCTTACAACTGTTTTGGTTTTGTGTTATACAGCACATCAACACATGTAAGTTATTTCGTGCCATTCTTACAACTGCAATCTGTTGTCGATTTATATCAAGTACGCTGCCGAATCAGTGAGACTCTGTCAAAATTCGTAACAATTAAAAAGAAAAAGTACCTTAAATGGAACAAACTACTTATACTGTATTTGCTCGAGAGCATAAATTCCGCTACATGGCCAAACACGATCTCTTGATGGAGCCATATTTTCCAGCTTGGTGCTAAATATACAGCCAATGCCTAATTAGAAAATTCCGTGCCCGGTCTAGGACGGAGATAAAACACGTACCAGGATTGTAAGAACGATCTCTTCACGCAATAAACTAGACCAATATTGAAATAGGATAAGCTGCAAAATAATAGAAGCGGGAGTTGTTGAGTTGTGGCTATCATTGGTTTACAAGTAGCCTGACAACGAGATGTAAAGTCAATTATATCGACTAAAAATTATCCAATTGTACAACACTTATTAACGGGTAATATTGCTTTAAACACCAAGCAAATCCTTGGTAAAACAATCCATTTCAATAATTCATTTTAAATCAAGAATTTGCCTTCAAATGTTAATTATAGTGTTATGCTAAAGAGAGTGAAATCTGAATTTATTACCACAGAGGAGGTTGATAAAGTGAAAGTTAAAGTGTCATACAAGAAACGCCTTGATTTTGAAATAATCAGTTCCGCCATAAAGTAGTCTACTTGTTGTTAGGTCGTTAGTATATGACTTATGACGACTGTCTCTTTCCTTCGAAAAGTTAGTATATGACTTATGACGACTGTCTCTTTCCTTCGAAAAGTTAGTATATGACTTATGACGACTGTCTCTTTCCTTCGAAAAGTTAGTATATGACTTATGACGACTGTCTCTTTCCTTCGAAAAGTTAGTATATGACTTATGACGACTGTCTCTTTCCTTCGAAAAGTTAGTATATGACTTATGACGACTGTCTCTTTCCTTCGAAAAGTTAGTATATGACTTATGACGACTGTCTCTTTCCTTTGAAACGTTAGTATATGACTTATGACGACTGTCTCTTTCCTTTGAAACGTTAGTATATGACTTATGACGACTGTCTCTTTCCTTCGAAAAGTTAGTATATGACTTATGACGATTGTCTCTTTCCTTTGAAAAGTTAGTATATGACTTATGACGATTGTCTCTTTCCTTTGAAACGTTAGTATATGGCTTGTGACGATTTTCTCTTTCCTTTGAAAAGTTGATAACATTTCTATCATCAGAAATATCAGTTTTTAACTGAATGTTATTATGAACATATTCCCTTGCCGCCTTCAAAACATCCTTTTGTTATGAAAGGGGAAATCGATTTATAAAGAATCATTCTGAAATTTACAAACCACCATTCGAATGGTTCACTAAACTTACGAGTATGCGAAAATTCTCTTTTATATACCGTTCTTTCTATCAAGTTCAACCAAAGTATTAGAAAACGTAGATAATATATGGCAAACAAAAACTTTCCAGTTTGCAGAAAACTAACGAGTAGTAACATCCCGATAGTGATCCCAAAAATACTAGAGGATTTTATGGTATCCTGGCTGTTTCATTATATATATATATATATATATATATATATATATATATATATATATATATATATATATATATATATATATAATCTTTAGTACAAAATAAAAAATATCCATTGCAATTCAACTTCATCCACGTCGTACAACTTTTTAAACTTTAAAGGAAACATTTGTATACATGTATGTGAACTTTCTCAAATTACACGGTATATTTAGACTATTCAAATTACATGGTATATTTAGACTATTCAAATTACACGGTATATTAAGACTATTCAAATTACACGGTATATTAAGACTATTCGCTCACATACTATTAGTCCTCCACAAAAGAAACACTCCTGAAGATTGATTATTTAGTTGTTGTAGAAGTAATAGTACTGCATATAGTTGTAGTACAGACAGACAGATAGACAAAACAGAATCATAAAAGATCCGTACCCTGACTCTAGCCTCTGTAAGATTTGTCCATGCGGCGATTTCCTCTCTTGTTGCCATATCTGGGTATCTGTTTCTGGAAAATGTCGCCTCTAACTCTTGTAATTGTTGGCTGGTAAAATGCGTTCGCTGCCGTCTTTGTCGCTTTTTCTTTTTGTCGTCATCTGACGCACTGTCATCTGCTTTTGATTTCATGTCTGGTGACTCTGAAAAAGAAAAATAATTTAGTTTGAAATCAGACATAAAGACAGACAGACGATGATATAATACCTACGATATGTCGTTTGGGAAAAATTCTTAAACTTATTGGTGGTAGGAAAAAGAAAAGAGCAAAAAAAAAAATAAAAAATACCAGTAAATAAATATATTCAAATAAAGGTCATGCCGTGAAAATGTAGGTAAATGAAAACTTGAACTTATCAATATATCGTCCATCAACTAATTAATCAAACAAATCAATGTAAAACAAAAACATACAGTTAAAAAAATGAGTATTCTATGTGTGCAATAATCAGGACAAATTGTTACACATATTAAAATTTCAAAATAAAAGTAATGCAATAGATCAATAACAAATGAATTTTCTCAATAACTGATGTCTGATAAAATAGGCATTAGAATGAATAGAGAAATGACAAATAAAACAAAATCATCTCAAACTTAATAAGGGTTTTCATATGATCTTTTTAAGTACAGTTGTCCAAAAATTGCGCATTACATGTTTGCTAACATTTGGTTATTGTAATCAAAAATTATAGTTCGATGGAAGATTTTGCATGGTATTCTGTCCGTTGCGTACAATGAAACATTTATATCTTTCGTGAAATTATATTTCTTTCAAAGAAAGTTACTAAATTTATTTGATACTTTTCTGTTTGTTTTTAAAGTGCTGAACTTATATACTTATTACAGTTCAATTAAAGCATAAAAATCACTCTCGTGCGAATAATATAACGTAGATTAAAACGTAATATTTCTAATGCATTTTGTGCTACATCCACGTTGAAACAAACATTTAACAGGTTTTAAGTATATATTACTTAAATATCTCGAAATAATTCCTATGACAGCTGGATTAAAGTGTTAGACTCAACCCGTTAAGGTAGATAACTAACTATTAATGTACGAGTCTGAAAGTCACATAAATGTAAAATCCTGATTATAAGTTGTTGTTCGTTTTTGGTTGTTTTGTTTGTTTGGTTTTTGTTTTGTTTGCCTTTTTTTCTGTTTTTTTTTTTTTTTTTTTTTTTGGGGTGGGTGGGTGGGTATCATTGCTTAAATTTTCTCGTAGCTTCCAAGTTTCACTATATTGCTAATTTTATTCCATAGACAAATTTATTGTTACTTAGAAACGTTGACAGCCTCTACAATTCATGTTGGGTCATAATTCACTGCGATTCCTAAGGAAACAAATGCAGATATAAAAGAACCCTCAGACAATATAGAATTCATGATGGAAGATTTTACTTGAATTTCATTGCATGTACTCAGTGTATCCTGTTGTACGGCTTTCTTTGCCATTTAATGTAATAACTGTTCATGCAACAACAACGATGCCACCTATATATTTACTGCTCAAAAACACCTATACATTTGCTGCTCAAAAACACCTATACATTTACTGCTCAAAAACACCTATATATGTACTGCTCAAAAACACCTATACATTTGCTGCTCAAAAACACCTATACATTTACTGCTCAAAAACACCTATATATTTACTGCTCAAAAACACCTATATATTTACTGCTGAGAACCCAGTCTTTGCTAAGTGCTTTGCCATAGTTTATTGCTTCAACTTCGAGCGGCAAGTTCACAGATAAAGATAACCCCGTTGACCCATAACAATTCGTAACCTAACAATAATGGCGGACGACCGTGGTTGTAAGAGCTAACAAAAGAACCTTTGGAGGGCATGCAACATCTATCCCATTTTTTGACGTGTTCGAACAAAGTACTTGTATATTTATTGGCATCAAGGGAGTGCAAAATGTACATGCAGACAAACAATCATCATGACGCATAAGTAATTCAAGTAACTTTTTAAGTTTGTGTGTGTGTGTGTGAGAGAGAGAGAGAGAGAGAGAGAGAGAGAGAGAGAGAGAGAGAGAGAGAGAGTGAAGGGGAGGGGTGGTTAATGGTGGAAGGGAAAATTCTAATAATTGGTCTCGAAAATCAATGTCTTGCATTTCTAATATTACATGAAAATCTCTTTCTTGTAGAGAGGGTTTCTTTGATTAAGGAATACAAATGCCATGATAGGCAAAAATCAGGCTGTGAAATAAGAACCAGTACTGATTGCATGCATTTAATCGTGTATCCATTTTTAAATCACAGTACATATAATTTCAATATACAGCGTAATGGATGTAACACTATAGATTCCTATATGATACATAGTATACCCTTTGTTTTGCCTCAGTTCCATATAATCAAAATTGTTTGACGTTTTTAAAAGAGTTAAGGTTATAAGAATGGCGAAGGAAACAAGTAGGAATATTTATTTCCTACATTTCATGATTATAATTGTATGGAACTGTGGCATTATAAATATATACACCAGTCACTGTAGAATTTAAATCAGAACAGAACAGAACTTGACATTATTATTCATTACATTATAATACTTCGAATACAAAATCACAGATAGTATAAATCGCTTATTCTTAGTCATGATTCATGCTATTTATTATCATGATGCAATTAAGAGTTAATATACGAACTCCCTTTTATAGTCTTCATGTACATACATTTTCAATGAAGTATGAACTTCGTGTACATACGTTTACCACGAAGTATGAACTGCATGTACATACATTTACAATGAAGTATGAACTTCGTGTACTTATATTTATAATGAAGTGTGAACTTCGTGTACATATATTTACAATGAAGTATGAACTTCGTGTACATACATTTACAATGAAGTATGGACGTCGTGTACATACATTAATAATGAAGTATGAACTTCGTGTACATACATTTATAATGAAGTGTGAACTTCGTGTACATACATTTATAATGAAGTATGGACATTAATGTCTGTTTCAATAATGTAAATTTTTGTCGGGTTTTACTTCGAAGCATACTAATTGCGATTGCAATTGCTGGATTTTGATTATAATTATAATTATTAAATATAAGAAATAAAAATATATTTTAGTATTCTCAATTCGAGATTATGCGATCAAATCGAAATTGACATTCATGCAATAGAAAAGGTTATAAAAGCGATAAAAATTTTAGTTATGTGTATTAAAATTCATGCATTTGTAGCATTATAAATATATACAGGGAAGAAAGAAAATGTTGATATTAGCAGTCACTGTACAAACGTAAAACTTTAGGTACTGCTGTTTTACATAATACTAATTCTAAAAAGTGAATTTTTAACGTGAAGTACATCCTAAATTTGTGTACTTGTGTTAAGTAATGTACACGAAACTCATGTGAATTTAATGGATAAACTATACCTAAACAATGATACTGCTCTGCAGAGTTTGTATTTTATTTTATGGTCATGATAATATATTCTCTTGAATTTAATCTTAAATCTTCTTGAGATCAGTTTAGCTCATTTATTTTAGTGATATTTGCATTTATTTTTTTTAAATTTTATTTTATTTTATTTCACTTCAACACAACCTTAATTTAATCGGTTTAATTTGATCTATTCATCGTATTGTACTATTTATTTCATACCAACATAAATTTAATTCATGTTATTCTGTTGCACTAAATTCTATTTAATTGCACAACAATCTTCCTTTTCTTACTTTTTCATTTTCTTTTGATCATCATCTCAAGCAGAATTTGTCCAAATTTATTTTCGATGATATTTTTTAAAATTCAAGTAATTCACGACGTTTTCGCATTATAATTACTTCACAGTTAAAGATCTCGACGTAAAAATATAAACACAATGTTTTACACAGTAATGTAATTACAGACCTTCACACTTCCTGTGACTTTTTGTCACTTTTTTAGTCCTATAATTGCAAATCGAAAGCAAAACAGAGATATAATGCTAAATAACTGTGCAAGATTTTGTTGTCTTACTATTGTCTCATCAATTATTTACATTCAAACCTTACAAATAGGCTAACAAATTATCTCACATCGCTCAAAAATTGTGATTGCCATTTAAATACAATTTGGTGTTTGTATCTTTACAATTGCCTTAAGACTAGTATCTTTACAATTGCCTTAAGACTAGTATCTTTACAATTGCCTTAAGACTAGTATCTTTACAATTGCCTTAAGACTAATATCTTTTCAATTGCCTTAAGACTAGTATCTTTACAATTGCCTTAAGACTAGTATCTTTACAATTGCCTTAAGACTAGTATCTTTACAATTGCCTTAAGACTAGTATCTTTACAATTGCCTTAAGACTAGTATCTTTACAATTGCCTTAAGACTAGTATCTTTACAATTGCCTTAAGACTAGTATCTTTACAATTGCCTTAAGACTAGTATCTTTACAATTGCCTTAAGACTAGTATCTTTACAATTGCCTTAAGACTAGTATCTTTACAATTGCCTTAAGACTAGTATCTTTACATATTACAAAAATATGTTTCTTTATCATTAGATTAATCATAATGTATTCTTTTGCATTATCAAGATATCATATCGGTCAAAAGCTTAAATTAAATCTCGATAGGCTACTATTGCATGCTTTTGTGAAACATTATTTCTTCCTCCTGTACTGATTACAACCCTACAAAATGGTAATTGAAACAAATTAACAGGCAATTCGCCAATTAAAGATCGTACTCACTATTTCATACATATACTTAGATACTTGAAGAAATTGTATGCACAGAAACTTCGCACTTCATGTTTGTAATGGTCTTCTCTCGAATTTAATTCCAGATTATTAATTTTGTACATATCTAATATTAGGTAGATATTGGCAAAAATAGATCTTTAAAATTTCTGATATTTAAGGTAATAAAGTGTATGTGAAATGTATTCAATGTCGTATTTCAATGAACAGAGAGAGTACCGTGCGCGTGATAAATTCATTACGTACAAGTAGATGATGAAAAAGTAGGTGGTTAGTTGAAATTGCTTTATATAATTCAATAACTCAAGTATGTTCCTTCTCATTTAACTGATCAGCTAAATGATACGAAAATAAATTAAAATATATTTCGTGAAAATGCTTAGAAAATAAGACCGCCGCGAGGGAAATGGTAATACATAGAACATGTATGTGCCATTTTCCTTTTAAGTTTCAAAATTACATGAAATGTCATAAATGACCTGCAGAGAATTATAAATATAAAATTAATTAGAGACTCTTAAATTAATTGCTGGCTTATTTATTATGGAGACAAAATATTGCGTTTACTTGGTGCCCCGAAAACTCTTGAAACGAAGTCGTGAAGTGAAGAATGGCGCCAAGTTGGAGTTCCAACTAAGAAATTCTTAAGAGCGTGCTGTGAGTTACGAACGTCACCCACCGAGTTTTTGATGGGATAATAATTAGAGAAGAGAGTGAGAACCTGCAACATTTTCATATTTAATTTCCCACTTGATATATAATAATTTACAAAGTGTCCCATTATGCAAATCAAAAGAGACATATAAAAGTCTAAAGGAGTGTAAGCCAGCAACGTCAAGTACGGTTAGAACCATTGGCGTAAAAAAGATGCCCAGAATAAATAAAAGGCAACAAATGACTAGTTGCTGGATACCTATTGCTTACATGTCGGAAGTATATCCCTCTTTCATTACGTTTGACAGAACTTATTTGACTGAGATTAACAAGTAGAAGTTTATAACAAACGGATGGAAAAGATAATCAATGTATTGTTTAGATTAAAATGTATTTTACAACAATATTTGTATCAAAATTAAACCACATGTGCATACATACATACATACATACATACATACATACATACATACATACATACATACATACATACATACATACATACATACATACATACATACATACATACATACATACATACATACATACATACATACATACATACTAAAGCTATTTACTTACAAGAACATTACTCTCTCTCTCTCTCTCTCTCTCTCTCTCTCTCTCTCTCTCTCTCTCTCTCTCTCTCTCTCTCTCTCTCTCTGAAGTTTTAACAATGTTTTCCACACTGAAGAAAAGCTTGTTTCTTTAATGGCCTCCAACAATCAAACAATGATATAGAAATTGTGGTGCTATTTGTATCGTACGCTTTTTTAAGAGTTACATAAATTAAACAGATCCCTGAAATGCATGTAAAGGAAAACAGTATGGTTCAATATATTTTACTGTCAGATAAAATTTATACAAGGCAAATGGATTTGAAACAACTTGACCAACTTACTGGTTCCTCTCTATTTTAGAAGTATGTAAGCAAGAGGTATATATAATCCATTTATCATCTTAACTTTACACGAAATAAACGAGAGTGAGAGAGAGACAGACAGACAGAGACAAACAGCCAGAGAGACAGAGACAGACAGAGGCAGACAGCCAGAGAGACAGAGATAGACAGAGAGAGAGAGATCAGTGTGCTCATTTGAAATGGTGCATATTATTTAATTTACTGATTATGTAAATATTAGATGAAATATAAGTAATTGTGTCATCGACTAATATCAGTTATGTATTTTGTAAATCTTTTTGTTTCGATAATGTATTTTCTGCGTTACTTTTTAAATATAGATTTTTGTAAAATGGTAATTAAGTCATTTCCAAACAATGTACTTTTTGCAGTGTTTCCCCTTTTTTCTTTTTTTTTTTTTTAAAAAGGGGTCACTATATGCTGACTACACTTCAGATCCATATTCTAATATTGAGCGGATGCAAGCAAGGTAAATCGTGCTTAGGTTGTATATCAAAAGAATGAATATAAATTTCTTAAGATGCTAAATACGACCTGGGTCAGATTGAATAATAGTATCCATATGGTTTGACCAAGATCCATATGAATACTAGTTTCATTAATTAAATAACTTTCTAAAATAGGTGTAAAGGAAAACATTGTTTTAATTGTGTGTAAAGGTATGCAGTATATTAATATAAGTAATGTGAGATTTATCTATGTAGATTATAATATGAAAGTAATGTAATATTAGTAAACTTATTACTACTTGTTTCTTTTGCATGAACACTCATATTATCTGGCGCTTATGTTGCAGCTAATGTTTCAATGTTTGTAGTATGGGCCGGTGTCCTAAATAACAAATAATGAATCTCTCTCTCTCTCTCTCAAATCAATAAATTGAAAATTTGTTTAAATGCATTACAAGTGCATGAATAATAGAAATTGACGAACACGTGTCATTGCGAAAGAACCAGAAATATATTCCGGCTAAACTTTGGAGACCTGTCTACATTCATATAAATAAAACTGTAAACAGCACTGTCAACTATACATATCAGAAACTAAAATTAATCTTGGGTTGCGTTTCGCTCTATCGATAAGTGATAACTTTTCCTAACCTTTGTGTTTTATATTTTATCACCATCGACATTGAGTATCTCTTGATGCCAAAAAAATAGCTGTTTTGTCATGCAAAGAAGCCCTGACAAGATTGTTGTGTATAGATACGACTCCATTAAATTAGTGACTAGAGGGAATTAAGTTCTATCAAGTAGTCTAGTACCTATGTATGCATTTTTAGGTAAATTATTTGTACGAATATGACACTAATATCATTTGCGACATGTTGAAAAAGTGCAGACATTTGTTTGCTTAAGAATAAAGTGCAGATAGTACAGTTTTCATATATGTTTTATAAATGCAAGAATGAATTAAAATTATTGAATCAGTGAATCAACCAGTTAATCAATCACTATTTATATTAATAAATAAATAAATAAATAAATAAATAAATAAATAAATAACACAATGAAATAAGTAGTAGAAGTAAAATAGAAAACGTACATTCAATTCTTCTATTTCTTTTCATTTTTTTACTACTGCTACTACTACTACTATCTTATTGTTGTTATTTTTGTTGTTGTTGTTATTATTATTATTATTATTATTATTATTATTATTATTATTATTATTATTATTATTATTATTACAACAAAAACAAAACAAAACCACATTTAGGCTATCATCAACTTGATTCAGAAAAGCATGAAATGTTCCACAAGCAAAGTGATGTTAGGTGGGAGCATGGAGACTTATATAGTATGAAAACATCGGCAATAAACCAAAAATTTACAGCTATGATTGGCAAATATATTTTTGAAATACTACTATGCTTTGAAATATTGCCCTACAAATTACTGTAAGTTTCCATATATAATTCATAATGAATCTTTAAAAAACTGTCTTCTTCTTCTTTTATTTAAGTAACAATTGTTGGATATTTATTCCACATATATAATCTAATTTCATCATCCACATATATGCTATTTTTTCCCCTTTATCGAATAGATAAGTATTACTGAAAATACAACTGATATTATCATTTCCTAATTTATCTCATCTTCAAATCTAAAAATTCTTTTACCAGAGTAATGTATTTACTGAAAAGTTATACGTGTTTTCATGTATTACTTTCCTAGTATATCAAAATATTCATACATCAAATATTATTACAAATTTGGAACTGACAGATGGAACTGATACGGTGGAAGACATTCATATCATGTTTGTTGGCTAAAAATTATCTTCATTTTGTTTCAATTTCCAATAACTTCGGTATGAATGTTGTTTAATGAAAATCATTACATTTGGCAATATCTAACTCATTTGTTGCTTCTTATAAAATTTATCATGTTAATAACGTCGTTTAATATTGATATCTGCAAATAGTTTACTACTATTATTAGTCAGTCCAGCATTTAAATATACATGTGGCAAGTGCTTTAAGAGAATGAAAGAGTAAGGATTCATCCAATTCCTTTATAATGCTGAGTGTTTAAATAAAAAAGATAGATTCAATATAAATACTGTAAAGTCCATGCCCTAATGTGACTTTCCATAAATACAATTAATTTGTCCTTTTACATCACACGAAGTTGTATTGTGAGAAATGTCTTCGGAATAAATAAATAATAAATGGATAATGAACATATGTTTATGAATCTATATGTCAGGAAAAATAGCAAAAGAATGTATGTATTTTTTAAAGAAATGGGAAACGCAAATGAAAGACCAAGTGTGTATAATTTCATTTACAGCTGATTCATATCTTGGAGATCTATTTGTGAAATAATAACTTTCATGAAAATCACTTTGCTACATTGCTTGCAAATAATTGATGATTTACGTGGAAGAAAAAAAAACAACAGAACAATATAAATTTTAGAAGCTCTGTTAATGTGTTCTGAATTCTTATCTGATCTGTCTCTCACCTGTTGTTTTGTCAGATGGTGAGTCGCTGGAAGTTACTGCAATACTGGAACTGATAGAGTTCGTTGGGAGGATTTGGTCCTGGGAACCGGAGGGGTTATTTTCCAGATGCATGGTGCCGACAACGGAGGAGTGCGATGTGTTACAAGTTCCAACCAATTCTTCTAAACACAGTGTGTCATTTAACGTGTCCATCTATGTTCTGTTAGACCTCAGAATGAGATGCAGAATTAAGAACGATGAGCCAAGTCAGTCGGAACATATGAGTAAAGATTTTCTTTTAGTAAAACGTGAGAATCAAAGTTCACTAAGCTGGTAGTTAAGTTGGATACGTAAGTAGGTAGATAGGTTAAAGAAATCCAACGGTACCCGATATATGTCCACTTGTTCCTAGCTGGTGAGTTACAGAAGCGAGTGGCACTTTGGTAAAATCTCCTTCTGCTTGGAATAAAATTATGAAAATGTACATTAACTGGATGAGAGTAGCCTTTTACTTCAAGCTCTGTTTGTACGAGGCTTAAAGCATGAGCTCTTCAATACCAATCAAGATTTTATGAAGACATTTTGCGACAACTTCGTATTTGAGCATGATCTTTGTGTGACGTCATACAAAAGGTGTTCATTTCTGCGATAGCTACTGGAGAGCTATTGGATAGACAGGGCTTCTGATTGGCTAATCGCTTTATCTCTTCACGAGTGACATGGCTATTTGCATAAACCAGACAAGCCGTGCAATTCCGGTCTAATTCGCCACAACTAGCACTTGATCCGTCTCTAATACTTCCACCTTCCATTTAATTGTGGTAAATCAAGTAGCCACGAGGCAAATCACCCCTTAAGTATTATTTTCAATAATGTGGTGCTTACAATTTGGGGGAAAACAAAGTCCTATCGCATTAAAGTTGATTTAACCATGATTTTACATAAACTTGGAAACATTAAACACTGGATCAAAAGTTAAAAGTTTCCTTTGTAAATTTAGTAGTATGTGCAATCATGGGCTTTAAAGAGATGCCATACAAATCGTGGAGCTTAATTACAATCTGAGGGCGGCCGATTAATGATAACATTCCGCATTATCCATATATCGTAAAAATAAGAGTAATCATTTTAAAGTAAATAAAATTGACTTTCAAATGCAATAGTGAAAAAAGAACATATTTTAAATAAAAGGAATCCTTCAAAAATAGGTTAATGACTAAAATTCAATTAACAATGAAAAGATGTTTATTTCACAGCAGTGAACGAATCAATTTTTTTTACAGAAACTGAAAAAATGCAAGAGTTTATTCAGCATACATACATACATACATTCATACATACATACATACATACATACATACATACATACATACATACATACATACATACATACATACATACATACATACATACATACATACATACATACATACATACGCACACACGCATACATACATACATACATATATAAATACATACTGAACATTCTTGATCGCGATCTTTCAAGTCAAGTAGCACTGATTATTTACTTTCGGTTTTGATATAAATAGTATGTTGTCTAGAAACCGATATAAAAATATAAGTTTCAAATATCTATGCAACGATTAAACAAATTTTGTTATTTTGTGCTGTTCAAAGTTTTCATTTTCTCGCTGATATAAGTTTCAAATATATATGCAACGATTAAACAAATTTTGTTATTTGTGTTTGTTCAAAATTACCATTTTCTCGCTGACTAAAACTGTAAATTCCTAAAATGTTTTCTTTTTTTTTCTCTCTTTCACTCTCTCTTTATGTGCATCTATTGTAACATATAGACATTCATATTTGCACGCAACGACTTAAAAGAAAATCATTTCTTTTCTAGGAAAATGGATCGCGGTGTAATTTCGATATTCTGCATTGCTTATATAAAACGAGAAAAGACAGGCTACTGAATTTAGAAGAAGGCTAAATGTTCAAAAAATGGTTTATAATCATCGTCAGCTAGAATTGTAGTCATTAGTTTATAGAAGTAAAAATTATGTCTTTGATTCAAAGCAAAATTTAACAAGAAATCGCTTATTTGAAAGGCACAATAATCTAGTATTTCTCACGCCGATTTTTACGAAAGAAAAAACAAAAAAAAAAAAGAAAGAAAAAAAAGCTCCGTCTTTCAACGTAAAGCAATGAATTTCTCACAGGCATTGTTTGTGACAAACATTGCCTCAAAACCTTTCAGAGTTGAAAAATTACATGCATATATAATTCACTTAGAAAAAGCTATGATATAGAGTATCACAGGAAAATAGGAATCTGCCACAATCGGTATTTTTTTGTTGTTGTCAGATTCTCCATATTTTTATTCAAATATCAGGAATTGGATGAGCTTATTTTTACTTTCAATACGCGTTTTTCCAAACAAATCTGAAAATATTATTCTATAAAAATATCATGATAGCCAATCAGAAATTATAGGACGTGTTCTTAAAATAAAATACAACAAAACAAATATTTTCTTTTCTTTTCTTTTTGTCTTTAATTTCGTGATATTTGCGTAAATATGAGTATAAGAACGCTCCAAGAAAAATGAAGTTTGTGATATTTTACTGTTGAATAATGGTGAGATTTACAGTGCAAACTCATGACAGCTCAAGATGATTATTTCAGTTTGTTGGCTGTTTCATTTCCATGTATAATACAATTTTGTCCATGAAGATTAAACGTTAAATGTTTATTTCATCCAAATCAACACTTAATCTTTCTTAAGTATATATCGCACCTCTAAACTGCTTTTTCTTTTCAAAGAATTGATCCACCCCCACCACCCACCCCCTCATAAAAGCAAGAAAACTGTTTTGTCATGGCTTAATTCCGGTAAAGTACCAATGTGTCATAGGCTGCATATCAGTTTTGAATCTAAAACTCGCAACACTTTAGACTGTGTTAGACTGTCTCTTTCTCGAGGGGCAGTAGGAAACAGTAACATGCAGATATTGAAAAGGCGATAAACCTATTGTTTTTCTTTTCAAACGTTTAAAAATAATCTAGAGCCACTTAGCTGTGAAACAAAACGAAAACCCAATTCTCGTCTACCTATGAATTGGCCTATCATTATAAGCACTTGACCCGCGAGCGGTGCCTTTGAGGTCTTCTAGGAGCTTTAAAGAAGTGCTAGGGGTAGGTTATTGACAAAAGTCTTAATAGCTTGTGCCAGACGTCTTGATTGCAGTTAGAAATCCGGTAGCCTCGCGATGTTATTGTTCATGGGATGGTAATGCTAAGAAGTCCACTGGTTTCGGGGGCAGTGCTCCGATCCCGGCACGCTCCGTCTTTTTGCGATCGAGTACAGGAAAGATAGTGGGTGAACTAACGGACGCGTAAACATAGACATTGTACATAAGCAATACACATTAAGCCTTAAATCACCCCTGGTTTAATATGATTTTCATTCCAGCGCCAAGTCCTTTAGGTCTATCGTGGCTACCGAGAATAAATTGGAAAGAAATGCTTTCATATTAGTCAATCTTGAAACATTATTGGACAAATTATCATTTGTATTTGCATATAGATTATGAGCGTATTTATATATTTTGACATGCTGTAATGTCAAATAATTGATTACCGCCACTCTTATTATCCGTCTATTAAATGGGAACACATGCCATAATCCTCATCAAAATTATTCATACTACATACGGGCATTGTTTAATTTTATACTGGAGTACCCGAAAAAACACAGGTAGTAGAGCTGACCAGCATAAATTAGTTCTCCAAAAAGGAGAATATTCCACGTGAAAAGAGAAATAACTGGTTACATACACGTACTGTAGGTTCCAAGATGTATGTATGTATGTATATATATATATATATATATATATATATATATATATATATATATATATATATATATATATATAAAGATATACACATACACACACAAAAAGAGAGAAAGAGAGCATAACGGTAAAATGTCATCATCTAAGGGATGAAAATAAAAATAAACGTGCTGCATACATAAAACACCAACAGAATGAACTATATAAATGGCATATTCTAATGACGCAGCAAAAATATATTATACATAATTACATACATACAGACAGACAATCATATGTTGATACAAGTATACATATGCAAATAAAATGTATGGAGGAACAAGCTGAAAGAAAATAATCATAAAGACAAACACATGGAAAGACATTGAGACGAACAGATGGATGTTCAGCAACAGCAAAACAGAAACAATACAGATGGACAAAGAGAAAAAGGCGTATAAACTTATTAGGTACGGATGCAGAATGAATAATAAAGGATGCGTCTGAAATCATAATTTTTAAGGATTTCCTTTAAATATGACAATTCTATATACATGTATGAAAAGCAGGGCGATTGAAATGCGATGTATCTGATGCGGGGATGATCCGGTTAACTTTACACAGACAGAACAAAAAATACAGACAAGAGATATAGATAGATTGACCTATTTTAGCGAGAGAAAATTTGAACAAATTTAGCTGCAACCTAATTTTCGATAAAATTGTATGCACGCTAAAACGTCTACCTGAACCAGCAGTTCTGAATGTTTGTAATCGGGGATAGATTTTAGTAACTATTTTTTCATAAGCGTCGGAATTCTATACTAAGAATATAAATATCAAGGAGTGAACATATGGACTAATAGATATTTAATGTTACTTTAAAAAAATTCTATGATTCTTGTTCTGTTTTTAATTTATATGTCAAGCGTTACTTTAAAGACATTTTATGATTGGTGTTTTGTCTTTAATTTTGATCATGCCTGCTGTTGTAATAAAACGACCTTACTTTATTTTGTCTGAGTTTACACAGCGTAGCATGGAAGAACATATCGCTTTTGATAAGGTACAGTAAAACCATCACCAAAAATCTATATTTTTCCAGTGTCCACTGACAGTGAAACACATTCTTGTCGAGTGTGTTGACTTCCACCCTGAAAGACAAAAGCATTTTGATATCAACTGCATACAAAATCTGTATGATTATGTACCACCCGAGAAAGTTTGATTTGGGAGTGGGGAGCTTTGATAACATATTTTGACCATATATTTAAAGCATTTTACATATGTTACCTTTATGTTTTATTTTATATACATTTTAAATAATTTTAAAATTTTTGTAAGTTTTATATTTTATCTTGTTGTATTTTATGTTTACATTTATTTGGAAGGGTTTATCTTCTCAAATGTTTTATGCA
The DNA here is from genome assembly GCA_029931535.1 of Margaritifera margaritifera. Classification (NCBI taxonomy): domain Eukaryota; kingdom Metazoa; phylum Mollusca; class Bivalvia; order Unionida; family Margaritiferidae; genus Margaritifera; species Margaritifera margaritifera. The sequence goes on from JAQPZY010001607.1 coordinate 3,999,542, forward strand.
ATTCATTTTTAAACTTTTTGAAACATTTACCTTTAGTTAGCACTATATAGCGCTACTACATACATGCATGCTATATTTTTCCCCTTCGATTGTCCGCTAAAAAGTTGTGTCGCTAAAGAAATATTCGCTAAAATGTAATGACGCATAAAAGATTGTGATTTACAGTAATGAGCGTAACAAATCTCAATCGATTGTAATGTATATCTTCGGATTATATCTACCGATTCACAACGGATGTAATTTTTCATATTACCGATTCACAACGGATGTAATCTTTTCATATTACTCTTCATATTAACCATTATAAATCAGAGAGGCTCCTGACAGGGAAATAAATCAAGTATATTGACGTTTCAAGTAGCCTCCTATAGCTTATATTTTTCACAAACTAAAAATTAAGGAAACGTTCTATTCTAATAACGTAATGAAATGCCATTATTTCCGTGATCCATCAATTTTCTGCAATACACAATTGAGAAGGCGTAATGACCTATTGCCGGATTAAATGGGGTTGGCTGATTTGGTTAACGAGGCTCATACTGATACAATGAAAGCAGGCTAATCAAATAACACTACGCTTCATCAAAATCATGGCGAAAGCCAAACTTAACAAACACACAAATCATCACTTCTTTAATAAATGAAGAAGTCGTCCAAGATTGATGACTATAGAAAAGTTGTCTTCATATGTAAGAGGTGATTTATTGCCAAATTGTCGAAAGCGGAAAATAATGGCTCCACAGGGGACACGAAGAAATTGTAGCACATTGCAAACGAGGTTCGAATGTGAGACATGGTGCATCTTATAGTCAATTACTGCTCCCTTCTGAGAAAGCGCCTCCTGGTGAACGACAAAGAAATTATCGTGCACCTGTCACATAAAATATTCGACTGCTTTAATTCTTGTTATGACTAGAATAGAGAGATAGAGGGATTAAGGCCGACATTATTTCTAGCAATTTGCATTTCATCTTGCATCCTTCAATCAATATTAACAGACATACATCGCGAATCTTGTCTCTGCTGAAGTGAATCAGCATACTTTCGCTGGGTATGCAAATGGCTTCTCAAGAATGGAGAAAAAAAAAGAAGAAAAAAAAGGGACGGCCAAAAAAGAAAGTTTGTTTCGTTTTGTTTTGTTTTTACACTTGTGCCGGCAGTGTTTTTCTTGAGGATATTTGTGAGACAAATGCTGTCATAAGTTTTCATTTTGGGAAGATTCCAAACCAATTTCCCTGGCAGAGTGACGGACGATGCGGTAAAAACATATCCCAGGGGGAAAAGAGTCGCGCGCCAGGCGCACGCTCTTAATCCCCTCTCACAACTTATCAATCACAAAGCGCTAATTATGGCGGATTAAACCATAGCGAACTTTAAGACGCACAACTAGGCAGTCGACATCCCGAGGCAAATAAACAAAACTTGGCAGCTATACGTAGCTTTTTATTTCTTTTCTGGTATAAAAGGAAGACGACTCGACGAAAACAATTATGACAGAAAAAACTATCAATGACAAAAAGCAGACTACTACACCACCAACATTAACTTCAACGGTTGCTTTTTAACCAGAATAAATAGGGTCAAGCGATCTACATGTTTAAAGGACACAGGTGTAGATTTCTGTTTAAACTTATTTTTGAGTATACCATACCTGAAAAACCCATATTCGTTGTTATTATAAATTTATATTGCATCGTTTATGAATAATTGCCCCTGATATGAATGCAGAAGTGACGTATAACTTGAACAACGATCTCGCTACCGTAGAGATTATAGTGAAGGGCATTTGCGGTAGGTTATTCAATGAACAGTGATCATGTGGAAACTAAAAAAATTAAAAGGACTAATATTATACATACGGCCAATATATCCATTGATAGACGAAGAGAAGAAAAAGAAAAGAAAAGAAAACAAATGAGGACACTTATTGGAAAGAATTACGAAAATACTGTACACTGATCTTGGCGTATTTTCTAACTTTCATATCATCTAAGCCACACTGAGAAAATAAAAACATCAGATCTCTATTTTTGTCAAAATTATCGACACTAACTCTTTGAAAATAAACAGTTCTTTCAAATGGTACGGGGGTGGGGGGTGGGCGTAAATCTTTATGTCCTCACATAATATTTCGCAATATTCTCCTTCTCCTCTCCCTCTCTCTGAGATTTTGATCACAATTTGTGACTATGCACCGCACAAAATCCGTCATTTTTACTTGAAATTATATTGCAATCAATACACTTCCACATTAATGGCTCGTTCATGACGACGCCACACAACAGCAATAACGTCACACATAACAGCAAACCAGGCCTTAGTTGATTGCGGTAATGCTCTCGGTAACTGTGGACGATCTAACTCTTCATTAATTTTAACGGTAAATTTGGGGAATTCGGTTGCAGTAAATTTTAGCACAGAAACGAGTTTTAGTGTACACATAATGTTATACAAGGAGCATGACACGTTTACATTTTTAAGATTTTCTCCATAATTGACCTTTAAATTGCGAAGTTTTTCAGTAAGAAAGAAAAATACAGTCGGCAGTTTTAACTTTGTGTGAATTTTTTGTTGTTTGTGTTGTTGTTGTTTGTTTTATTAGGTTGGGACTTGGGGATTGGAGGGGGGTTCTCAGTGAGTGCAGATTTTGATCTCATATTTTGACTAATATCAGGTTTGTTAGAAAACTACTGGCTGATGTCGTAATTATAATTATTATATAATCTAACAATATCCATATATAGATATGGAAGAAAAATATCTCTTTTTCACAAAAGATTTCTAATACTAACTTAAATTACAAAATGAACTAGATTTATGTTCTGAAACTATGAAGTAACCATGACATCGTCTTGCCTCAAACGGTGCAGTTGGAGAGCAGTGGCGTCACGATGGTGGGGGTGTGTATGTGTGGGGGATCGGCAATTGCTCCCGGGCCCAAGGCAAAGAAAGGGGGGTGGGGTGGCGCCGTCAGGAGTTTTTTTTTGCTGAAATTTTCACCTCACCTTAGTGTAACGGGTGCAATTCTTGACAAAACATATATTGGGGTGGGGGATGAGGGAGGTTGGCAACTGACATAAAAACTGTTCTCTGTGGCAAAGTAGGGGCGTCACCCTCGCGCCGTCACTGGAATTAAACTTTTACTATTATTTCCATTTCCAACCGTTACATATAAATATGCATTATGGGAGTTCGTAATTTGTGAATGCACTTTAAACTTAAGACATTATGTGGCACTTAGCGACTGGTGATGCAAGTTATGACCGTGATATAAATCAACAGTAAGTCCGGATCTGCCGTAGTGGCATATGTGCCCATGGGAAAAGAAGCTGTTATTGCAGATTTGGGTTATGACAGAACCGTTATGTTTAACAATCAGACGGGTTACAGCCAGTAATCACGATCTGTCACAAGTGATTCCTCCCACTTTGGCTGTCTGGCCATAGAGGGTGTGTTAATAATGAAGGACAAATAAATTGATACCGAGCCAGTCGTTTGAGTTTAACAGTTAAATAGTCAAAGAAACTAGATATTCAAGCCATGTCTCACTCTAAATCTATTCACAATTAATTTTTGTTTCCTTTCTTCAATATTACTGATATTACTTTTATTTATTTATTCATATATATATATATATATATATATATATATATATATATATATATATATATATATATATATATATATATATATATATATATATCCATTTTCGGATACTTCCTTCGAATATTCCCTAAACGAATTTTAAAAAAAAATTAGTTGAACTCTGAGTCAACAGCAGTTTTATATGGAAAAACGTAATGAGTCACATTTAAACTAAGAAATAAATCTTACACTGCCATCATTGTTGATTTATCTCAATGCATTTTAGCAGCACATGCATTTGTACATGCTGTGATCTGTACGAAATACAATTAAATCTTGAAGATCTGAGTTGAAGAAAAAAAAGACAGCAACTTTTAAAATATTAGATAAAATTGTGTACCTGAAAATTGCTAATTGTATGATGACTCTTGTGTTATAAGGACTCCACAACAGCAGCAACAACATCAACAATCAGAAAAAATCCGGAAAAGGAAATAAAAATAATAAATGTTTATCGCAGAATTGTAGTATACAATGTGCAAAATATACAGACTTAAAGCAAATACACGGACTAGTGCCACTTTATCTTTGTTGTAGCATTTGGAGAAATTAATTGCAATCGATTTATTTGATGTCAATATTCACTATCATTTATTAATACGGCTATTTTAGACATTAATTGTCGTATTAAATGTTTTTGCTTGAAAATGTGATGATATGAAAATCTGTTAATCTACCTTCCTCTTTGCCGCATATTATGGAGATGTCATGGACGTGTCATGTTATTGGCAATACGATCTCGGAAGGTGAAAACTGATTACGATATATAGGACGTCACAATCCATCAAACAACTTACAATGTCTGAAGCAGTGAATAGATGTTTGTTTGTCTAAAACTAGTACCCCGAATTATCAAATAGTTTGGCAAGTACTACACTGCATTACCATCGGCTTAATTATCCTAACAAGAACAAAGAACCAAGAACCCAGATATCACTGAGCCCAACATGGCACGTGAAGATGACACAAAATCTCTGATATGCATATATGTATGTATGTATGTATGTATGTATGTATGTATGTATGTATGTATGTATGTATGTATGTATGTATGTATGTATGTATGTATCTATGTATGTATGTATGTATGTATGTATGTATGTATGTATGTATGTATGTATGTATGTATGTATGTATGTATGTATGTATGTATGTATGTATGTATGTATGTATGTATGTATGTATGTATATATATAACTGGTGCTCGAGAGCTGGGCGATAGTTGTCGTTACTCACGTCATGAGTTCGATTTTTAGTTTGATTGTATTGGTGTCATCGTGTGTGGGTTTGTCGGTTTGTGTGTGCGTGTGTGTGTGTGTGTGTGTGTGTGAGAGAGAGAGAGAGAGAGTATATTGGATCTAGGATGAATTAGCTGGTGCATAAATGGAATAAAAAAATTTGAAAACTCTAGTACATAATACATTCATACATAAACACTGTATTGCATAGAAATGTTTTGATTATGGACAACTTGTGTATCCAGGAGACTTACAGCAGGTGCTACAGTATTACATCTAAGCCTCCTTTGCCAATATAACTAATTTATCAAGACAATAACATCACCAGAAAATAGAATAAAGATGTGTATTATACATAATTAAACACATGTAAGTTTTATTGTTGTTGTTTTGTGTTTTGGTTTTTATTTTTACAAAATTAAGTTTAAACTGCTTGAAGAGAAAAAAATAGGACAATGACATCACAATGGTTTTCAACTGATTTAAAGATTATTTGTTTTGTAATGTAAGGACATTTGAGTTTTCCAGTTTTACTTTAAAACCATGTATGGGATTAAGAAAAAGGTAAATCCGAAAACTCAGACATTAAGTATTATTATCTTATAAAAGACTGAACCACAAGAATAAATGTTTTAAATAAAATACATATATTACACATTTTCATATGCTTCAGCCTGAAAAAGCATCAGTATTTTGTGAATTTTAAAAGCAATACAGAGGACAATACAGTGTGTATTTTGAAAAACAATTACTTAATATAAAACTGAAGCACAATATCCATCCATCCATCCATCCATCTATCCATCTATCTATCTATCTATCCATCTATCTATCTATCTATCTATCTATCTATCTATCTATCTATCTATCTATCTATCTATCTATCTATCTATCTATCTATCTATCTATCTATCTATCTATCTATCTATCTATCTATCTATCTATATATATATATATATATATATATATATGTGTGTGTGTGACTGTCTGTATATCTATCTCTCTACCTCTATATCTATCTATCAATCTCTCTGTCTCTTTATATATCTATGTTTCTATATATGTGCGCATTAAACTGCAATAGAGGCAGGATACTCTATGAAAGTAAATGGCTTTTCCGCAAAATAAAATGTATGTATATTCACTAGAAAGAGATATCATATATGAAAGCTGCTTTATATGGACAAAAAGCAGGAAGAACCGATTCATATTATCGTCTATCATCGACAATAGTGACGTTGAAAGGTTCTATATTGTCTAATTCGTTCCAGAGTATCTTAACAGTCATTCCATGCAGTGACCGTAATGAACAGGTTTTTAAAAACTCATATACTTTAACAGCTTCGGTTCATTTAGATGCAATTTTAGTCTACGTTCGTGCATTCCATTAACTCAATTTTTCTATATCAAGATAATTCACCCTTTGGCAATGTTGGGTTTGAAAAATTCTTATGTTTTAATTTATTAATTCTATATAGCAACCTAATATTAAAGTTTCAGTCAGGGTTTTTATGGTTCGTAATTGGAGCCAAGAATTTCTGTCACTAGTATAAGATTATAAATTAGTTAAGCCGCAAAGAAAGGGGAAAGAATCAAAGTGCACTGCATACCAAACAAACACACTTTAGATAATTAAAATTCTGTCGCAATAAACATTTTCATATACACCCGACAGTTATGTGCTATTGATTATTTGGCGACATAAGTTTTCAGACGAGCTATTTCCTTTTTTTTTATGATAATAATGATGGTGGTGGTGGTGGTGGTTTTAATGTTGCTACTGCTGCTGCTGATAATGATGATCATGGGAAGACCAAGTTTACAAGAAAATGAAAGAGTACAAATTCGCTCGTAGGCACTTATCAAATATTACTGACAGCTACATGAATTTGCCTGAAGGTCGAGCCCAGGGGGTACATTTTACTAAGGCTCGATCTTAATTTTTTTGCTAGGAGAGAAAGTTGTTCCTTTTAGGAATCTAATTGGCTGGTTGGCTTTGGTAACTGCCAGATACAGTCATTGACAGGTGAAGCTTGACTCCTAGTTGCTCTTGGGTGTTACTTCCTATAAGGACCTATATGATGGCACTGGGGGATGTGACGCCCAGTTGAGTCCGTTTTCCAAGCCTTTCAGATAAGCAGGTGTCATTTTCATAATTCTGGGTACATGATTGGGTCAATATCTGAGACGAATATGTTCATGTAAGATCACCATGGGAGTACCACCTCCCATTCGTTAAGATTACAAAAATTGAATACCTGACTTGACATGGATTATTTTCTTTTTCTTTACATACGAGTTACCAATTAATGGTCAGCTTGATTTGTCCAGCATAGTTACCTACAGAAGGAAAATTACTTCTACATGAAAAAATGCAGTAAATAAAAATTGATGCAGCATATGATTTGGTACATTTTCCGATCCGTGGACGACAACCCCCATCTAAAATTCAATAAGGTTACACACCCACCCTCTCTTAACATTGATCATCTATCGATGTCTCTTGACTTTAGAGCTAAGCTAAATAGCTGATGTAACTCTGTGCACCTCAAAAACAACTAACCAATGTAAGGGTTGTTCATAAGTCGTTTGATACGAATAGATAACTACTAGTATATTTCTTCCCGGACCAACCACAGGGCATATACTCTCAACCCTTACTAGTCGAACCGGCCGGTCTACAATCTCGGCTATCAAATATGTATCACATGCCAAATTCAAGTTCGAAAGGAAAATGATAGTTGTAGAATACTCCATGTGAAACTCAAAGATGAGGAACTTTGTTATCTTTAATGAAAACTGATCTTAACTGTTTCTTTAATCAAGCGATACAATTTGTAGCTCTTGGACTCCATAGAGCATGATTTAATAATCTTTACGTTTAATGTTTACATTTCCGGAAATGAAAATTACACAGTGGAGACTGTGTCTCGAGTATCTCTAAAAGTTTAAAGTTTAGATGAAGGAGATACTACGGCAAAATGAAACATCAAAAGATCTTCATTAACAAAATATAATTTACGATCTAAATGTTTTTTATCAATGCATCCTATCGGTGGACCGTGCAATTGCGCATTTGTCGATAACGGAATCGGGCGCCCGGTCCAGCGTTGATCTGTATCAATCAAGGGAGCCCACTCCAACTGACGTAAGTTATCTACACAATCTTGAAATCTTGAAATTTAAAATGTCAAAATATACGTCAATGTGGCTGTCTGGCAACTTGTAGCCTACATAATTTAAGGTTTATTTCCTCAAGTACATAGGTAAATTATATATTTGTGTAATTTTAGCCAGACAATAAAGATGAAACGTATTCCCATGATTTTAATCCGACTGAACTTTTTTTTAAACCAATTTAAAGAAAGCACCTTTTTCCTAGCAATGCTCCTAAATTTCGTGTCGTCCTTTGTACTGAGCAAGGCGTCTACTTCTATTTAACACAGCCATATAATTAGCGCACGTATTACATACAAAGAAAGTTTAAATTTTTTAAAATTAATTTACCACAAAAACTTGATATAACAAGAACCAATTTTGAGTCTAGACGAGCGAAATGGCCATAGTTTCAAGAAGAAAAGAACAAAGGAAATGTTTGTGAAGATATGTGTCTGTGTGTCTATATAGAGAACTGATGCAGCACTGGTGGCCACATTAAGAATGCCAGATGTGTGTGTTTGTGGTGTATACATCCATGGTGGTGTGGTAAGAATGAAGCGGGTTCGAATCCTGCCCAGTTCAGGCAAGACAATATCCCCTTCATATAAACTATAATTCTACTATCTCAGGTACCTTTGTCTCTAGATGTCGCTAATCTCTTTTTAACATCATGATCGTCAATCCCTTGATATAAATCATACCTAGATGGTTTCATTTGCACGCATGTATGTATGTATGTATGTATGTATGTATGTATGTATGTATGTATGTATGTATGTATGTATGTATGTATGTATGTATGTATGTATGTATGTATGTATGTATGTATGTATGCATGCATGCATGCATGCATGCATGCACGCACGCACGCACGTACGTACGTACGCACGCATGTACGTACGTACGTACGTACGTACGTACGTATGTATGTATGTATGAATGTATGTATGTATGTATGTATGTATGTATGTATGTATGTATGTATGTATGTATGTATGTATGTATGTATGTATGTATGCATGCATGTTTCTTTAATGAAGCCTTTACTTTTTTGATTGAGGAGTGGCACAGTTTGATTGTAGATTGTATCTACTGCAGAAAACAATTTCTCACAACCTTAAATATACATATATCCTATATCAGTAACTAGTATCTCCACCAAGGCAAATCTAAGATTTCCTATACAGGTACTCAAATCAACTGCTTTTGGTTAGCAGGATTATTTGCTGATGTTGCATACCTTTCAAATGTTTAGTTATGATTCGAGATTTTGATGGACTCCAAATGACTGGTGCAATCGAATCAACTTGTCTAGGTCTACCTTTAATCACGTATACTTTTTTATGTATTATTATTAAGACGGTCATCCTAGCTTTTGTGTGATTATGGTGATGTGTGCATGTTATAAAGAATTTTCTTCTGCGAATATTTATCTTTATGGCTTGTTATTTAACAAAGAACTACTTAGAAGAGATTTCTCTCAGTGGACTCTATTTTACTTTTTTCTTAAATGTAATTTTACTGTGCAGCAAAATTCGTTTCTCAAACATTCCTCGTTTGTTCATTGATCCCAAATCCGCACTTAAACTATTACAAATGACACAGTCTTAGTAAAAAAAATTTAATTTATTTAACAATGTATAATTAACGATCTGGTTGAATATGTAAATCGTTAATTTGAGATTTACTTATATGCACAGCTATCGTCACATTCTATGTATGTATCAAACATTTCCATTTTTCACCAGGTCAGCATACAAAAATTTCTTTACCTGAAAATTGTTAGAAAGTATTTTTCAGACTTTCTGCTGTTGTTCAAACCTTGATCAACTATTGTTTAAAACCTACATTTTCCGCTGTTGTCCAAACTTTGATCAACTATTGTTTAAAACCTACATTTTCTGCTGTTGTCCAAACCTTGATCAACTATTGTTTAAAACCTACATTTTCTGCTGTTGTCCAAACCTTGATCAACTATTGCTTAAAACCTACATTTTCTGCTGAAAATATAGATTAAATAAAAGTTTGTTTTACAGAAGTTAGGAAACACCATATTTCTTGGCGAATAAGTTATTCAGGATTATTTTGTAAGCCTTGACTTTGACAAATAAAAAACAAAATTATATATATATATATATATATATATATATATATATATATATATATATATATATATATATATATATATATATATATATATATATATATATATATATATATATATATATATATATTGAAACGAGAAATTTTTTTTTTTGGGGGGGGGGCTCAAAATCAATCTCATTTTAAATATGACTTTGATACAAAACCGATATAACTGGCATACAGAAAACAATTTGAAGTGTACCCTACTTGTTACGCAACTCTGTGCATGTCTTTGAAAATTAACTCACTTCATTTATTGAGTATGTATGAACTGTGACATTCATGTACGCACCTCTCTATGTGTGTGTGTGTGTGTGAGAGAGAGAGAGAGAGAGAGAGAGAGAGAGAGAGAGAGAGAGAGAGAGAGAGAGAGACGTGGTCTGACCCAATGTTAATTTAATTCCAACATTCCCAAATGAAGTGCACCTCTTCAGTGCTGCTTTTGTTATGCAAATTACCTGGCTGGCAATGACAGACAAACAATAACATTGTTCCTGGTAATCGCCGTAAAATAAGAGAACAAGAGAGCAGTTCCATCATTTATTCACCGACTTAATCCAAATTTTATGTTCTCCTAGGTTCGCTTAGCCGTGTCCATATGTAGCCAAAATCTGTCGTCTGCAGCCAAACCAATTTTCAGGCAAATCAGGATTTTTTTTCTTTTCTTTTTTTTCAAATCGATTCTTTTGGAAGAAGTTTTCTGGTATTGTAACGTTTGTCGATTTTGTTGGATGACATTCTCATTTGACCCTACGAAACCCTCCACGTGTCAAAATCGAAAACTGTGCCTGTTAGAGGATATCTCGACGCTGACGACATATTTATTTTGAAGGAAAAGAAGAATTCGTGTCCGTAATTTGATAACTGTACAAGCAAAAGAAGATTCGTCTCACTATTTTTCAGGTAGCATTTTCTTTACTAACAAACTTGCTGAATGTTTTTTGAAGGGAAACAAAAGAAAAGAGACTAATATTAAGCGGCACAGAACGGGGCTAAATATTTTCTCTAACAAGAAGTAGAACGGCGTACTCGAGGCACTTGGCGGCATAATAGTTGTAATAATAGGTACTTCAAATAAATTTATTTCTAATTTTGAAGAGTTCTGTAGTCCGTCCGTTTACTTTTTTCATCTTTTGAAAACTGTCTTCAAAATAATAAAATGCAGGAGAGTTCACTCGATTGATTCTTTATTTTCTGCTATGAGTGATCATAACTGATTGAGTGTACTTGCACAACAAAATTAACAAGAAGCAAATTTATGAAATATGTAAATGAGGCATGATACACAGGCGCGATCTAAGATTTGAAGTAAGGAAGAAAATAGTTATCTTCTGTTTTATTATTTCGTTAAAACAGTGTCTTAATAGTCATAGCTACGTTTCTTGCATATAAATGTCAATGACTTTGAAATAGTGCAAGCAATTAGTAGAGTACTTGTATGTTAACGTAAATGGAGAATTATATATATATATATATATATATATATATATATATATATATATATATATATATTCTTCTTTTTTCTGTGAATTTGAACTGTATTCTAGTGTCTTTTTTTCACTCAGCTATTCACCGAAGTTAAATAGCCACCAAGAAAGAGGCGATTTATCTGATTATTCGTCAAGTTTAGTTTTGTTGCAACTTTGAAATAGAAGGATTTGGATGGTGGCGCTATACATACTTGTTTAGTTATTTACATACTTTTAGCAACATTAAAAATTAAAATTAAAATTATTTAAATAAAAGTTGAATTTCTTCAAATCACATCATCATATCTGAAAGACAATATTCGTATGTCACTAAAGACGTTTGAAATGTAATACTTGCAAAGAATATATTAAAAAACTAAATTTAAACTTCCATTTTATCAGTAATATAAATAGTTGTTATTCCTTCTATTTTAGAGAGGAGTTCATCTGAAGATGGGTGTTAATTTAGGTGTATATCTTTATTTAAAATACAAGAAGTGCCTTAAGTATCGTAAAAGAATATTTACATTTATTTTAATTAGTTTTCCTCACTTGTGATGTCATCTAAATCAGGAAAAGGGTATAAGTTTGTGACGAGTTACCTTCCCTGAACAATATTTAAACGCTCATAACTTTAAGCTACTTGACAGACTTTGATCACACCCCAAATGTTCTTTGTGTTAAGATATCCTCATTAGTTTCATGATATTTATTTATAGACTCTAGTTTCACTGTAACCAACCGTGGAAAAGTCTTGTCCATCAACCTTATATACTAGCTGCCACGTGTATAGAGTTATGACTGATGGGGATTGTTTACATTGACTTGTGTCGGTATGATTGTTTTTGTTTATGAGTTTGTTCATGATACTAATTCAAGGAGAAAAACAAAGTGAAACTGAAAGAATAAAAATTAAGGAAATGTGTGACTTTGATTTAATTTTCAAATTTATCCAATAAAGTACTAAGTATCAATGTACGGTCGGTGTTAGTGATACATTTAGAGACAGAAAGTTTTTTTTTATTGCATCAATTTTTTATTGCATCAATTACTATTTTTAAATTAATATTCTCTACGTCTCGGTTTCACTCGAATTCTCAAAGTATCTCCTCAAATTGAGATTTGACATTATCTTGTTTATGGCACTTCAGACAATATCAATATTTTTGTTAGAGATAGATTTAGTGGAAAGGATGCAAACTCACTTTTTAGTTTCAAAATGTAGCACATGAAAACCTTTTTAATCTTGAAAATGATTAGATTAATTTCTTAAATTTGATGAAATCCTCAACATTTTCTTTCAGATATAGCAGATAATTTCACGAATGTGTGATTATATTTTAATCCCTAATGCCTGCTGAATGTTCTGTAAAAAAAAGTCTTTGTTACCAACTTAAAAATAAGAAAGATATTCAAGAATCTGAATTTGATGAAAACATTGTGAGATGTTTAGTGATCTTCCGCTGGAAGAAATGTTTTCTATTCTAAATACAGGACCTTATTTGTTCGAATATATCAACCAAGCTACTCTTTTTTATATAGGTGAATTGATGCTGTAAATTATACTTGTATGCAATGCTGATGAGCGTAAGTTAGTTCTTCCTTCCGATACTAGAGTCGACTTTAACTGTTCTCAAAAATGATAGATTAACTATCAGCAAAGAGGCGTATTAGAATACGTTGTCTGGAAGGGACATGATTTCTAGAAACACGACTCGAGACAATACATATATTTATTAGGACTGTGTATATCCTATGATATCACGAAACGATACGTGTCAGGATACAAAGGTACCATTTCCCGATATAATTCATATCGCGATACATCTCATGTAAAATAATTTTTATTTGAACAAACTATGAGTGGTTTGACATTGTCATCACAATTTATTACTTTTGTAACAATTGCTCTCCAACACTTTTGAAGGAAAGAACAGCAATTCTTTGCAAAAACCAAAATCAATATGACAAAAGTGAAAAATCATGAGAAATAAAATCAGTCTGCGAATCGAAACATTTTATAACATGACATTTTTACTTTAGTTCGCCTGTGGAATCGTGGGGCTAAGATATATCGTATTGACATAAAAATATCGATATTCCAGAAACGTATCGCTGTATCACTAAAGCTTTAGTAGTTAAAAGGTGGAGATTGCAAAGTACACAAGATTGAACAGTATCAAATAAAACATCATTACTTTAAATAGAAGTATTTTACATTATCAATTGGTTCATACAGGAGAAATCAGAAAGGAAAATTGAAGTTTTTGAAAATTAAAAAACCCCAACTTTCCGAATTTAAAAGCATTCAATATTTATTCCCACTATAGACAAAAATGTAGCTTATATCTAAAAAGAAATTAGGTACACGTGCTTACGGGTACCTGATAAATACCTTAAAGGTCAATTATGGTCAAATTCTTTCATCGGTAAAATGTGCTCAAACTGAATTCCTGAAAGTTACCGTTAAAATTAATGAAAAGAGTTAGATTATTCAAAATTACCTATAGCATTACATCTGTTGACCAACGTTCGGTTTGCTTTTATGTGTCACGTGACTAACGTCATTCTGGAACAAGCCGAAAAACCACTAATCTAGAAGTGTATTGATTGCACAGTCATTTCAAGTAAACATTGGTACAGTATACGGTCAAATATTTTGATCAAAAATAGCAAAAGGGTTATTGGTTTCCTTGTTTCAATTTCTAAATGAAGAAAGACACGGTAAATAAGCAACTACAATGATAGTGTCAAACCTGGAAGTATTATGAAGAGCTTACTGAATAAGGCCTATTGCAGATTATAAATAAGCAACTACAATGATAGTGTCAAACCTGGAAGTATTATGAAGAGCTTTCTGAATAAGACCCATTGCAGATTATAATTCTATTACAATCAAACAAATCATCACAAACAATGAAAAAGGATTGACATATCATTCAGACAATCGTCGGGAAAAATGAGAGAACGATAGAGAGAGATAAATATTGAAAAATAATTCGTTCCCTTTCGCAAGTTACAGAAATTTGAACTGCAAACAGATATCTTTATTAAATATTTGCTTGACAGATTTATGATGGTGAAATAATAGCAGAAACTATAAAGTAGAACATTACGAAACGTTATAGCAAGAGATAATGGGTTACATTTAGAGGGGGTCGGAGTCCCCCATGTGCCATTTCAATCAACTGCAGTTTATTTTTGACTACAGTTATGTATCTGATGTATTCATTTTTTCAACGTGGCTTATATAATATGAATATTAGGAAATACGCCTTGATGGCGCTTCTGCATTTGATCGCACAGTATATTCTCAAATGTCATCATTTATTTTCATTTTTTATCTCGATGTAACAATGATCACACATTGACTGTAGGTGTAGCATTAACCGTTTAATTTTTTAAATTTCAACATAATCACTGTTCTTTGCATAACCTATCGCAATTTCAACATAATCACTGTTCTTTGCATAACCTATCGCAATTTCAACATAATCACTGTTCTTTGCATAACCTATCGCAATTTCAACATAATCACTGTTCTTTGCATAACCTATCGCAATTTCAACATAATCACTGTTCTTTGCATAACCTATCGCAATTTCAACATAATCACTGTTCTTTGCATAACCTATCGCAATTTCAACATAATCACTGTTCTTTGCATAACCTATCGCAATTTCAACATAATCACTGTTCTTTGCATAACCTATCGCAATTTCAACATAATCACTGTTCTTTGCATAACCTATCGCAATTTCAACATAATCACTGTTCTTTGCATAACCTATCGCAATTTCAACATAATCACTGTTCTTTGCATAACCTATCGCAATTTCAACATAATCACTGTTCTTTGCATAACCTATCGCAATTTCAACATAATCACTGTTCTTTGCATAACCTATTGCAATTTCAACATAATCACTGTTCTTTGCATAACCTATCGCAATTTCAACATAATCACTGTTCTTTGCATAACCTATCGCAATTTCAACATAATCACTGTTCTTTGCATAACCTATCGCAATTTCAACATAATCACTGTTCTTTGCATAACCTATGGCAATTTCAACATAATCACTGTTCTTTGCATAACCTATTGCAAATGTTCTGCACTATAATCTCTATGTTAGCGAGTTACGTGTTCTAGTGATATATCACTTACATATCAGGGGAAGGTAGCACCTAGCCAACTTTTGTGATGGTCATACTTTGAAATGCTATTATTTGTAAACGATGCTTTAGAAGTTTATTATAATAACGACAACGGGGTTTCCGGTATGGAAGACTACAAAATAAGTTTTAACAGAAACGTCCATATTTGACCCTTACGAAAATTCACAATAGTCCTGAAGCAGATCGTATCATCGATATTTTATTCTTGTATAATTTGCTCAGTAATAGCAATTTCTGGGAAGCCGTGGCGACACTGCTGTAAGTGCGCCAGACTCATAACCGGTGGGTTGCGGGTTCAAATCCTACCAAAACCAGCCCGGATAGGTTACCATGGTGTGTTTCTGGAGAAGGCACTTTACCCCCATTGCCCTGGCCCTAAGTAGTTTTTCATGTGTTGATATGCTGTTAAGTACCAATCAATCAATTATTAAATAGAAATCCCAATAAGGTATTTGTCTTTGATTTTATAAACTAAATACGTTGGTTATTGGTATATCTTCCTACCTACCTGCGGCCCTATCTACTCGATGGATACCATAATATGAAGTGATAACTGCGGGTGGCGCGTGCAATTAAACTCCCTCCACAAGTTAGCGCCTATTTTCTGCACCAGCTCTCATCTTCTACAGCTCTTATTCCATAATTTAATATTTTATTTTCATCATGGCCGACTATAGCCCCAAATCCCCTAACACTTGAGAAAGCATACTACACGCCATCAGTGTCTACATTTCATTGTATCCCACACTCAACCGAAAAGTGAAACTGAACAAATTGCATTGCTCGTGGGGCGTCATAATTAACTGCTTGAGAGTCTTCTTCTTACAGCAAAATATTCAGTCAAAATAGAAATAAAAACATTATTTTCAAGTGACTTATTTGCATGAAAGCAAATTATTAGGATATTTTACTAAGTCCTTTAATCTCCTCTACTTCTCGTTGCACGAGAGGAGCGTTACGAGGGATGTTGCTAATTTATCAGACCAGAGCACTCAAAAAGCTATGAAGACCGAATTATATCGCGAAGAAAACTGCGTACGTAGACCCAGAAAATAGAGTAGAGAATTAATCTAAAGAGGCGATTAACAAATCCTAATTAACTGAATAACCCGCTACTTCCTATTTGTCTTGAAAGCGTGCGGAAAAATCATGTCTTTGGCGTCTAAGTTACTAATTAAGAGACGGAATATGATTCGAAAGGTCAAGACATAGAAACCGAAGTCTTTGTATTAATGTTACAATATATATATATATATATATATATATATATATATATATATATATATATATATATATATATATATATATATATATATATATATATATATATATATATATATAAACTATTTTACATGGAAGGAGTTGTTTTCGAGCTTTTCTACAGAAGGAAAAGATATTATGTGAGAAAAAATGTTTTACTGATGCTTTGTCAAATGTTCTTAAATTGCACCCCGACCACCACCACCTAAGAACCACCGCGCTACTGTCTTGACATCTGTTTTAGTTTTCCTAAGTCTTGACAACATACAATAATAATATCAAGGTGTTGGGAACTATTAATATTACTATAATATACTATAATATAATATAATATAATATAATATAATATAATATAATATAATATAATATAATATAATATAATATAATATAATATAATATAATATAATATAATATAATATAATATAATATAATATAATATAATATAATATAATATAATATAATATAATATAATATAATATAATATAATTTAATATAATATAATATATTGGAATAGTACGGCTTGGTACGGTATGGTATGATATAGTATAGTTACATTTAAAAAGATTCCATTGGCTGATTTGAAAAAAATAACTTTCGAATGAAAAGTCGACTTAATAATTCTAATATGCTGAAAAACGGTACAGAAATAATACACATATTATGCATTTGCATTAGTGAGAAATGTACACATTTGAAAGCTTCATAAATTAATTGATTGATTGCTGACTTCGTTGTTCTGTCAATCCAGTTTCTAACATATTGCAACACTGAGTTTATTTTACAATAATATAATAATAAGGAGACAGAGCTGTCTCCGCTCTAGTGATCATATGTGTCCTGAATCATGTCAATTAATTCTTTTTAAGTAAATAGAACCAAAAATCCCGGAAAAACGTTTGATACAGGGAAATTCGATGTTTAAAAAAAAAATTATTAAGCAAATGTTCTGAAAATTTGACAGAACGCAATTAATAATTGTCTTGAAGGATCAATTTAAATTTGTACATTTTCTATTGAGAACACTTGTGCGTACTCGAGTAAAAACAAAAAGAGATATTAAGTGTTAATAAAACTTTCATTGAAGATCACATAAAATTACTTTTGCACAGAGTCCAGTTTTCACAGTCATTCCGCAGCTGTTTCACGGTTGTTACTAACGGAAGTCCTAAATCATATGATTTGGGCCGTCTTCTTGAGCGAGTGTCCGTTAATGTGTAAGAGCACATGCATTCATGTAACTCCTCTTAACATTGCCACACCGTTAGCGTATGTTATAAATATGTCTTGACTCTGGGTATATGTGCGATATGCAAGAATAAAAATATTTGAAAACATGAGTGACCACTAAAAACGGGAATTAACAGCGCTAATTTCATTCTATCTTATAATTTTATTTTTTTTTTTGGGGGGGGGGTACTTTTTAATTGTTTAATCAGTCTTGGTTTTCTCAGCTATTCAAGATAGGTATTGGACACAGTTTCCACATATGTCTTGTTACAAAAAAGTGACTTGAGTTCTGAGTTCATGCAGAATGACTCCCATTGCAATTTTAAGCTGCCGTTTCAATAAGCAGGGATTTTCAGTTGCCCTCTGGATGGCGTCAATCGAGAATGACCAGTAAAACCTGCACGTGCACTGAAATAATTGTTAGCTTCTGTTGAGTAGGATGGAACAATTTTGGTTCTCCATTTTGATTTTTGTTGTATATGCCTTTCCTTGACAACGTCTGGTTTTTATTATCTGAAATTGAGAACTAAAGTTTTCTGACAGCGTCCGATAGCGCCTATAATCTAGAAAGCAAGGGAAAAGGGTTAAAAATGACACACTTATTGGCAGGTTGGAGATGATCATCCTCGTGGTTCAAAATGACACACTTAATGGCAGGTTGGAGATGATCATCCTCGTGGTTCAAAATGACACACTTAATGGCAAGTTGGAGATGATCATCCTCGTGGTTCGAAATGACACACTTAATGGCAAGTTGGAGATGATCATCCTCGTGGTTCAAAATGACACACTCGATGACAGGTGGAGTTTGATCATGGCAGGTTGGAGATGATCATGGCAGGTTGGCGATGACCATGACAGGTCGGAGATGATCATGGCAGGTTGGAGATGACCATGGCAGGTCGGAGATGACCTTGGCAGGTTTGAGATGATCATCCTCATGGTTTTTCTTTTCAATACTTAAACTATCATGACATACGTCGGTTTTGACGAAATAAACAATTAAGCCGCATATCATGCAATTTTAAGAATCTAGATAGATTATAATTCAAAATTGTCACTAACATGTTTTATTTGAATCAAAAAATGTTCACGATCAAATGAGTATTGCATTGTATAACAGAGTAACTTACTATCCTTTCATGTAAACTCTCCATTTGTAAATTTCCCATATATCGAGGTACGTATTATTGCATATTTCCTTTTATAAAATACAACTGACAATTGATGTCGGAAATCCAGGTTTTACATTTAAAATTATCCTAATATTTAAAATGGGTTAATTAAAGAAATAATAGCACCATATGATCTTTGATCTTTAACGCTTTTTCGATCAAGATTTAAAAAACTCCATAAAAAACCCCAAAACGATGTTTGAAATAAGGCTGTCTAACAATTAGTTCAATTCAAATGAATAAATCGAAACAAATATACTTATTTTTACTTATAAATATACATATTTTTTTTAGAATGAACTAATTAAAGAATCTAAAAATGTCAAAGCTATAAATATGTTGACTCTAATTCGCCTATTAGATCAAGATCGAAAATCAGTGTCTTGAAAAAAAATGTATCTATTACAGTGGAAAATCAGGAAATGTAACCATGTGGACTTTTATACCTAAATACTGATTCGCGATGTTTAAAATTAGGTGATCTCTCCATTGACGCATTCCCCGTATAACAAGAGGGGTGTTGTCTCCCTTGACGCATTCCCCATATATCAAGAGAGGTGTTCTCTCCCTTGACGCATATTACCCGTATATCAAGAGAGGTGTTCTCTCCATTGACGCATGCCCCGTATATCAAGATATCATTTCTTTCTTTTATGTTTCCTTTGTAAGATCAAGTTTTTAAACAAATTGATCAACACAAAAAAAAACAAAAACAAAAAAAAAAAACAAACAAACAAACAAACATCCAAGTACACTTAAATTATCTTTAATTATGGATGAATTACGTGCAGTAACTGCAAGTTCTTTGATTAAATACGGTTTCTTAGATCCGTTAGATTTAAAACATTAATAAATAAAGAAAAAAACACCTGAACTTTAATGCAATAACTAATGTCATTATATGGACACCCCACTTCCTTTTAGACTAAAATAAAAAGTTGATGGCATAAATCAAAGTTGAATAAAGAAATATTCTCAAATTTACAAATAGATAAATGAAAGAGGCTCTACCCGTAATAAAAGTTTGATTTGCATTACTTGGTTGCTCTCTAAAAGCTAATAACTTTGCTCTTTTTATAATCATTAAAAGCGAGCCGTTAAGAAGTAGAAGGTGTTCAATTTTTAAACAATAATTGTGTGCGAACTGGAAAAAAAATTCCTGATTTCTCGCTCAACTTGTCCCGACTAAATACGATATTTGGGCGCTGAAATCTCTGGCTTTGCAGCCGAATATCCGTAACCTCTTGACTTGAAACTTAAATATTTTGAGAAGAACAGGAGAAGCGATGAAGAGAAAATTAAAGAAAAGGAAAGAGAAAAGTCAGAAAAATACCCTGGTAGCAGTGACGTAGCAACCGCCCAAGCAACCCCCGCAACTGCGGGGAGGGGGGCAGGTCCAGTTGGGGTACAAAATTCCCATCAAACGTTTCTATTGGGAAGGGCCCCAGAATCAAGTTTTGTAGACAGTTCGGCTGATGAGATGCACAAAATCAGAATTTGGGTCGAATTTCCATGTGTACAACGAAATGTTGAGGAAAAGGCCAAGGATGTTCCGATTGTTTGAGCACATCATTGGCTGTATCCTGCCGATGAGGTGGGTGCTATGTCGGTTTCCCAAGAACACAGCGAGGCATCCTACCCGAGCTGGCCTTGCCGGGTATCGAACCCGTGACCCTTGGATTATGAGTCAGACGCTCTACCAAATGAGCGGCTTCCGAAATTAGATGTTTGTGTATACGATGAAATTGATTAGTGTTCGGAGCTGAATCATTGCAAGATCATGATTGAGAGATTTATCAACTGCAAGGTCATTCACTCAGTATTTATTGAATCACGCTATACTGTATTCTATGCCCTGTCCATGTGTTAAAGGAGGTCATGTAGACCATGTGACTTTTTCGGTGTTGTTTTCGCCATTTTAATAATGGTGAGGTGTGTTGTCGTTTTTGGATAAAATTAAGCTCACAAAAATCAACACTCACAGCCTTCTTAACGTGAATTTTCTTTTTTTATCGGACAAAGTCTTCATTTAAATAGTCTAAGAATCGGAATAATATCATTGGAATTGCTTTCTTGACATTAAAAGATTCAGTGTAATGCCTCTTTAAAGAAAGTACGAGTACGTTATTAGAAATAAAGCAACACTTTTCTTGTTTTGTTAGATAAAGATTAAAAAACAATACCAGAAATATAGATTAACTAAATATTATCAAAATAATACAATGCATATGTGAATTTTTCGAAATAGTTCACACATCGATGTTCATTCAAATCCTTGTATGACGTCCTGGACGATAAGTGAATCACTCCTACATACGTAAAGTGTGACTTATTCAAAGCATCTATATGTAACAACATTTGTTTCTTCTTTTTTATTTCTTTTTTTCTACAAGACATGGGAAACAAATAAATTTTTAAATTTTGTTTTAACAATATTGATCTGACTCTATATAGTCGTTAGAGTTCGAGTACCAGAGTTAATTTAGTGCATTGTACATTGCACGGATTTTACTCAATGCTAGCACTACGTCAGCAAGTTTATGTGACGATTCTTAAATATTTATTTTGTCTTCTGTTTTATCTAAATGCATGTTTCTATTGATTCACAGTTCCGTCTTTTAATGAAATGTATTTATCTTGAGACACAATTTGTCCAGTTTCGTGTCATTAAAAGTTTATTTTCTTATATCGGTATAAAAGTGGTATCAAATTATATTTTTCAATAAAAGTAGACAATTTAAAAAATAGAACCCTTGTAAACAGACCAAACTGATTTTTCCGTTTGTATATTTTCGCAAGCAAACTGTGCACCTTCAGAGATATCTTATATTTTATGTAATTTTCAATAATAAAAAGGATAGACTGAAATATAAACAAAAGACAAAGTCGAAGCTATTAACTACATTTATTACTATATTATCCTTTATACACATTTATGTCTTCTCTTAAGCAACATACTTAAAGCAAATATTCTTGGAAACATCACTGCCTGTAGCTTTGTTAATCAGCTACAAATGTTCACATACTTTGAAAAGCTGATTGATTACAAGGAGGAGAAAAAAATAAACAAGATATGTAATGTATTTCGTAATATAAAGGAATCTAAACCCGGCACGAGATGTTTCCTTGATGCAAGTGAATGTCGTTGTGGTGTAATAAATACGTATCCACGCGCCTATGACTAAATTGATATGCAAAATCATAATTTAATATACGGTGTAATTTCCTCCTTCCTTTGTACCAATAATCCCCCTGGCTGTGAAAAGTTTCTATGGGATGTATTTCATTTTTACTCAGACAAGTTGGCTTCTCCAGCAATCCTCTTAATACTGTCAATCGTTATCTAACTAGTGGGTGTTCTCCTTCATTGCAGTTCTTTGAGAGGGATGTTTTAATTGATGAGAGGGCCGAAAAGTGTAATACTCACTTAGATTAATTTAACACATCGTAATGCCTTCTTTTCTGAAGTTATTTTTTAAATGATTTTGAAGCTCTAGTCCCTAAATTTCCGCAGATCTCATTGTTTTAATCATTAGTTCTTATCTTCAAGGTTTGGTTTTAATTGCTGATGATATTATTGCAGACGTTAAATAAATAAAGGATTTTTTTCTTCTGTCGGGCACTATTTCCTTGTAAGAAAAAAATATAATGGAATTTTGAAAACATTAGTAGAATAGATTGCTTACAACACCGTGGAATGATAATCCTGCCTTTGCAATGACAAGCCAACTATGAAAATATAAGCAATAAAATGAGGAAATATCTAAATGTACTCTCTCTATCTCTCTCTCTCTCTCTCTCTCTCTCTCTCTCTCTCTCTCTCTCTCTCTCTCTCTCTCTCTCAATTGGATCATGATCTACATTCGAGTGTATAAACTGTAGACTGTACATTGGAATAAACGTACTGTTTTCCCATATGCCAAACCTACATGTATATTTTATGTATGTTTTACTCTAATGTAAGACTGTATTTGTTTGTGTATGTGAGTATATATGTGTTAAATGTAAGTATTTGAGTGGAATGACACACACACTATATATATATATATATATAGTGAGCCGAGGTAGACTAGTTGATAGAGCGAAAGACCCTAATCCAAGGGTCGCGGGTTTGATACGCGCCCAGGCCAGCCCGGGTCGGCTTCCTTGGTGTGTCCTTGGAAAAGGCAATTAGTTGCCATTTCCTTGACATGATATAACCATTAGTGTTAAAAGTGCCGTTAACCCCCTCCCCCCAAAGGGGTCTGTATGTGTGTATGTGTATATTTTATGATTATATGTGAGTGTGTCAGACACTGTAGTAAGTAAAAGTTTTATTTGCATATACTGGAATACTTTTATTCAGTAATATAGGCCACCAGACCAAATTACACACATACATATTAAACAAACACATAAGGTAAGTATAACAAGTTCAAGTACAGTAAGTGTAACTACTTACATTTTCATAATAGTTTTTTTTTCTCCCTGCTAAAGAGTACAAACTTATAAACTGATACAATAGTTTCTCTGTGATTACTTCTCAATGCATCAAAAAATTTCTCTTCACGTGGATTCAAATACAGAAACAGAGGTAAATACTTCACACGAATATCTGTAAATCTTAAATAAAAAATGATATTCTGTTTCCACAATATTAAGATCGCAGTATGGACAGAGTCTATCTTCATATATCAGTTTCTCAATGCGTCCTGAATTAACCTTAACATCAAGTAACCCGCCCCTCAATTTACAGTATATATTCCTAAAAATAGGCTTGTCTAAGCAGAGCAAATAATCTTCAACACATAAGTCTGTCTTTTATATCCTGTATACTCTCAGTCTGTCCATGCTATTTACCTCTGCATGCCAATTTTGTGTGTCTATATCTTTACATCCAATCTTTAATAAATTCATAACAAGTCTCCTTGTTCCCCACTCCTTTTTTATACCATGCCTCACCAAAACCATAACTCAGTAAAAATGTCTTAACATTATGAGCCCAAATTGTAGAGCTACTACTTGTACCTTCAAGCCAAGAGAGTTGCATTATGTAACACAATTTGGGCAATCGATTATCTGACATTTCAAGTAGTTTCAACCAATATTTAATTGGTCTGGCAATATATACAGATATAAGTTACGGCCTAATTCTCCCCGCACAAAACAGTTAGGACTTGATTTACCTAACTGTAAGACATATTTACAAAAATTATCATGCACTCTTTCTACATCAGGGGCTTCACTAAAGCCCCATACTTTAGAAGCATAAGTCAAAATGGGCAAAATTGTAGTGTCAAAAATGTAAAATAAAATATTTACAGACAATTTTCCAAATTTAATCAGATGCTTGTTCTGCTAATATTCCAAACTCCCCTTGACAAAAAAAACAACCCCTAAGTATTTATAATAAGAACTAACCTTAAGTTTCTTGTCCCCAAAATACCATTTTTCATAACCTCTTAAATAACCGCTCTTTCGGAAAATTACTACCTCAGTTTTATCAAGATTTACCTTAAGTTTCCAGTAGTCACAGTATTGGATAAGTATATCTAATAAACGTTGCATTTCAATTGCTGTATCAGCCAGTAATACAAGATCATCTGCATAAAGCAGAAGAAAAATCTTCATCACATTTTCTATGTTAATACGTCTGTTATCATCAGAAAGTGTACTGCTATATGAGGACTACATGTGAGATTGGTTGATTCTGGACCAAATGTGTTATCTTCAAAAAATCAAGTTATTATTATTATTATTATTATTATTATTATTATTATTATTATTATTATTATTATTATTATTGTTGTTGTTGGTGTTGTTGTTGGCAATAGGGTGCGTACGCGTTCTTGTATGACTAGGTGAATAGAATAATAAGTAAATAAGCTTGCATGTTCGTGCATTTGTATGTCTGACTGACACATTGACTTTATTTCCTCTTAAACAGTGATTCCATGAGGTTTATCAAATTCATGATGTACATGACCTTGAAACACGATGAAGAATCAAATTACAAAACAAAAGAAAAATGCTGCGTCAACTAACGCATTTACATAATAAGTATCTATTTAAGTACAACAATATAAATATATCTAAATAAAAGTGTCGGAACTGATATAGCACTCGCATTCTTTACATATTTAATAGATGCTAGTAACGATACAAAGGATGCAGGTACACGCGGTATCAATTGTTAACTGATTAATATTACCTTTAATAGTAAAGACTATGATTTTCTCTTTGTGTTGGGAATATATTTGAGATTACTGTTATCATTATTCCTACTAGTGGCGACTAATATGCACATGCAATAATACGTAACTAGCATTAAAGATATTATGACAATATTTTTGAAATCTTTAACAAAATTGCAAAGATAGCAAATTACTTCTCATATACATAATCTTTGCACTGAAAAGTCTGAAAATTGTTATAAAAAAAAAAGAAATAAAATGTACACAGATGGTAATAGTATGTGTCTTTCTTTCTATATAATACATGTGCATATTTATCAATGAGACTTAATTTGTAAAGCAAACACTTATCTGTAATAATATATTGTTAGCAACATTCATGTAATTCTTTAAACAAATATACATTAAATATTAAATGAAGATTTAGGAAAAACGAAAACTTTCGTGGCACCTCATTATGTGTATGTATGCATGTATGTATTTGTCTGTTTGTCATAATGTATGTACTTGATTGACGGCAAAATATATATTTGTTGAAAATAATGACACTGATTAGTGTCTCTTAGTATTCTAAGTTCTTGCAAAACTTTTCTACGCGTGAATAGTACCTTCATCAAATATATATGTATTTAAGAACGATAGGACTAGCAAATTTCTTCTCGCAAATAAGAAAATGGGTTGTTTTAGATGCTGAAAAAAATCAAGTACATATCCGATATTTTTCTTTACAGGTTAGTTGCAAACGGCATAACTCCTTAGATAAAGTGTAATCATTTGTCCTCTGTCTTCTCAACAAAGCAATGTGCACAATAATTATTACAGGATTTATAAATGGCTCAACAGCTCAAGTTATGACGGCAAAATGTGGGTGCTCACTTAAACTCGGTATTTGAATATTGGCACTAGTGTGTGTGTGCTTGTGTGTGTGTGTGTGCGTGTGTGTGTCTGTTTGTCTGATATAAATAATTATGATAGTAGGAAAAACCTTAAACCAATGCAGCCTAAAACGCAATATAAAGTTCGGGAAAGGTAAAGATTTTAATGTTAATTTATAAAGGTAAAGGCGCTCTGTTAAAAGCGTTAACGACGTTTTTTTGGATCTATCAGTTGAACTTTTATTAAAACAGACGCCTTTATACCTATTAAATCTAATCCAAAAGAAAGAAACGCGTCCTTTGCGTTAACGCAAACCCTGAATGTTGTGATAAGAATGACACACTACTGAATATTAACCAGTGCAGAAGGCTTTTAGATTTATGTAGTCGTGCACATATGTCGTTCAAGCTGGCTTCAAGTTAACCAGAAAAAGGATCGAGGAAAAACATTAAACAGGGAAACAGGGTGTTTTCATTTGAGGACTTTTTTCTCAACTTTTGGAGTACAGTACGTTGTTCAGACTTGGGGCGACACATTATGACATTTCTGCATATTTCAATATTCTAAGAAAAATTTTACAATTTCGAAGCTTATTTACCACTAAAGAATCCAGGGGCGGCGCGAGGGTTCGAGGCGCCCGTGGACAATATTCTTTAGTGGCGCCCCTACCGAGGCGCCCGCGGGCAATAGTGGCGCCCTTACTTTGCTACAGAGAACAGTTTTTATGTTAGTTGCCAACCTCCAACCCCCCCCCCCCCATATCTACGCCCCGGTTACAACAACCTCCAATCCCCCCCTCGCGCTGCCCATGAAAGAAGCCTTATTTTATACTCCCGTGGAACCCAGAATGTGAGAGAATGTTCCTAATATGCACCTCTAAAATTCCCTTTAGTAAGTGTTGCTAGTCAAGAACTAGAGTGCAGAAAGTCACCCTTTTCCACAGCACATGAGGGGTGTGGGGAGGCGGTATGTTTCATTGCGGGTCAGTGTAAAAACAGTATCTTAGAAGAAAAAAACCCACATCGTACACGGAACACTGCGATGTCTAAGAAGGTCTAAGTAACCTGCATTGGCTCCTCACTGTAGTTTTCGTAAATATTCGTGGACAATTACGCTGGTCGTGTGAAGTTCTGCAAACTAGTTGAAATGTTTTCTTCCCCCCCCCCCCTACGTTTTTAGTTGTTTTCCACATGTATTGCAAAATAAATTCTAAAAGATCGAAGTTCTATAAAACTTTCTTATATAAGACTAGATTAGGTTGTTATGCAGGGATAAACAGTATGGTGTGACGTACGGGGAATGCTAAAGTCTTTGAAAAGGGCCAAATTTGTAGAATAGGAGTCCTTGAGACCGAAATCGGTCCATTTCCTGCAGATTCTGATAACATAAGACTACTATTATAGCATCCAGCTCCCTTTAATAGTTTTAAATGTCAAACCACATAGTTAAAATTGTGCAAGGCGGCTTTATCATAATTCATATTTTCTTTCTGTTGGACATGTTTTGTGTGGCTAATTACATTCAGCCTCTGTTGAATCAGCGGTGGCTCAGTGGGCGCGACTGATAGGGTGTGGGTTCGAATCCTACCATCAGATCAGCCCAAATCGGCTACCGTTGTGTGTCCTTGGGCGAGGGACTTTGCTGCAATTGCCAAACTAAATCAATCGGTATGAAGAAAAAAAATGGTGGATGGGGTGGGGGTGGCGGCGGGGAGGGGGGGGGTGGCGGAAGGGTACAATGCACACTGACTATCCATTTACACTCGTAAATCAATTTTTACTTGCTAGAAGTTGGTACGCATCTGCGTTCTAAATTTAACCAAAAGTAAATAGAAAAGGTTACGAAACAACGTCGTTCCAGGGCCGGTTCTGAGCTTTGTTTAGTAAGAAGGAATCTGTCAGCCATTTTGTCCACATTAAACTGCATAACATTTAGTATCAACTGTTCTTTTATTTTTTTCCGGACATTAGGAAATATATTTGGTGGAAAGCTTCCTTTTTTGTGTATTGATATTGGTGCATGACAAACTATGAGTTAATTTTCAGCAGGGAAATAACTCGTTAAATCCAAGAACTAGTGGTGTTAATATCAGCAGAAAATTACAAATAAGTATTAAATTCTTGCAAAAGTTCCACCGCCAGCCATCTTATCAAGCCCAAACCACTATTTTGTTGTTATTCTTAAGCACAAATTCCTCCAATCTATGTGAACACCACTGTTTGTAACCCATAACTACGTGCGATGATTCAGGGGACTGTTTACTTCATAGACTATAAATCATGGGGACTAATATGTTGCTGCATTACTTCAACTATTAATTTCGTTAAACATTCAACAGATGTATCATTGTCCTCTGTTTTAAAGGGCGAGATTCATTCAAGGGAGGTAACTTTACAAACTAAGAGGTGGTAAAGAGATTTTGCAAAATACGACATAAAATATGTGCAAGGGCAAAAAGATGACTGTTATAAATATTTCATATGTAGAATTCTCTGTTAAGTATTTCTTTTCTCATTATATGAGAACAAATGGATTAGGGCAATTATTAATTCATTGTAGAAATTGGGTAAATTTTTACAAAGCATGAAATTTCCGGAATTGCTTTCTTGAAACTTTTCTACAAATATGTAAACTTGCAAATCTAGCTTAGACTGTTTTGCTACAGCTACTCACATTGTAATGGCACGGGCCTTGTGACCTTGCAGTGAGACTTTCAGATGATATGCGTCATTATCCCGTATTCTCCAAGCTTTTGATCATGAAACTCCAGCTCAAGCTCAGACTTCCAAAGAATGCATGGTGCCCGGGTGGCCAAGTGGTCTAAGGCTCTCGCCTTTACATATCACTCACACATCTCAACTCTGTCCGTGTGAGTTCGAGTTGAGGCTCGACCAACGTGGATATGTGAGAAAGCTTGCCAGTAGCTTCCCGTGGGTCGGTGGTTCTTCTCGGGGTCTTCCCAGGTTCTTCCTCCACCAAAAATACTGGCTGCAATGTATAGCGCCTATCATGCGTGGGAGGAGCCGCGGTAGCTTGGTTTGCAGAGCGTCAGACTCGTAATCCAAGGGTTGTGGGTTTGATACCCGCCCATGCCAGCCCGGATCGATTATCTCGGTGTGTTCTAGGGAAAGGCACTTAGCTCCCGTTTCATCCGCATGATATAGCCAATAACGTGTTAAAAGTACCGTTAAAACCAACACATACAAACTATATTGTGGGATCTTGCAATTGTCCAGTTTGTGCTTTCCCAACCTGTCATATGATAATATGCAATTACTCATGTCAGGCAACACCTGGTGGCCCTACTATTTGTCATAGATAAGGAGATATGAGGCTATATGTAAGGTCGATTGACCTGATGGAACTATTAATTTCCAGAAATTCATACATAAGTCAAATAAATAAGGATTTTACACTGAAACTGGAGCAAATGTTGTCTAAAAAAATGAGCGGCTTAGACATATGAAGGACACAAGGTCTAAAATACAATCAAGAAAACAAAGATAAAACTCTTAAAATGTCTAATATTTTGGTGCAAAAGAAGTGTATTTTACCTCCCGTTGCAATCTTTTGTCAACAAAATAACTTATTTTATTAACCGGTTTATCACAGTGGGCCATGTTATCGTCTGTGTGTGATGAATTGCAAGCAAATGTACAAATAATGCAAATGAAGTTATCTAAAAGTTATTCGTCAAGGAGGTATTAGGTCTTTGACTGGGGACAAAGCCAATTTTCTGGTGTAATAACATCACATTGAAATGGTTCCGTCAACCGTATAACTTCATTATCCAGGGATTATGTTGTATCTCCCGCAACATCCATAATGGCAGCGAAATGAAAGCCGGAGATTTAGTTCGCCAATATATGCCAACGTCGTGGTGGGATTCAACGTGGATAGAATTCCGATCTCACTTGAGCGCTGTGGAGTTTTCGGGATCAAACGGTATAGAGGGGTTCCTTAGCAAAGGATACCTATAATTGAAATAAATGTAATGAAACTATCTTCTTTGGAAGGTAGCATCTCGTGAGATGATTTATCTTTTTAATCATAGATAGTTATAGCTTATTACTACTGACTTAGTTTAGTAATCCTCAGTGTTTCACAGATACTGATGCGAGTTCACTTTCTTTTTTTAAGCACAATGCAAAAATCTTCTGTAACTGAAAGTGTGTATGTGTGTATGTGTATGTGTGTGTGTTTACATATAGTGCCTATTTTTCAATGATGTGAATTTGTATAGAAGTTTCTACAGCGACTCATAAATTGGACTATATACATGTACATTTTACATTTTAAAATTCGTCAACCTTTATGCATTACTTTAGCACTTTTGATTGGATACTAAATACTATAACATTAAAAGCAAAGTCATACATTTATTGATCAATTGTTTTTTTATTTTTAAATATTTAAATGATTATTTGATTAAAACAACATACTTACGCATGTTTGATAAAAAAAGAAGGAAAAACGAGGCTTAAATAATAGAAATCTAAACGCATCTCTTACAGGAACGGTTTGTTTTGCTCTTATGATTGATAACAAATTCAACTGCAAATTAGAATTGCCAAGGTCATGGAAAGCGGTGGGCGATACACAAGGTCAATTCAAAGGTTTCAGCACATGTTAGTTTTGCCACAATTAATGGAGTAGGTGTAGAATTGATCGATTTAAGTTCAAAGTTATGGTTACATTTAGAGTAATTTTGGTATAATTTGTTAGCTGAAATCATAATCAGTTCATTTTCTTTTTAACTTAATCTATTAAACAGGCATACAGTCCTTTTTTAAAATTAAAAGCATGTAAATTTAGTGACAATATATGAAACTGTGGGCGAAGAAACCCCCGATGCGTAATCCACAGGCTGTAGACGTGATTTAAAAAATAAAAAAAAGTTTCAGATGAAATGGTTCTCGAAGGAATTAGATATGGTATCCGACAGGAATATGCCAGTTTAAAGTACATATGAATTGAATTTCCTCTAGTATGCATCTATTAATCAGTGTTCTCGAGCTAGGATATTTTTTAAAGAGGGGAGGGTTAGAGGGACACTCTTAGCAAAGGTGCCACTTTTGCTGAAGGAAAGGGCAATTTTCGTAACAAAGGGCTTTTGGCGATAAAAAAAGATTTGATGTCAATAATGAAGTTTAGAATTTAATCTTTTGTAAGTAGAAGCAGACAAAAACATATTAATAAGTTTATCCTACATTAAATAAACATAAAAATAAAGTGGATAAAATATAAAAGATCACAGATTTAAAAAGGTATTTTAGTGCTCTAAATGGGGGAGGTGGGGCTAGAAATGCACTGAGGGCAGAGGGGAGGACACTGCATTCAGAGGGGGGGGGGGGATGCCACTCTGTCGCTATCTAGCTGGATCACTGGTTAATCCTGTAATATGCATCTGTTAAATGACTAACGTAAAGTTTCTCACTCTAACGGAGAATGATCACAGGTATAGAACGTAAAACAGCATGTTGTTTTTCACCGAACATCAGATCTCTAAAATAGTTAGTATCTACTATTGCTTCGACTAAATATTCTTTTTGAAAGAAATTTTTTCTGTAGTTCCCTTGAATGCAAAGCATTGGTGAAACGAAAGTGTTGATTTTATTGTTTCCATTAGCTTTGATCGATTTCTCTGAAACTTTCTCATTTACAGTCATGAAACTTTATGGGTATATTGATCCAGAGAAGTGCTACTCGCAGCTAGCAAAAGCAGGTTACAATGACATACATTCAGGTCCCGAAGATAGTTTAAAAGTCATTGCATTTAGCAATATAATTTTTATAACGAAGAACCATTTATAGATATGAAACTTGTTAGATGCATACATTTTAGGGACTTGTATACACAACGTTTAAAAGAAGTCATAGGGACTTGTTTTTCTCTTTCTCTAATGACCATATAAAGTTTATGGATGAAGTGGCGGTGCAGGCGAAAAATAGCATTCCAGGAATCCTTGTTAAAACTATTACATCTTGTTTGTGTCTTAAATTTTCAAAATATAATTATTTGTTTGTGCCACTTACTTTCTTCTTTCATAATTAGTATGTACCCAAATGGAGATTTTCCTACTAATTATAGAATAAGTTGATACTTTTAAAAAAATTGTTTTCTTCTTCATTCAATACATCTTGTGTTCATCTAATCCTATATTTTTATTATAACATTTATTTATTTTTTGTCGTGGTTACCGTTTCCGAAAGACAAGAGAAGGTAAATATTATTAGTACAATATTTATCAGCTTTTTTATTATTGAATTGATATTTTTATGTCTTTGCGAAAAGAGGAGGAAAATTAAGGAATATATATATATATATATATATATATATATATATATATATATATATATATATATATATATATATATCACAAACATTAACCTTTAATTTAAGATGCAGTGCGATACTGTAGGATGATCCATAAGAGAAAACTCAAATGGTTCATATCTAGCACGAGGGAGTAACTATATTCTGTCTGAATGATGTCCAAGGCGAGACAAACTGTTTCTGTAATTTTTCTAAAACAGGGTGAAAAATATAAGCTGGTTAGGTGCGAGTAAGTTGTACATACTCGTTTGAATAAGATATAATCACAGATCATTTAAAACTTGGTAAATTCATTGCGTGTCATAAATATTGTATCTGGTATCTTTATGCCCGATGACAGGGGGTTAAGACCTCATATATCTAGTGAAATAGGAAAGCAGTTCCAAATTTAATTTGTCCCGAAAGAGAGAATGGAAATAAAACAGCGTTCGGGAGATAAAATGAAGACTTTTTATGATAGTCTTCAACAAAGACACCAAGCGATACAACGACCAAAAATTATCTGATTCTGACCTTTCTTATAAATTGTTAGGTACATAAAGAATTATTAGAGAGAAATTTTCTAAAATGAAAAAGTCAATACCCCATTCTCTAAGCCACTCCGATGGAACCGACTCGAGAAAGTGCAGAAAAGTGTTGTCTTTTCCACTAGAGCTTCAGACGCATTGCGGTCGTATCCTAATACTAGTTTCTAAGTAGCATTGCGGTCGTATCCCTAATGCTAGTTTCTAAGTAGCATTGTGGGTCGTATCCCTAATGCTAGTTTCTAAGTAGCATTACGAGTCGTATCTAATGCTAGTTCTCAAGTAAGGCATACCGACTTGTCATATAATGAATAGAATGGACAAGGTTTAGATGATACAAATCTGAAGTATGTTTGCATTCGAGCAACATACCGTCAATCAATAATGTTCAACTAGCTGCATCCTGTCTTTGCAAACAAAAAGTTTATGCAGGAGTTAATGCAGCATCAGGTAGATGCAAAGCGTGTTATATCAAGGGATCTAAACGGATTCAAAGAGGGGCACTTTTCTGCTTTTATTAAGTTGATAAATCAAGTCCAAACAGATCTATTCCAAATAATAGGAGGACTAAATATATAGGCAATCCCTTGAACAAAGCAAATCTGACTGATTTTATCAGCAACTGGATGCTAGAATTGAACAATAGCGTTAGCAATGTTGCCAGTCATTAGTTCTGGCTTGGTAATTATGTTTACTTGTTACTTAGGGAAGCACTCAGTGCCACTGACTTTTGGAATATGATCAATAGGAATCACATACAAGAATTTTGATGCATGTTTGTAATTAATTCCGAAATCACAAAGGCATATTTATTTACTACCTGACAATGGCATTCTCAGAATTGTGGACCAGATATGTGCAAAGATTGGGCTTGCTTGACTGTATCTAATTTGTGATTCGATGAACAGTTTATGCCGTACCATCAACAAAGAAGGCAATATAAACGTCTATGCCAGAACACAATTTGCGGTATGGTTTTTCGCGGCTGTTTCAACACGTTTGAGTACAACAAGGAACTTTTTGAGTCAAAATTTATGGCGGTCTACATGCGTTTGAGTAAGGTTGAATCAACAGTAGTGCGTGGTACAATTGTTTCGCAAGAAACAACTATGAAATAAGCACATTCTTATAGTTTAAAATAATTTGCGGCACTAACAAACTAATTTTCAGTCATTAGTTGGGAAGAAGTTTCTCCTGGCATAGTGCTCCGTGCTCAACAGATCATGGATAGTGAGAAATGGTTGGTTCATATAAAAATGCGCAAATTTTTGTTTATTACAGAGGACTTTAACCCGGAAAAGACTGATGGGGATTGTCATATGTTGATGTGACAAGTCTGTCTACAGCAGAATGCATAGCCTGAAATGGATATCTGACAAAAGCCGCATGTCCTGGGCGTATACCCATAAATGCTAACTCTGAACCAGTCTCAATTTAAAATGAGTAATTATGGCCTGTGGTCATTGTGCATAAAGATGTATTATTGAATGAAGACACCCATTCTCTCTCTCTCTCTCTCTCTCTCTCTCTCTCTCTCTCTCTCTCTCTCTCTCTCTCTCTCTCTCTCTCTCTCTCTCTCTCTCTCTCTTAAAGTAATGAATTATTATTATATCTGGTGAAAGTTGTTGAGCACATGCGTATTGAAGCGCAACAAACAAGCAAACAAAAATGCATGGTTGATGTGTTTCTCGTAAATTTAAACTCGGTACAGTTTATGCACACTGTTTTAAGAAATCCGCAAACTACACGTAGAATACGAATTTTCAGCGATTAGTCCTAACGCGTCGATGTATACTAAATTATAATTAATTTTTGTCTTTAGATTGTAAGGTAAAATTATGTCGATAAATCCTTCTATCCCCGAAGGAGATAATCGAAACAACTGCTGTGAATATTAAAACAAACAAAAAAAAATAATAAATAAAATAAAACCGAAAACAAACACGCAAACAACATAGCATGTTTATCAAGCTATTCCTTCGGTGTATGCTGTGGAAATGGACGAGCATGCACAGAACAATACATATGCTAAGGGTGCGTTTTATGCCTACATCCATTAGAATAGGGTCCATTTTTAAATGATCAAAATGGACAAGTTACTCCATTAGCCTATCATTCAACTGTACATCTTGACATGGTTCTAATTTTATGATGATGTCCACTGTCAAAAACCAACGGTTGAACGATTACAGCATAATAAAACACAACTTTTTAATGTTTTCCCTAACACCGTTCCATCCAAAACTGACGTCAATCAACGTTATTTTTACGTTAACGTTGGATTTTTCGAAACATTTCTTTACAAAAAGGTATTGATAAAAGACGTCAAAATGTAAAATTATCGTGAATTTATTCCCTAGACCATACATTTTGTATATCATCACTTGACAAATCACGTCACAAATATCCGCTCTCTACAACCCTAATGCACCACTTGCCACTTTAACGACGGGTCTTGAAATAACGTGCTGATACTAAACATTCAAAAAACAAATTACATACCTTTTCTTTAGGGCCTGTGCTACACCAACATGATGTGGCGGCAGTGGTTCCTGGTCTATAACAAATGTTTGTCATTTATCCACCCTTGAAAATGGTAATGTCCTTTAAGCCGTCATGATCATTTGCCATTTAAAAAAGTCGTGTGAATGGTAATCTTGAAATTTACTGGAAAAATTAAGATTTCGTTATTAGGATATTTTCACACACTGTCATTGGCAAAGAAATACTTCTTAGTTGGTCCCTAAAAACATACAATAGAACCTTGTTAGTATTATATAGTAACGGCGTGATGGGTTTCAATCTGGATAGCATATGCTTCTTATGAGATACAGTGATAAAGTTATCTCCCTTAGCCGACCGCCATGTGGCGCGCGTGTATGGTAACTCGCGCCATTATTGTTCACATTGACGTGTGCCGGTATTTATGGTTTTGCCATCAACTGTAATTCTATTGACTAAATGTTCGTGAACTGAAACACACACACGCACAAACAACTCATGCATGACATGTGTGACTGCTGTAAATTCTGCAATTACAATTACATGCGTAGTTGGTGTTAATGATGTATTGAGAGACAGAAGTTGTCGATAGGTTGATGAACATTTATTTATTCATTAGG
Organism: Margaritifera margaritifera; assembly: GCA_029931535.1. Classification (NCBI taxonomy): domain Eukaryota; kingdom Metazoa; phylum Mollusca; class Bivalvia; order Unionida; family Margaritiferidae; genus Margaritifera; species Margaritifera margaritifera. Next base: position 4,036,071 of record JAQPZY010001607.1, read on the forward strand.
TTTTTGCGTAGAAATAATGTGCCTAAATTAATTAATAATTAATATCCCTTCTCATACATACAATTTATACATGATGTGCATATTTTGCACATATGCAGATTTACACACGTTCTCGTGGAATTTTGGAATAAACGCGAATTGGTTATATTTCTTTAAAACATGTCTTTTCCAGGTCACAAATTATAGACATATAATGGAAATAAAATATGTGATGGAAAACACTGCCTTCAACATCAACGATGACAAAATACTTGTCATCATGACCATCACCACCATCATCATCATTGTAATTATATATCTCTTTACGTAGATACATTTTCTAAAATAAAACATAAGAAAATGAACATATTTTTCATGCCAAAACTGGTGTGACTGACAGAAAGGAAATTTTAATTAATGGACTGAAAAACAAGTAGTTTGTGTTTATCTCATTTAGCCCCTCCTTAGAACCTTGAAAAATAAAAGGATATATGAAGCAAAGTGAGTTGGGGTGGGTTGGGGGTGGGGATTTGAATATTCCCTTCCCCACCCACACCTCTCACCATAACTGAAGAAATCTCGATTTAAGATGCAAGGACAAACTTATAAGTCAAACTCTAAATACAGACATGCACGTAGAAATGTGTACATGTATATATTATTAATCCTATTACAACTTACTGGTCACGTAGAAAAAATGTCAGCTACAAAAATAAAAAAAAAATAAAAAAAACACGTTCCTAAATTATTTGCACACCGTGCAAACACATACATGTGTAAATCTGATTTTGTACTAACCCAAAACATGGTGCAAATTTATATACGTGTGCAAATCCGTTCACATGACAAATTTACATCCGAGTGCACATATGTTAGCTTGCACACTAATGTAAACTGGTGCATGATAACGGACCAGGCACTCCTTGTTGTTGGTGAACGCTAAACTGTACGTTATACAATATGACAGGTCTTCTACAATCCTACCTTCCGGTACTTGAGCATATTAAAAATATTTTCCGAAACTGAAGAGTAGCGATCTGAAAAGAAATTTATTCTGTACTTACTTGAGCGCTGCTGAGTTTTCGGAATGAAAAGGTATAGAGAGGTTCCTTTACCAAACAAATCTTTAATTTAAATAAACCTATTGAAACTATTCTCTTCGGAGGGTAACTTCTTGTGTGATGATTTATCTTTTACTCATAGAGAATTCTTGTTTATTTCTACACGGTCTTGTTTTAGTAATCCTCTCTAATTCGTATATACCGCTGCGAGTTCTGTTTTTTCTTTTTACGTATAATAAAACAATCGTGCGTAACTGAAAGAGTTTCGAGTATGCTACACGTATAATGTGTATGTTTTAATTTTATTTTGTATGAAAATTTCTTCAGCTACTAAAAAATGTCAATACTATCTGTTTGAAGATTTTCCATGTTCTCTACCTATCTACATAATTTTAACACTGAAAACCAGATTTCAAGCAAAAATTCCAAACACATTTCTTAAGAAAAATCATTTATATCATTCCGTCACGAAAAGATCAGAGTAAAAAAATGGAAAATAAATTACTTTTTGTACTCTTAGTCATTAAGCTCAGAGGCTATTATTGTTTTTTTGCTGTTAGTACTTAATTTAATAAACTATTAATAATGAATAAAGTACTTACTTTATTGCTATGGAGGCTCCCACGTATATGGGGTGATTCTCATTCAACATTTGCATTTGACATCATATTGTTTCCAGAAAGTATCAATAATAGTTTCCTCATTTATTTGCGAAAAACATACTTTATATAAGGAAAATAAATGATCGCTTGTTAATAAAATTGTATTTTCCTATAAAAGAAACCAGTAGGTCAGCTTGGATACGTTCAAAAGACGATAGAATAAAACTTTTTCAAAAATAGCATCACGTATTCGATGGCGCCATTGGTATTTCGTTTCATACTTCCATCTCATATGTACAGGTTATCAACTGAGTATTGAACAATATTAGACCCGAGGTCATGTGGTGCAGGATGCCCGAGCTTGCGGGGGCATTCTATGCCACATGAAAGAGTGCCACATTTTTTAATACTCAGTCAATAGCCTTTTTATTATATACTTAAAAACAAGCATATTAATCATTCTGTTATGTTATAGGTTTAACACAATTTAAAAAACACAAATATTTCAACGTTTTATTGAACATTTTACACGTCGTTCAATTATTGAATTAAACCTGAACACCGCACAGTAATACACGCTACCTTACTGCTGTGGTGGTTAGCGCGTACATGGGGTGATTCTCATTCAACACTGAAAGAAACTAAGTTTGTTGAAGAGGATTGAATGTCATGCAGCCAAAGAAACACAACGAAATAGTAATGAGGAAAAAATGACGCAATACATAAATGAAAATTAAAGATACAATTTTGTAAAAGATGAACCAGAAAAATTCAGTCTAATGTCTATCGTTGGGATTGTCTCAATTCTGCTGTCATGGTGACGGGTAAATTTGACAGTGCACCGTGCGTCATGATTGCTGCCAGTGTATTGTAGTACATTGGTCTTGGATAATGCCTCAAAAGGCATTGTAACATTGTATCAAAGGTCTCTCTCTCTCTCTCTCTCTCTCTCTCTCTCTCTCTCGCGCGCGCGCGCATACTAACATCAGCAACTAACGATCACTAGCCATCCATTTTCGATATTTTTATAAATCATATTTTTTATTTTCTATTTTTTTCCCTTGCAATTTAAATCTTTGCGTGTATTCAGATTTTCCACTATGAGAAAGAGAAATGAAGATATGAATACACTTATATTACAAGGGATGGTGGTGGAAAGACGTAATAATAATAATAATAATAATAATAATAATAATGACGATGATGATGATGATAACTCGATGTCATTACAGGAGAGTGAAGCTGAGCAAACTGACAAGAAATAAACTGACACGTGGTGGATTAAACAGAGCACTTTTGAACTAGAGTTTTTCGTTTAAGCCAAATGTGCCATGTGTTCGCATCTGTAGTATCCGATATTTCTTTTTACGGCCACGTTCATTCTGAGTCCATTTGTGATTTGACACAATAGGGAGCATTTCAAGAGACTGGACAGAGTGTCCAGCTGAGTTTAAATGGTTGGCGAGTTTTGTGTTGATCTTGTTTCTGATCTGGCTTTGTAGTTGTTCATTCTTTTTCAAAGTCAGCTGTTGCGACAACATATTGGATGGCAGAGATGCTGCACGTCAGGGCGTAAATGATGTTTTTATTAACAAATCCATTGGTTGATATTGTAAGTAACTCCTGTTGATGAACTCTTGAAAATAGTGTTCTCTGGCACTTTCTTACAGATTAGACAACATCTGTCTTTACATCTGTATATTCCTTCTTCCCTACAATGGTTCCAATGGGCACGCACGAAGTGGTCCTTTAAGTTTTTTTAGCCGTCCTTAAGCGATCATAGGTGGTTCTTTGAAGACCTAATTTAGACGTGCAGATGAGTCAATAATGTTCCATTGTCTCTGGACAATATGTTATATGTTTGGGGCATCATGGTGGTGTGTTGTTACGAAATTGATACGGACGTTGGCTGTCTTATCTTTGTATCTGCGGAGACTTATATGGTCAATGACCATATCTATGTTCTATAGCCGGATTTTTGGGGTTTTGTTTTCTTGTATCCCCTTTTATAAGTACCCCTTCAGCTCCCGAAGATTTTTGTTGAGCGTTTCTTCGTTTGAACAGATACGTATATATTGAACACATAGGCTCAACAGAAGCTTTTTGATTACATGTTTATGAAACTGATTCAATTCTTTCGATCTCTTGCTCACTAAGGCTGGTAAAAAGAGACTTTTTAGGCTTATTTCATTCATTTTATTTTAACTGAGCACCAATGCATCAGCATCTGTTTCCAACTGGTCTCTAGATATTTGAAAACTGGAACAGAAATTGCTCTTTTATCAAACAAATATAGAATGCTTTGCGAAAATGGTTACGTAATTAAAATTAATTCCAAGCGAGAGGGCTTAAAGAAATAGTGGTAGTAGTAGTAAGATGCAAGGTCATCATGACTGACTTCTTGTTGAGAAAGTCGTTGTCTTCGTTGTCATTTCTGCAGTTATTGTTATTGTTGATATTAGACTTTTACTGTTGGAATGAAGTTAGGATATGGGAACGATGACAAGTTTATTTATCAAGTTTGCAATCTGAGAAAAGAAACAAATGTTGTAGCTTAGTATCTACTATTTGTGTATAGAAAATAGGATATTAATTAGAATTAATAATTATTCAGAGATAACATAGCTGGATATGTACATTAACTGTTCAAAAAAGGTTTGTAATCAGATTCTCTTCAACTATATTAGTAAACACTATTTAATGCTTGTAATTTAAAGAAAAAAATAAAATAATTCGCCCTTATCTGTGCATTTGTAAAAGAGCGTCATATGGGGAGACACCTTAGCTCATTTGGTAGAGCGTCACATATGTAATCCAAGGGTCACGAGTTCTATACCCGCTCAGGCCAGCCAGGGTCGGCTGCTTTTGTGGTCCTTGAGAAAGATAATTAGCTCCTATTCCCTGGGCATAATATAGTCAATAAGGTGCTCAAAAAGTGCCGTTAAAATCCGAATCAACCAACCAAAAGAATTAAATTAATAATACCTTCATAAAAATGGTTTCTTTTCTATCTTTTATTCATTTTAGAAAGAAGTAAGTTGATCATAATACACCCTGCTGGTCTCCATAGATTATTAAATATCTAGTAGTGTGACTGGACACACCCAATACTAAATGATAGAAACAACTTCATACCTATACAATAATTGATTGACTTTCAGGTAAAACTATAATTACATACATTTGTCATAGGAGTGGACATAAAGATTTGTGTATGCTTGACTCTGCTTTACCATAAGCAATAGTTTGGATAATAAGAGAGCGGCCAGTATTAACCACCAGCTTGTGGAGTCTGGATAGTGCAGCGATTACGTGCAAAGCTTTGTACCTCTGCGATCTCTGGTTCGACCCCTGGGTCCAACACTACAAGGGTATGTTGTGGCGATGTCAAGGTCGGTGGTGTCCTCCGGGTTCTCTCGTTTCCTCTACACTAAAGACCACCTTTCGCTAACATCTAAGCCATCAACCGAGTGGTATACATTATAAGAATTTGTTGCGCAATGAATTTCCAATAAAATCAAGTTTAATCAAGATTACTAGCAGAGAGGAGCGGAGCAAATGCAATTACAGAAAATATACATAATATAGATATTCACCCCCATCCCATAAAACAAAATATTTACCATATTCCTAAAATGTACAATTACGATCAACATTATACTGTGGACAAACGATGCATCCTGCAGCTTTTGAGTGCACAAAAGAAAACAGACACTACAGAAAAATGCACTCTCCACCTCGTAAATATGGATCAATCCGTAATCACAAAAAAGGAGTATCAAAGAGACAGAAAATTTGACGGAGAGAAGAAATAGAAGAATAATTGAATACAACAATAGAGTTTTAAAAAATCTATCTTTGCTGCGTATGTCAAAATAAAGTTCGTTGCTTGAGTGTTGAACGTACTATTAAATGATTCTATGTCTAACATTATAAAATACCAGTCGGGTAAAATGATCTGCAGACCGTATGTCCGACACTGATTCATTGAATAAGAACAACTGGTTTTTGACTTCATATAGCAGATTATTGTGTAGTTATTATTCAGAGAGATGTTTATCTATTACAATGAGGTGATTTAGTATGCGGAATATACCAATATACTAAAGCAAGATGTCGTCAACCTTTTATCAATTAAATAAAAGATGTATATAGCGAGATGTTTTGACATTAACATTCGATAAATAGTGCCCGAATAAGTGAATGGATAACACTCGCACTATCTAGAGAATTCTAACATGGTTAAGGACATGGTTAAGGACTTGGTTAACCACATAGTTAAGAATTTCCTTAAAACAGGAACCCACTTTCAAAAAATGGCCTGATGCGCGATTCACCATATTCTTTTTAAAATATGCAACCTGTTTCTTCTTATTTTTACATAAGTTCGTACATGTTTGGAACTGAAACTTTTTATTGCAATAGTTTGATGAATATTTAAGCCATTATGTGTTCAAGCTTAAAGTAATTTAAGTCAAAACATATCAAAACTTGAGAACAAAGAGAAGTAATTATAAGAAGAGGAACAATGCCAAACGCTCGTACGAGCAAGTTTCCTATTTACAGCATTTGTAATGTTATAAATGAATACAATGGTCCGTCATTTAAGAAAAGTGTAGCAATACATGCTATCAAACATAAAATCACTTTTAACCAATTACTCTTCATGGAAATGATGATAATTTGAGCTTAAATATTAAATATTAATAAAAGAAAAAAAAAAGGAATTGCGGATACAACTGTAAACAAATAAGGATCGGATTACATTATTTATATAAAATATTACAGAGATATCTTCTAAATTTGTATGTTCAGCATAATTAAAATAATGATAAGATACACACCGCACAGACTGTAAGTCTGTTTAAAAGAATCTAGTGTTAAAAAATTCTATAAAAAAGAAAGAAACGTTTCATAGCAATTATTTCACAGGTGTGCAAGAGCAAGGAATAAACGGTGGAGCATTTGCAAACAATTATTCTTCCTCACACACTATTTCAAAAGAAATAATTTTTTGTTTAAACTTCATAAGAAGTAAGCCTCTATCTTCTCAAAGAACAAAATATTTCTATGTGAGACGGTGACAATTACGTAATTATATGGGGTATTACAGGCAAATAAATTCTACTGCCGTTCTTATGTTAACAAGGAAAATATAACTGAAAAAAACACAACATAAATTTCGACCTAGAACATATATATTCAGCAGAAAATGTGCAAATTACTTAATCGATAGACTGGCGTAATTTTAAGTGGTATTATCTGCGATAGATGAATGGAAGTGGTGCGTGTGTACAGGGATATATCGTATTTGTTCCTTCATAAATCGAACCTCACCTCTTGCTACAAGAGTCGAACCTCACCCACCGCACCGCACCTTCTCCCGAACTACATAAGGTACACAATTGACCTATAATTCAATTCTTCGTCCTCAGTCACAAATTTTTGATTTGTAAGTCTACCCTCACCCCCCACTAAAGTGTTGATCGATAATTTGCCACAGAAACAACGATCTTCATATAAACAGATTATAACTGTATTACCTACCTCCACCCGACTCTTCTCCGTCCACGTGAACTTCCATTTCGTTTTCCTTCATTCCCTTGACACTGGACATACAAATGACTAAAATGACCAAAAGATTGTTCTTTTATTCTACTTCAACAATCTGTTATAAGCACTTTCAGATCAACCGAGGTGTAAAGAATAAGCCGCAAAACCAACAAAGTAATTTTCATATCACACAGTCGACTGCATGGGCTCTCAAAATCCAGAACAGTTTTTCAATTACTTTCCCATGGAAATTTAAATAATGCATCCACTTAATAAGGCGAAATTAATACTTTGGGGTCTCATATTCGCTTATATTTGCGTATGCAATATTCGAATAATTTCTGCTTCGTATGAGACGAAATGCACACCTCACAAACAACTAATGCAGCTAGACAAAGCGAAGTCACCCATCCCCATGTTTTATAGCGGGACATAAGCGCAGAAAAGCTCGTGAAATCTTTTCCTAAACACCAAAAAGTCCCAGTATTATAAGGAAATTTAATTTCGTAAAGAATACTTCATAATTGCATTAGCGTGTAAGCGGGGAAGATTTGGTCTAAGCGCTGGACTTAGTTCTGAACTTGCTCTAAAGAACGCCAAATCCTTATTTCTCAAGGTCTTTGGAACTCTTCCGGAAAATTGAAAGCTGGTTGCTTTTTCATGTTGTGATGTAAGTTGGGATTTTAGATTGGTCAATAATATATCTTACTTTAAAGAACATGGTTTAAAGAGTCTTAGGATCAATTATCTGATAGAAATTCGTAGAATTTATCCGCGGAGCCTCAGCGCGGCATGCTCATTCCCGACAATCTTACGATTTCCGCTTGATCGCATCTGTCATTTCGAAGCCGGGATCATAAACGCATTCCCCTGGTATTTGTAGACGACGGCAATCAAAGATGCTCCAACAAGGAAATTATCATACAAATGGATATTTAGAGGCGAAATAGTCGATATGTTTGCAAAACGATTTATTTTGAAACTTATAATGGTCCTGCGCTCTGTCTTTATTTGGCTAATTTGTTTCTCGTATATCGGGAAGAAATCTTGATGGAAATAAAATGTGTTTTGATATCTATGCGCGATAGCAATTAAAGGTCAATTGAGGTTGAGTTTAGCAAAGAGACTGGAATGCTACCGCCAGGAAAAAAAAAATCTTATCTTACATGGGCATTTTTTATTTTCAGACCATCTTGTCTATTCTACTGAAACAAAATTTCCACAATCAAGATACGTGCATACATATATTATTTCAAGCAATCTAGGCTTTACCATGTATGTCCGTAAATTAGTCGATGACAGACAAAACAGCCTTATGTTGTACTTGTCCGATAAGAAATTTATATGATGATTCAGTATCTGCATTAGGATACCTATCTATCTACACACACACACACACACACACACACACACACACACACACACACACACATATATATATATATATATATATATATATATATATATATATATATATATACCTCACCCTAGGTACCTTCCTGTCTCTATTTCAGTCTGTATATCCGTCTGTCTGTTTATGTTCGTCTGTCTGTCATTTTCTATTTGACTTAATATCTTACTTGGGATTGACTTTCAAGTGCTAACTTAAAACGCACCAATCCAGTCACACGTGCAATTTGCTTAGGAGGCATTGGCAGTAGTTCGTGCATTAAGAAAGACACGGCAATATGTATTACGTGATCTATGAATATGAAAAATTGAAAAACCGATAAAATATTAAATAAGTTAATATGTCATCAAGATACGGTTGCTTTGTCTATGAATATTTAGATAAAGTAATATGAGCCCGCCGAATGATAACTTTTCGATTGCCCTTCTAATTTCCGATATGTCCGAGCATAATCCGAATATATCATGTTGAGTCCTATTGGTATGCATCGTGATTAAACGGTAAATTAAGATGACAAATTGATTGAAATCGGTGGTCTGAGCTTGGATTGTAATTTTTTTGCTGGTTAAAAATCACAATATACCTCGATCAGAAGCAATTATTATTCAAATGGTGCATTTTCTATGTTTCAATTCCTGTCCTCAGATAGATCCTTCAGTCAATTAATATGTAGATTTATCAGTCTAAAGGTCACGTCAAAATATCGCATGACACAACGTAATATAACACTTACCAATTTCACATAGCAACGTCAATAAGAAATGCAATGTCTGTAATTAAATAGATTCTTTGTACCGTGTTCATTTGACTTTAGATTTGGAATCTGGAAGGACAACAGCATATGCCACTCCCTCCAAGCACCTTGTGGTATATACTAGTCATCTCATTTGATAAATTCTAGATGTAATGAATGCTCATGGGAATTTCTATATTTTTACAGATAAGGCTTACCTGTATTAGTGCCAAAAGTTAACGTCAAAAAAAAAAAAAAATCGAATGCGACACTCTAGCATTACATAAAGCAATGCTATATGGCATGACAAAGAGTGATACAAAATCCTTAAACGTTATGTGTTCAATTGGGAGGTCAATATAATGCTAATAAGACTTTAAATGTATGAAACTCGCTGAAAATTAGCATGAGCTACTAAAATCACTTCGTGACATTTAACTTTTAACTCGTTTCATAAATTTCATATGCAATGAAGAATCGTGTGAAATGATCTTTAGCTAATACATTATCCTCAAAATAGATATATATGAATGCACTTGTCCAGTGAAAACAACAAAAGACGTAGACAATAATTTGTAAATATTGGCAATTTAAGTGCTTTTAATTAGTTTGTCGATGGATGACTATTGATACAGTAAAATAATATTCATTTGATCATATTATAGCTTTTTATGTAGATATATATGTAGACAGGTTTCTATTGTATCCCTTCTGGTTCAGGCTTTCCATTACGTAACATAGTCTTGTCAAAATACATATGTTTTATAATTAAAATAGTCCTGATTTGATAAAATCAACTGAAATACACAAATAAAATAACAATACATGTTCGCAGGATAATATTATAGTAAACTATTCTCACCTGTATATAGTAGAATATGTCGTACTTTTCGAATTTTTTAAGCATTATTCCAAAGCTGATTCATGCGCTAACGTGAATCGGTCCCTCTCTAACAAATACGCATTTCTAACTGGACTCCGTTTCGTTCATTTCACATTACAATACATGTATATCGTATTCTCTCGATATAACAGAGAATTTTACCAATTAATTTCATTTATATATCTTAATTGCGATCGCTAATGAATAGAAATTTATCCCAGATTAGCTGGAAGATCAGCCTTGAACGTTTTGTCTTCCGCAAGTAAAGATCACAGACCTGTTTGCGTTGGATGATATCAGAAGAGCCGTGACTACTTTCCATCACAATTATGGTCATTTTTTTTTTTTTTGTTATCATAAGCATGACTAAAACAAAAAATCGCAAATCAACATTTACTGCACCAAATTAAAGAAAGATTCTTAAAGCCAAAATTTCGAGCTATAGCTTCGTGAACGAAACAACCACGAAAAACACAACAATTAACACAATAAAGAACGTAAACATACGTAACCCTTCAGTTTCTTCTTGTTTTCAGGATTTCGTACCTTTTACATTTTTCTGTATTAATTGTTGCTTTGTGTTTGTGTTTTTCGTATGCGTGCACCGTTGACAAAGGGACATGTAGGTTCCGAAAGCGCTAAGGCTAGTTTACATTAGTTTTGCAGTGTGTATTGTCAGTTTTTTCATATATGTATTAGAAAGAACTGTTTGCCGTATGATATGTGTTTCATCTATCAATCTAGTTATCTATCTACTTACCTACATTAAAACAAACACGTACATACACAGAATGTCATTGTAAATTTATACATGCCAGTGCTGTTCTTATTCTACAGGACAACATCCATAAATCTATGTAAGGTTGTGAAATCATCTTGGACAAACTATCATATGTAAAGATGGGCATACATACATTATAAAAATCTTGAAAACATGTATAAATATTAAAATTAATATGTAATACGCAGTATGTAATATAAGAGCTGTATTGTTTAAAATTTACAAAGCATTATGAAGGGGAAACCGAAAGAAATTTACTCGTTAGGATGGAGGAGCATTTTTCAGACATACGACAGCAAAGACAAATAAACATATATCTAAACATTTTAGTACAAATTGCAGTAAAGATCATTTGAGAGTGATTGACATTGAGCACAAAATCTGCTGGTCAAAAGCGGATAGGAGAAAAAGAGAAAAACAAATCTGGATTAATCGTTAAGGAGCTGAAATTAATTTTGAAATTCCACCGACTGACTGACCTCGACCCTAGTCCTGTGCATTTTTATTGTTGTTTATTTCTTTTTTTCAACCATATTTTTTAAAAAGTTTTATTTACTAAACATTGTGCGGAATTATTAAGATAGATAGATTCAGTCGGCTCTATTTATCTATCTATCTATCTATCAACATAACATTTATCTATAAAGAAGGGGAAATGCAGTTTTTAATAATAATAATATTTAAAAAAATGAAAATAAGAGCAGAAATACAAGAAATTAATAGTCATTATGCCCTAACTTTAAATTGTTTCTCTCCGTAAATAGAACATAAAGAAATGGTATCATATGTGTTACAGTTTTTCTTTCAAAATTCAAGCAAAGAATCTTTGTCGAAATTGTTGTTTCTTTTGCCGCATCCCGACGCCGATACCTTAATTTTGCCATCACTATAAAAGATATCGATCACCGGGAAGCTGCGCTCCCGGTACTTCCCGCTAGTTATCGTTGGCTGGGATTAAAGTTAATCCATATCGGGGTCTGGCGTGATTAAAGGAGTAATGAGGCTAGAACGAGCGTCAAATCGCTCGACTTCAATTTGATTAAAATTATGTGAATAGCGACTATGGGATCAAGAAAAGACGTGTATTGAAGGCAAATCGATGCAAAGTAACACATTATGGCGAGGCAAGGACGCCCATTATTTTACTTGTTGATCGACAATTTTGCCAGAATGAGAACTAATTCAGAATTACCTAACTGCGGGACATCAACTTTCACCGTAGCTTCCCAGACTAAATGGGTTTTTAATTGTTGTAGAAAGTTGATTTTGCCGGTATAAATTGCTCACGCCTATATGCTGGAATCAAATCAACTCGGCTGAAATAGGCAATTAAATTGAGGCGCCTGGTTGTTAACACTTCTCAGAAAATATTGCATCCAAACTTAATTTAAATGTTAATCAATATTTATGGAAAACATATGATCGAACTATATGAGCTTTTCATTTATTTATTTATGTATTTATTTTTTTACTTGTTCTTATATTTTTATTTATTATTTCAACATACGCTTTTACAAGCACTTTTCTTTTTTTCTGAATCACTTATATATGTGTTGCCTTTAAAGTTCTACTTTATCTTCTGGTCTATCTATTTGACTACGTTCATGCTTACCCGGAACCAAACTCAGCCTGGTACATGGCCACTGTACTAACGTCAATGGAACTAACCATAGTACAATTGTCTGTAGTAGGAGGCTACAATCGAACCATGCTCCGCCTTTTTTTGTGTATGATTGGAGAAAAGTCCTTAGAAGTTGCGATTAAGTTGCCTGCCTACTTTATTTCATACGCTTTCATACTGTATCTCATTACTTGCTTCTGGGCCGACGGACGGATGAATATGCAAAAATTTCCCTCTCGTCTCGGTTATAGTTTTAAGTGATCATAGGCATATGAAACTGACGTCCTGAGATAACAGACAAGAGTCTCTCAAAGGGACCTACCCTCTACTGGCAGAGAATAATATATAGGAATCCACAGTAATTCCGTTTCTTCGGTCCTTTAATTCTTTTAACTGCTGAATATTGAACTCATCTGAGATATTCTTGAGAAAACCCAAAATACTATGTATAATCAAAATCGAGTATTATGTGTCTGAGTTCATATGTTCAAAAGTGAAAACTATCGACCTTGAACTTAAAGTCAAAAAGATACATTGTGCCTTCATTCTTCAGATACACCAACTAACCAAATTTTACCAATGTCCACTCGTTCTTCTATGGGTTATAGTGTTCACAAGCTCTTACAACTCAAAAACATAATTCAAGACCCTTGACCTTGAAATCAATGAAGCGGAGTGCCAAATATCGAACCTGATTGACATCGTGTTGAAAGGTGGATAAAGATTTTCCTCAAGATCCATTTGTATATATTTGTACAAGTAATGGTATTCAAAGCTCATTGTAGAGCAAAACTTCAAGAAACTCTTTTACCTTGAACCCCCAAGTCTCGATCTTGTTCAATGCATTGCTGGGTGTGTAATCAAAATACATTCCTATTTGTTTAAAACCATTATAGATTAAACATCTACTTCATGATCATTGACCTTGGACAAAGCAGATATTCGATCTCATCCAAGATATGATGAAGATGTTCACACATACAAAGTTTGATCAAAATCCCAAGTAATATTTGTATATTTTAAGGATTTTATTTTTCTTATCATTATCGTTTTTTTTATATAACCTTTAAAGAATTTTACACCTTTACCCTTTATCTTTTTCGTGTAGGAGTACATGATTGCGTTTATTTCAAAGGCTTTATCTTTATAAAGATTTTAACAATATTTTACCTTCATCCTTTTTAGAATTTGGTTAATGTCGGCACTATATAGCCACCAATGTGCTGATTTGCGTTAAATTCTACAGATCCTTAAGATTAGCGGAACTAAAACTATTGCTCACATGTTACTGAAAGATCTAAACACTTTATTTTAGTATAACTCATATGATAATAATAATAATAATAATAATAATAATAATAATAATAATAATAATAATAATAATAATAAGGTCGACAGATAGATGCCAAATAATAATAATAATAATAACAGCAACATCAATAACAACAACAACAACAGCAGCAACAACAACAACAACAACAACAATAATAATAATAATAATAATAATAATAATAATAATAATAATAATAATATATTATTATCACTATCATGAAATCAACAACACTATCTTCACAATATCTTGGTATGAACCAGTTTTACACAGGGTCTTTATATCATCACCATTATAAAAATATCGTTTTTAGAAAGGATCATACATTTGTACTAATCAATGTTACATAAGGTCCTTCATAGTAGCATAATATGTTAAGAATTAACTCTTGGAACATACAATATAGAAACATTACTACAGTTATGTGCGTGAATCTTAAGGCCTAATGAATATCTGTAAAAGGTCATTCAATGTTAAAATCTGGTGGCTTAATTGGAATGATTACAGGTATTTAAAAACGACTAATGAAGTTTAAAATAAAAATTAGTACAACTATTATTATTATTATTATTATTTAGGTTTAAAGGTACAAATTGCAACACCTCAGTAGCAACGATGCGTTCCACACAAGGTCTGACAGATAGATGCCAGAATGTTGTCAGATAAGCAATACGCATTTTTTTGTGACTTGTTTAACTTTAAATTTGACAGTAAGAACCAAAAGTAATTAAAATATCAAATATATTTGTACTACTTACTTGATTTAGTTTAATTTGTTCTTTGTTTGTTTGTTGTTGTTTTTCTTATTCTGGATTGGCAGATACACTTATAGAGAAATGTAATATTTCAGAGTTAAACTTTTTATGGAATTATATGAAATTGATGTTGGTAGTCATAGCAACAGGGACAGTAGCAAACAACACAAACGGTAGTGGCGAACACTTGAACATTAAATCTAATATATAGTCAGCATTTTAAATACATTTTTGATTTTCCATTTTAAACGGTAAACTGTACCCACATATAAAATTCATATCAGATTCGAGATTTTATTTTATTTTTAAAAAAAAAAAATATTTTTAATCCTTATTCCTTATTTTCCTGTTATGCAAAAACATGCACCATGTGTTCCTTCTTAATATGTGTTGAACTCTTGGTAAGAGTCACGGTGACATGAACATTTGGTCTCCATTTGCAAATAAGAATTTGCTCTATGCAAAGTGTATTTTAGATTTCCTTATTTCACAAAGTTTGTTTTGATCTCTAGATAGAAATAAATGGTCATTTCAGGATGATTTAAGGTGGCCACTTCAGTGTTTCAATTCAAAGTCTTCCACATTAGAGTTCCCCGCATTATTTATTGATAGCGGCCCCTTTGAAACAAGACTATTTTACAATATCCCGCATTTGTAATATTGATATATTTGCTTCTTATTATACTCAATAGACCAATTAAACACAAATAATGAATAAAAGATGAAGCTTTAACCAAATAGCACCACGTGCCGGCAGCCATCAATAAATGGTGGACATTTTGGACAAGACAATCTTGCTGTAATCTGATCCTGTCTCCTTTAGTTTAATTCTTTGTTTCGCGCAGAACACCTCTTATATCAAAAATTTCGTGTTCAATATATTTCATTTTTTTCAAGGAGTTTCGCCGTAAGCCGGCTCAAGATGTAATCCCGCGAAAGAGTCGGATCAGAGAACCAGTTTGACCTTCCAACTTTTCCCTTTGGGTACGATGCTAGCGGGTCAGCGGTCAGCTATAGGGCCAGGACATAAGTGGACCCTTGAGTGTCCATCTGCCATTATCACCACAAACTCTCGATGACCGAGTGCCCTATGGTCACCACCTTTTTTATGGCATCAGGAACGGGAAACGGCGACCGGAGACAGCTGAATAATAATAATAATAATAATAATAATAATAATAATAATAATAATAATAATAATAATAATAATAATAATATTATTGTAATTGTGTGTGTGTGTGTTCACCCGATTCGCTGAAATTTTATGATTACGTATATTATTTTCTTTGTTCATTTACAGTATTTAGCAGGTCTTTCTTAAGGAAATATATTTTCTTTGTAGAAAGAAAAAATCAGATATTTCCACTGGATCATATGAGCTTCATTACGTCTTTCTTATTGTCACCATTTGGTATGTGATTTAATTATCTTTTTAACGGTTTCTTTTTTGCAATGGAAACAGAATTACATTAAAAAAAAAAACAAAGAACAAAACAAAACAAAAAAATCAAAACAAAAATCAGGCATTGTAAAGACACCTTGTGTGACTGTGTCTTTGTGTACAATATTTGTGAATGTGTGCGTGTTGTGTATGTGTGTGTGTGTTTAGGTAAGCAAATATATTGAAAGGTCAGGATGCAACACAATTTAAGGTTATGCCCCATACACCAGATCAGGTGGTGATGTAGGGAACATTTAAAATCCTGAAAACGTTCAAACCCACAAATAATAATAATGTTCGCACTATCATGTGACATTGGTGCTTGAAATATATAATATTAAGTCTTGTTCGTACCAATCAATCATATAAGTTCAAAGACAATTAAGGCCTAAATGCTTATTTGAAAATCTTTGAAGTCTAGGGATAAGATGGATCACCGCGGCACGTGCTGTCAATTGGTACATGCGCTCTTACGCTTCATCCACAACTTTAGCATTATGGGTCAGAATTCTGTTTCAGGTAGACAAAAACATTCGGCGTACCTGAACCTTATCCCCAGTCCATGCCGGAACTCTTAACCCATGTAAAAATTTATGTTTTATGTGAAATAATGCTTACAAGATCTGAGGAGTGAATTTTGCTATGCTGTGAAGAAATTAAAGATTGTATATACTATCACAGTTAAAGAAGCTGTAAGGACAAATACCGAGTCAATCGCCAAGTCGAATGCATGAATAGCGACTTCTGATTGGTTAATACGCGGGATGACGTCAATGATAAAATTATGGATTCTTAAATTCATAAACATCCTTTGCCGATAGATCAAAAATTCTAACAACATACATGGGAGCTGTAGATGAACTCACAGTGATCTATGTGACATTAGTTTAAATTTGCTTTCTGGGGGCGTTGTTCGGGAAACTGCAGACCAGGATTTAAATTGTACAATTTTTTGCAGAACGGAACATTAGATGGGCCTTAAGCCTGTTCTAGGATATGCAACGTTAAACAAAATATAACTTTCTCTGCATACGAGTGTATTTTACGTAGAATGTGACCACTTCAATTCTAAAACATCCGGAAATACTGCCTTCTGTGCAAGATTTTATTCGTCTTTTAGCCGCATAGCTTTATTTCACACATATTAATTTGTATACATGATTTTTTTTCTTCTTTGTTTTTTTTTCTTCTTTCTAATCTTAGGCCTTACCTTTAGATATATTTATTTTCATTCGTTCTTTCTTTCTTTCTGTCTTTCGTTCTTTCTTTCTTTCTTTCTTTCTTTCTTTCTTTCTTTCTTTCTTTCTTTCTTTCTTTCTTTCTTTCTTTCTTTCTTTCTATTGTGTCCATATTCGAATCAAGTAGTTATTTTGTGGTTTGCTTTGTTTTGGTTTGTTTTTGTTTTTTAAATTTTGTATTTTGTGTTGATTGGGTGGGGTTGTTATTTGTTGTTGTTTTTTTTTTGGGGGGGGGGGGAATGGAGTACTATTCCGTGAAGCTATATTAAACAATACAATTGTGTAGCAACCTATGAAATAGCTTACATATTGCTTTTATTAGCTATAGATATATAGGAGTATTATAACTATGTGTACTTCAATTTGCTACAATTATCAAAAGTCTTTTAAACCTTTTAGATCCACTTTGTGAAAAAGAAAATCAATGAAAATTTGAAAATTTCCCAATTCAAGTTTTTACCAAGACTTGACGTATTTACTTGCACGTCAGTACAAAACTCACACAGATGTAAAGATCCAAAGATACCTGATACCTGATGCTTTTTTATTAATTCACACCGAAATTCAATGGCCAAGCAGAATAATGCCTAAAAACATCGATACTAGTTTATACTATGCAGAGAAGAATGTTGAATGTTTATTGAAAGGAAATGGTAATTATTACTTAAATGGACTCTATTTACATATAAAATAACTTTCCGTACATGGGTGCTTTCCAGACGAATGGCTATACCTATCGGCCGCGGAATGGAGAGGGATCAACACGAATGTCTGATATATCAGCTTCTTTCAAGAGAATACACACTATTACAAATAAATTTGAACATTTAAAATAATTTTATTATCACTACTTTTAATAAAAAAAATCCATATATTGTTACAATATTTAATCATACCTTCATAAAACATTTTAAGCTGAGGATAAACTGAGAATGCTACACAATAAGTGATAGCTGAATAATCTCCATTCTGCCTCTGTCCACTTTACTTAAGTAAGCGAAAAATCCCTAACTCAAGGAGAGAAGAGACGCAAAGGATCAAAAGGCAAATATACCATGCTAAAGTTACGACGTATATGTATATATATATATATATATATATATATATATATATATATATATATATATATATATATATATATATATATATATTCGAATTCACGGATTTTATCAGCAAAATTATGCCCTCCTTCTTCCTGCCTGTCTGTCTGCTTGTATATATATATATGAATGTCGATACAGTGGTACCTCTGAATGCCGAGTTGTCTCAAAATCAGTCTCTTTGAATTTTAAACGCCTTGGACTGCCCCGCTCCCAAAATGAAGGTAATTTAAACAAATTTTGAAAATCGAAAACCTCACCCCATTAAAAGTTCAACTGCATATATTTACCTCTGCAGAAGATCTTTCTGTGAATCCATAAATCCATATTGTAGATAGTTTGGAATATTTGCACTTTTCTCAATGTAGATATGCAAAAGTCGTATAATTTTTCACAAAATATGTCAAAATTGAAAAATGTCACAAGCAGATTTGAATTTGGTCTCTGAGGTAGAGACATACATACATACATACATACATACATACATACATACATACATACATACATACATACATACATACATACATACATACATACATACATACATACATACATACATACATAAACACATACGGACAGACAGACAGACAAAAAGACAGCTCATAATTAAGATGTACATTTACACAAGTTAATATGGTCACTTATGCATAACAGCCCATCTGTATATAATGCTGAACTCCACGAAGTCTAAGTTTATTACAAAATACAGCATTTTTTATTTTAATTAAACTAACAGTTTCTGCAAGACCCTAGCCAGAGCCTTTTAAACAGGTATGTTTGCGCACATTGTTTTATTATTTTGTCCGAACTGCATGAATTGTATTTACTTCACAACTAGATTCAGATTATGTCGTAGAGCTTCATTAATCTTTGAGGTGTACGATAGAGAAACGCCAAACTTTAGAAACGAGGCATACACAGTAAAGTTGGACAACAAATGCAAGGCAATTTGCCCTACGTAGTCACCAACCTTCTTTGTTTTTGTTTGAAATGCAAGGCAATTTGCCTTACGTAGTCACCCACCCCCTTTGTTTCTGTTTGTAGTCATTAGATACACGTTTGAAATATAAAAAGATAAAATATGAATTGACTATTATTTTCTGTAGCTTCTTAGGTTATTTCATTATAAAAGGATAAACTATAAATTATTGTTTTCTGTAACTTCTTAGGTTATTTCATTATAAAAGGATAAAATATAAATTGATTATTGTTTTCTGTAACTTCTAAGGTTATTTTATTTTTATTAATTTGATTTGTTTCTCCTTTTTGCCGTAGTCGTCGTTATGATCAATATCATCAAATGTTCCATGCATTTTTATGCAGTATTTTTTGCAATTAAAATTAGACCCGTAATGAGGGATAGGGATGGGGGATGAGAAGGTGTTCTGGTTCTTTCTAATCAACAAAATCGTTCTCGATTGTGATGTTTCGTATTTATTTATTTTTGCGTAAAGAGAGAAAGAAAAAATTCAAAGTCAAAAGATACCTTAAATGTCAAGGAGCGAGGAAAGCAGATGGTGAAACAGCGTTCATTTTGGTACACTTCGTCCGGACCAAATGATTGCTAAATTTATGTAATTTCTGATTACAACAAAGAATGAACGTCACGAATAAAGAGTATTCAAATGTGCCCCTCAAAAAATTAATAAAATGAATTCACTATATCCCATACTCACCTCTTCTCTTTAGTGGAACATGAGAATATTACATATGATAGCTTTGTTATGGAGAAAGCGATAAGGTCGATGACTGAGTCAACGATACAAAACGTAAGGCTATTTGAGTTACCTCCCCAACACCTATGTTGGTGCAAAACTAGTCAGGACAAGAAAAATAAGGACAAATGTGAATGGTTTAAGAGCTGTAATAATGCAGAGTAAGCCGCAATGGAAAGTGCAATCTCTTGAAGTAAGGAACCTTGGCAATTTGGAATCTTTTCGTGACGTATTAAAGTTTATTTAGACGATTCCTGCTGTCATAATATTACGTATTCTACGTACGTCCCCCCAGATAGTCAGTATTAGAAGGCAATATACAAACTCTTTTTTTTTTTTTTTTTTTTTTCTTTTCTTTTCTTTTGTAATTTTTATAATAAGAAAATTTCTTGTACTTAAAAAAAATGACATCACTTTTTGATTCTTTTCCCATGAAGATTTATCGGGAATGTTTTACAGAGACAACAGTTGTAACTGGACTCCATGCACGTGGCACGGTACCTTGTATTTATTACCTACGCATTTAATCTTACATCGTTCATCTGGCGTTCGATACAGATGTTCAATCCGTATATTCATATCACGCACCCTCACCATTTAGGTGTTTTCACTCACGTCCGGGCGTCGATATTCTTTGATGCGCTGAATCGAACATTTATAAATCTCAATTTGTTTTGAATTTCATTCACAGTGTAAAGCTAAACATATCCAGAAAGCGTAAAACATATATATATATATATATATATAATATAATTAATATGAAAATATATAATAAAAAGAAAACGACATTTATGTTTGATATAGCGTTAAAAAAAGCGTCTTGGCCTGACGGCCTTGACTTATTTACGCGTATCAATTTCGTTATTTCCACCATCACTCTTCAGCCAACTGAAATGGCGCACAACAGAGTTTGAAAAACTGCTTGGATATACTTCATTTAGGAAAACTACATTACAGATAGTATAGTACGACTAAAGCAATTTGACTTTAATCTGTGCAACAGTGTCAAATTGGGCTGCGAACTATGCAAGATATTCTTTAAAATGTAGCGTTTACTTCAAGGATCGACTTACCTAAGAACACGTTACACGTCCTCGCTTATTCAAGCTGTAAGACTTCGACCCGTCTATCATAACTACCATGGTTGCCGTCTTACATTATAGGACTACAAAGTGCGAAGTTTTTGGCGGACAAACATCGTGCCAGATGTGCGAAAATCAAAATGATAGGTGTTGAAAATAACACTCAACGAGGTTTCAACAATCAACGAAGTACTTGCACTTTTGGTTTTTAATGTTTTTCCTGCAAGTTTTTAAATTTAAAAAAATGGAAGAAATCATTCGGTTTCAATAACTTGTTAGTGATAACACGTCATCTAGTCATTCTGAATTAAATGAAGCTATTTTGACGTATTAACAACCATGGGCCATTATTTACAATCTGATTTTTTTTTTCGAACACGCGATGGAAAAGGCCGAACATCTTCCTATTGTGCATGTACAGTGTGCTATTCAACGGTCAACTTTGTTCCGATTTCACGACAAACTCACAGCTGACTAAAACAAACTTTTGTTTATCTAGACACTATGGAAAATCTGTATATTGATACGCGTTATCAGAAGAACTCACCCTATATTCCATGAAAACAATGACACAGAATTGTGACAATGATAGTCCTGTTTATTCTTCGGAATGAAATGAAACTTTAGCATAAACGAGATTCATTAATGAGGACATTTAATATTTTACATCGATATAATTTTGTGTCTTATAACTAAATTCTGAAGAATAATATAGAAATAGGTATTAATTACATCATCCTGCATCAGACGAAGAGCTGGAAAATACAAAATCAAACTGAATTGAAATTTCTCTTATATCATTATACTTAACGGCGAAGTTTCCATAAGAAAAAACAAAAACAAAGCGTGTACCTTAACATATGAGAAAATTTAAATCGCTTGATCAGAAAATGATAATAGTGTCAAGTGACAATTAAGTAATTAGATAATTTTTATGGCATTTCAGAAATGATGTCTAATCTATGTCAAAATCAATATTAAGTACCTTTTATTCGGACTGAGGTATTACAAAAACAACAAATGTACAAATCACATGAAAAGAAAAAAATTATTAAAATAAAAGCAAACAATGATAGTGGATATACAGCATTTACTTTCGTATGTTAACAAGATCTGTCTAGAACAAAAAAGGCGCAATATTGGAAATATTCCAAATTCTTTTGTGAGAGTCAACAAGTTTTGTACAGTTGGGGATAAAGTTACACTTTTGGCATCATGTATTTAAATACAAATGTAAGAAAAACAACATAAAGTCTTTCTCTTCTATAAAAGGGAAGTAACTCTAAGGGGTATACTGCCACGTGATTGCTACAATTTGTATGGTCCGTCATTATGTCTGTCTTGTTCAGACAACTGTGTCATCATTGTCTCAGCTCCTCAGATCGTTTAGTGAGCTATCGTTTTCTTATTATTAAACGTTTGAGAGGGGCATTTCTCTGAAAATGTATACTTTCAACAAATTCCAAAGAACACCCACAATGTTCTTGTTAAATAAACAAGCTGTTCTCCGCCAATTATTATTATTTTCTGACATAACAGGCCGTAGTGGAGAAAAACGGTACAAGTTTCAGTTCCATGTTGGACTGTCTGCACTGTCGCAAGCGAAATTCACAAAAATTCAGGTAACATATGTTACCTCAGAAAATCTAGTTTATATACCAGGTATCCATATATTACCGTAACCATTAGTATTTTCACGAGGTAACTATATATTACCGGATTTTTTAATTTGTTAAAATTCGCAGCAGGTATCTACGAATTGCCTTAGATAAGTTAGATTTTAGGGTAGGTAATGCTAATTAAAACGCTTATTTCCATGTAATTACAATTTGCAGATAATGCAGATGTATCTATCTAGCTATCAGATATTGAATTATTTGACGATAATGCTAAATATTGCATGCGAAATTCACAAAAAAATCAGGTAATGAATAGTTATCTCAGCCAAACTTAGTTTATCTAGCATATATCTATTATTACCTGATACTATTTCGCATTATCTCAGTGTAATTATATATATATATATATATATATATATATATATATATATATATATATATATATAGTTACGACTCTAGGTCTTAAAATAATGTAACAGAAAGAAAGTGAATCCAACAATGTGAGTAGGATAAAGTAGCAATTTTTTTCTAGACAATTAAAATGACAATTCAAAAAGACACTCACAATAACGTGAATTAAAGTCCAAATAATCTAATAATCCCAAGTGTTCTACTCACAAGTCCTAAATATAGAATGTTCCGAATGAATTCCAGTAGTCTTGAATGTTCTAATGTGCTAGTAGTCTTAAATCTTCTGATGTATCAGTAGTCTTGAATGTCCTGATATGTTTGAATGATGTAATCCAGAATATCTTTGAATGAATTCAAATCAATCCGAAAGTCACGTATTGATACAAATGTTAATGAACACTTTTGGTAATTCCAAGAAATATTTAAAATAAATAATTCCTTTCTCTGAATTTGCTCTGATTTTTACAACTGTAACATCTGATTACTAAAATAAATTCCTGAATAGACTGATGTGTCGGTCACTTCAACACAACATTGTGATCACGCGATTGACTCATTGGGATCATGCGTGACCTGGTTTCTGATTGGTTAGAATAACTTTTTACTGGATAGTGCTAGAACATAGTACTAGAGATTTTAATTCGCTTTTGCGCAGCAGATTTGTATATAATGATATTTAACCACTGCCTTCCTCATTCTTTAGCAGTTCTCCAGATCATAGAGTTATAGAGGAAGTTTATCTATTGTTTGTAAAATCAGCTGGTGGAAAATCTATTCTCTACATAGTACATTTTGGATTTAAGTACTATTGTTCAAGGAACTTAACAATACTCTACATTCACAGGAGTTTACCTGGGATTATTAATATTTTGGATTTAGAACTGAAAATCATGGTATATCAGAACATCCCAGACTGTTTCATTCGGAACAATCTTTCATTCGGAACATTCATTCATTCGGAATACTTTGGATTAACTTCTAAATTACTGAAGTTTATAGGACAATTTAGGACAAATTAAGGAAATTCTAAACTGTAAGTTATTTTTAATTTTTTCACTTTGTTTAAAATATTTTATATTTTAGGAAATGAAATTTGTACTTTAGAAATTGTGAAAGCTTTTCTGAGTCGTTCTTTCTTTTGTTACATTTACCCCTAGTCGTAACAATATATATATATATATATATATATATATATATATATATATATATATATATATATATATATATATATATATATATATCGTTCTCCTATGAACCGGCATTTCTACAACGTTTTGCGATTTCATTTTTTTGCCAATAAATTGAAACAAAGATTGCCACTCGGTTAGTAACCACTGCTATCTGCATTGGCCGCTCAGCCTCTAATATTGGCATTGAATGTTCCTCTTACAAATCTCAAATATCGTGATATTGATTTCCCTGTTTTCAACCTCTCCGCACGCTTGTTTTCTGTAAACAAAAGTAGTCCTACGTCACACGGTTAACAACAGTACATGCAAAAGTTTGGCTACAATATGACTTTATATACGTTTAATATGTATTGGTTATTAACTGAGTATTGAAAAATATTGGACCCGAGGTCACGTGGCGCAGGATGCCCAAACTTGCGACGGCATTCTACGGTACTGAACGAGGGCCCAATGTTTGTAAATACTCAGTCAATAACAGATTATGCTTTCATAGGACTGTATAAACTACACAATAGAAGGACTTATTATAATACAGATTATGATTTGATAGATCTGTATAAACTGTACAATAGAAGGACTGATGAATTTATTGATTATTATTGAATACCTAAGATATTTTGGATCGAGACATGGTTTTTCGCAGATACACAACAAAATTGAACGTAATCATAATGTCATGCTTATTGAGTAATTAAAAGGCTAATCTGACGACAACACAATATTGACATGTAGTTCACTCATTTTAAGACCTTTTTTCAATTATTTCTTCTTCTTTTTCATCATCTATCTCTTGTTTGTAGATCTCCATGTCATTTAAACACGTATTAGTCCAGGTTTTCTCTTGACTATTGTGTTTAGTGTTAGCTTTGTTGGTGTAAGTTGTTGCTTCGCCTGACGAAGAGCTTGATTAGTTCTAAACGTTGGGAAATTGTTTTGTAATTGCGCCGTTACCAGTTTGTGTCAACATATGTGTGTGTGTATCTGTGTGTGTGTGCGTGTACACATACGTTTGTGACAACGCGATTACCAATCAACATGTATATGTAGATGTATATTGTTATGTATGATGTTTTCATACTTAACTTTTGTCTATGATTGTAAGTTGTTTAGTTAGCTGAAAATATATACTTAACTTTTGTCCAGTTCTTTACATAGTATTTTCTTGGGCATTTCGCAATTAGACTTTTGTTACATATGTCAAGTAGGCCAGTATTTTCCCACTAGAATTACTCATATTGTGACGTGCCATAGGTTATGTAGGCATGTGTATTTATATGCAGAATTTGGTAAATAAATTCATTCCTATTGTAGAATTTTGGTTTTAAAAGATCAGTCTGTAAGGAATCTATTTTAGTTGTGTTGTTGAAATCAGATACAATTTGAGAGGAATTATTTATTTACAATATTCATTTCAAATTCTAAGGTGTTCATGGATTTTTGGAATAATACATGATTTTGGGATTTATGTGAACTCATTCAAATACATTCTGGATTACATCTTTGTGGTACATCCGAACATTCTTAGATATTGGAATTCATTCAGAACATTCTATTTCTTTGGACTTGTGATTAGGACATTTAGGATTATTTGGAATTTAACTCACAAATTGTAAGTGTTTTTTGAATTTTCACTTTAATTGTCTGGATATAAATTGCTTGTTGATTTTACTTACATTGTTGGTTTCACTTTCTTTCTGTTACATATTTTTATGACCTAGAGTCGTAACAGAAATTGGGGGCTCGTCCGGAATCTGAATTTCTTTCAATTACAATTTAAATTTACTTTGTTTTGGAATTTTAATTGTCCCTGGTAAAGATTTGTATTTCTCCCATCTTAAGTGAAACCAGCAAACATTCACAATGTGATCTAAGGTTGAGAACTTGGTTTCAAGTCCTACCCAAGTAGGGTTCGAGTCTATAAAAAAGGACGAGTTGCTTGAGCTTGCCAGACTTTATGATCTTTCTGGGGCGAAAGTGTCTTTGACAAATCAAGAGATAAAGAATATTTTAATTGCATATTTGGTGAGAATGGAAATTTTGGATAATAGTGTTTTGGGTTTAATTGATAAGTCTCTATAAGGTTTTGATTGGAAATTGAGGGAATTACAGCTAAAACCCAGATGGAATTAGAATTAAGAAAGCTTCAGCTTCAGAAAGAGGAAAGGGAAATGGAAATGCAGATGGAGAGAGAGAGAGAGAGGAGAGATGCAGAGACAGGGCGAGAAAGAAATGATGGAATTACAAATGCAGAGAGAGAGAGAGAGAGAGAGAGAGAGAGAAAGAAAGAGGAGAAGGAGGGGAAATGAAGAGAGAAGAAAGGCAAATGTAATATAGGTTATAAGAATTAGAACTGACGAGCAGAACAGCCTCTCCTCTCCTTTACACACATGTTCAGGTTTAGATGTTATCAGATATATTAGGTTAGTACCGCTTTTCCAGAAAAAAAGAAGTAGATAAATACTTTCTTCACTTTGAGAAAATTGCTGAAAACTTGAAATGGCCCCTAGAGCATTGAACTGTCTTACTACAAATTGTACTTATTGGAAAGCTCGCGAAGTCTACACTTCACTGTCAGTGCAACAAAGTACTGATTATGATGTGGTTAACGAGTGCATCGTGAAGGGCTTTGAGTTAGTACTGGAGGCATATCGACAAAAGTTTAGAAATTGTAGAAAAGAAACTGGACAAATTCGTGTCGAATTTGCAAGGGAAAAAGAACAGCTATTTGATAGGTGGTGCTCAGTCAAGAAAGTTGATCAAGACTTTGGAAAATGCTGCTCGCATGGCTGATGATTGTTTCTTGACTCACAAAATTTCATTTGTCAATAAGTCTTCCTCTCAGCAGTTTTCTGAGGGAAAATCATCTCAGTCTCAAACGAGTACTTCTAAATTTAAAAACAGCACAACTGTTAGAATTCAAACATCTGATAAGACTGATCAAAAATCCTTATCTCTTTCTATGTGTACTTATTGTAAAAGGAAAGGGCACGTCATTTCTGATTGCTTCAGGTTGAAAAATAAGCAACAGAATAAAGACAGAGCTATTCCAAATGATCTTATTTCAAAGAGCTCAAGGTCACGGTCTTGTATTGAAAGCAACACAATTGTTGGGTCAAACAAACCCCAGTCTGATTATATTTTGGAGACTTATGAACCATTCATGTCAGAAGGTTCACTTATTGGTGATTCTGCCAACCTATCCCTATTAAAATATTAAGGGGCACAGGAGCTTATCAGAATCTTTTGTTATCAGGTATTTTGCCTTTGACTGATAAGTCTTTTTTTAAATTCAAGTTTACTTATTCAGTGAGTAGAGTGCGTCGTTGTAAATGTTCCTCTCCATTGTGTTAAGTTGGAATCAGACGTAGTTTCTGGACCTGTTACTATTCGGACAGTGACTTCTGTACCTATAAAAGGTATCCATTTGTTACTTGGCAAAGACCTAGATGGAGATAAAGTCGTGGTTAATTCACTTGTAACTGACAAGCCCTGTTTTGATCAAAAAGTTGACCCTATTCATATTGAAATCCCTGATTTGTATCCTGCTTGCGCAGTCACCAGAGCTATGGCAAAAAGGAGCTCTTGAGAATGATGTTGATCAGGAAAATATACCTTTAACTGACACATTTATTGGTCAGTTTTTTCATGAGGTAACTTTCTCTCCTGATATTGATCAATAAAAAGGTATTGATCACAGTTATACTCTTTTTACAACTCATTCTCTCGATTCTAATCAGGGTGACAAAAGACAAAAGACAATCACTTGTCGTGTTACAGAAACAAGATCCTGAGATCTCCTATTTGTTTCAGAAGACAATTAGTGAAACTGAAGCCAGATAAGTTCCAATGTGTTACTTTATGAAAAATGGGGTCCTTATGAGAACATGGAGACCACTTGAGGTACCCGCTGATGACGAGTGGTCAGTGAGTTATCAAATTGTCGTTCCTAAGTCATATCGGCAGGAAATTCTTAGTCTAGCCCATGACAGTCCCTCAATTGGTCATTTAGGAGTCAATAAGACTTATCACAAGATCTTGAATCATTTTTATTGGCCGAAAAATAAAAGTGATGTTTCTAAATACTGTAGATCTTGTCACACTTGTCAAATGGTAGGAAAACCCAATCAGAAGATACCTAAGACTCATCTGCAACCTATTCCTGTATTTGACAAACCATTTACTAGAATAATGGTGGATTGTGTCGGTCCCTTACCTAAGACCTAGTCAGGTAACCAATACTTGTTGACCGTCATGTGTGCGTCTACAAAATTTCCTGAGGCAATTCCCCTGAGAAGTATAAAAACTAAAACCATCGTGAAAGCTTTGGCGAAGTTTTGCACCCTTGTTGGCCTTCCCAAATCTGTCCAATCTGATCAAAGGTCCAATTTTATGTCTGGAATTTTCCAACAAGTTATGCATTACTTAGGCATCTAACAGTTTTAATTTTCTGCTTATCATCGTTAAAGTCAAGGAGCTTTGGAAAGATTTCATCAAACTTTGAAGAATATGATTCGGTCATATTGCTTTGATACGGGAAAAGATTGGGATGAAGGTGTTCATTTGCTGTTGTTTGCTGTTAGAGAATCAGTTCAAGATTCATTAAGTTGTAGTCCCTTTGAACTGATTTTTGGACATACTGTCCGTAGACCATTGAAATTATTGAAAGAGAAACTTTGTTTCAAATGAAGGTCTAACGATTAATCTTCTTGACTACGTGTCTGATTTCAAATACAAGTTGTCAAAGGCATGTGAAGTAGCAAGAAATAATCTTCACACTACCCAGTCAAAAATGAAATTTAAGTATGACAGAAATACACAGAAGAGGAGTTTTCAACATGGTGAGAAAGTTCTGGCTCTCTTGCCTATACCTCAAAATCCTCTTCAGGATAAATGTTATTGTCCTTATATAGTTGAAAAGAAAGCAAATGACTTAGTTTCTATGATTAACACTAGTGGGAGGAGGAAACAGAAACAACTTTGTCACATAAATATGTTAAAGGAGTATTTTGACAGAGATAGCCAGTTAATTATTCAGTTAATTTAGCTGTACCTGTCACACACAGTGAGGATGTCAACAATGGAATACAATCTGAATGTAGTCATTCTGGTTTAACCAACCTTCGGAATTCAGAAATATGAAACAATCTTGACCAGACACGTTTACATCTACAACAACAGGAAATAAATGAACTTAAACAGCTATTACATTAGTATGAGCACTTGTTTCCTGATGTTCCTACACGAACAGATAAAATCTATCAAGACGCTGACATTATATATTCTACAGCTATGAAACAGCATCTATACAGAATACCAGTAAGATATATAATGCGTATTATCCTTGGCAATGTGATCTGATAAAATACATACGGTAAAGGCTACAAGCTGAAATATTCATATGCTGTATTTGTGTTGAGTTATAAACGCAACCTTTCTTAGTGCCAGAAACATATTTTTTGATAGCGTCACATGGTGGCAGACCAAACGAGTGAAAATATTCGACGTCGCTACTATCTGGCATGTTTACAACGGCAAGCCAATGTGTTCCAGAGCGATCAAAATAATTACCCATGTTTATAACGCAGCTTTCCTTGGCTCTGATTTTTTCTGGCATTCTATTTTTAGAAAAGACATCTCGAAATGATTTTATATCTTTAAACGCTTTTTCAATGTAAAAATTGCTCAGCGGCGCTGTGTTCCGGGTATTGCAATCCTTGCGCTCTCGTTTTTATTTACCACCAACACCTCTGCCAAAGAGATTGCCATGAAGTTTAGGTAAAATCATTCCAGCAGCACCAGCGGCAAGCATAGGTAAAATAGGTAGAATTCCACCTTGTTTTTTAAGCTGCTATGAGGACAAATCAAGCATGAGACCTTTTCCTGCTGCGCTCTGTTTTCAAATTTTTTTCATGTTGGAGCTTTGTTAGCATAAGCTGATGCCCGATGACAACTGCTTTGCTGATAATCTTATTGACATTGGACTGACTCTTGAATCGGTCGCTGCCAAAGTTATTTGCGTGTAGCCTCAGACAGAGATTAACTAACTTGCTGATACGGCATTTTCTATTTAAGATCATTAGACAAAACTCTTTCCACAGGCCAAGCAGCTGGTTAAGTGTCAACAGATTAATTAAAACATTTTGTTCGCAAGTTAAGTAAACATTCTGTCAGCAACATTTGTCTGCAACTTAAGCAAATACTTTTCTATTTTTTCTGCGTCTAAGTCCTTTGCCGCTTACTGCCTTTTGCGTAGCTCCAAATATCGCTCCAGTGGCCGCGCCAATCCTAGCGAGCCAAGTACAAATCATATTGTTGGTCCGAATACTGTAAGAAGAGGTAAAATCGCTGATAAAACGCCTCACATGCGAAACAATTGCTTAGCAAATAATTTTAAAGTTAAGCCCTTGCAATTATGTTTGCTTTAATAAACTTTAGATGCTGTTTTTGTAAGCGCAAGAACATGGTGTCCTTGATGCAGTTGGTTGTTTTCAAGTTTGAGTGAAACGCTAGCACGCTTTCCTTGAGCAGCTGCAATTGATTCCTGTTGCGAAGGCGTTAACATTACTTTTGTTGAGTAGTAGCTCATTTATATGATATTCTTAAACAACATATCTGAGATAGGTTTCTTATAGACGATTACGGTCATCTTGCCCCTAAGAGCATCTAATGTCATAAATCTGTCAGCGGTAATTACTGCATAAACATGATAGTTTACGGCCACTGCTGATGTTATAGGTTAAAGAGTCCACTTGACTTCAACATCTGCCATGGACTCTTGTGTGCGTTCCAAATGCTTAGAAACATCAAAGTGATAAATAGTATACAGCCTTGCAAATTCATCTAGAGATATTTGTGTTTCTGTATCAACATCCTGATATGTTTGCATAGCCTCCTGAAGCATAAGATACGCTCGCGAATAATCTTTACTAAGTGGTGCAAAATTACACTCAAGTTCACCCTCAAGATATTGTCTACTATTAACTCTGACAGCAATACGAGTTAATCGCAAGTTGTCAAATACCTGACTGCTTGTCTCATGATTTTCATCTCGTGCTGCGATTTGAAAAGCTATAAATAGGTGTCTAGTTAGTTCACTGCCTGGCAATGTAGCTATTCTCCAGATCGCAGATGATTGTGCTGGTAAATATGTAACACTTTTATAGACTCGCATTTTGCTCAAAATAAAGTTTCTTGCTGAATCTGGAAAAATGATTATCCAATTCTAGCGTGTGATAAATAGGCGTTATCTTTGTAAAAATAAATTATCCGTCAGCAACAACAGCTGGACTATGCATGTATGTAGTAGGATCAGATCTTTCCAAAACCAGTGTGTGCTTAACGCCTCTAAAAACTGTATCAATGTCGCGGGAAAAACCAAAAATGGAACTTAGTGGCAACATCATGCAAACTTCACAGTGACAGTGCACCTCATTGCAAAGCCAACATTATAATTTCCGTTTCTGGATCCAGATAAGCATTGCGAATGGCTGTAAGAATTTCAGCTTCAGTTGGTACAGGCATAGAAGAATTAGCATTAGTAAGAACTTCAGCACCTTGTTTGTACTTGATGCTAACTGCTTGATTGCTAGTATCCGAAATTTTTTCTACGATCGTCTTTCCTGCTACGCTCGCAAATGCAAATAAATTATTACTCGCTTATTATTAAGGCTAACGTTGTTGCCAGAGTGGTCCGTGATCGACATTGCGATTTATGGTATGCTGTACATATTATTGATGGGATAATAAATTAGCGCCGAAGGCTTTATTGTCATCAATCATCCAGGTGGTGCATTAGGACGGAAGCTTTAAATGGCATCACTATGGCCTCCTCTCGCGTCAAATGATCCTTTAGCTATGGAACAATTGATGAGTAAGCTGTTTACGTCGCTAATGTTTACGGGAAAGTCGCCATCGTAAACACCATTTTCTTGTAGAATTTGCGAACTTAAACCTAATAGGTTTCTTAAGCTTTTGTCAATTGTAAAGTCAACTAGGTAGCCGCCCTTAAGCGTCAATCGTGTTTTAAGCGTAGAATAATTTGGCTCCATGATTATGTTTTCGCCAATATGACCTTTTTCGCCAATCATTCTTTTTTATTTCATCAGCGATGTCAAAAATATCGTACGCACCTGGAATGATGGTGAGAAATGTTCCTGTATCATTAGCAGAAGTAAGATATCTAAACTAGCGCGTATCTTGTGATAACTCTATGGGCGTGGTATATCTGACAGTAAAATTACTGCTGCTTCCTTGAGTCAACTTGCAATCAAAGAGAGAATTTGCGACATGGCTATATCAAATCATTGTATAAAACTCTGAATCAGCATTACTAAGTAAACTTTTCTGAAGCAGATGATCTAGTATTTCAGTGATCTCATTATCAACTTTATGCCAGCGTTTCCTGTATGTTTACTGGCCACGAGGAACTATAGTCGTGCGACAAGCTGTGCGGTATTTTTTGCAATATTTTATTTCTGTGCCTGTCTTTGGTTGCTTTTTTTTACTTTGGAGTAAGCTTTGATCGCATAGAAGAAAGAGCAGGTAAGCGCGGCCTCTTAGTCTTTGGCGTTGCTTGCGCTGTGTCAGGACTTGGTAGCGCCTGGACAGATTGTTGCGGCTCCGCTTGCGCTTTCTCAATTATGGACATTTTTTTTTTTTTTTTTTTTTTTTTTGCCGAAGCGATGCCATTTGTGAAGATTACTCTTCCTGCTGAGGTGCAATATCGCCAATCATTTCAGTAATCTTAATCTTGTATAGTTCCTCCATCACTCTTATGATCTTTTTTGAATATTGTCTAATATCCTTATTTAGCCCTTTTGTTCTTTCCGTGTGGGGTATAATTTCAGGAAACATATGTTGTCTTTTCCCCCATTTTCTATTAAACTTCGTTTTCTACGTGTCTAAGCATGTCCTCAGTTGGCGGTTGTCTTAATATTGCCTCATACTCATCTAGTAGGTCTACGACCTCATCTTTTACCGTCCTAATAATGTCCATTCTATTATCAGACATCTCGTCTAACGCAGAAACCTCTAGATCCAATACATCAGAAATTTGTATTAATTCATTCTCTTGCTTTGTTTGACTCTTAATGATTGCTTCTTGTTGTTCTTCCAGAGCTTTGATAAGCAAAACATGCCTAGCATCGTGCGCTGTCGCAGTCTGTTCTATTTTTCTGTCATTGGTTTCAACAGTTTTTGTGCTATATCACGCTGAAATTTCTGTTCGCCTATGTTTTACTGCAAGAACGCGACCACGCAATTGCTGTTACTGCTCTGCATACTTGCGCATAATTTTAGCTTTATCTTCTTGCGTATCCACTCGTTCAAACGGCATTGTATACACAGTATTTGCATGAAATATTGCTGCAGCTGCTGCCTTATCGGGCAAATAAAATTCGTCAAAGCCGCGAAGATGCATTTAAGGAACGTGTTCTACATCTATGTGAAAGGTCATAGAATTATGTTTGTTGCTGCCTATAGCATCCTGATAACACTGCTTAAATTTAGCAGCGTCTATGCCACGACAATGATCTCGCGCGATAGAATCTATGTCACGATTGTCCAGACCTGAAAACAAAACAAATTAGCTGGTGTTGCGACAAACATAATTTGGTACGTCGTAGTAAGATCGCTGCAAGTATATTAAATTGCAGCGCTTGTTTCGTGACAAAGAGAAATATTCTTTGATCTTGTTCATGTTGTCGTGATCTATCTTGATGTCATCAAATGCTATTACAGAATCTTTGTCGCAATCAATCTGTTTTACTGGCGTTATTTCGTCTGGCTCTAACATTGTAAAGGTTTTTTGCGCGGTATCAGAGTTGCTAATGGCTTCATCAAAGTCGCTAAGTGTTTTGGACTTATCTTGGCTAGGATTAAGCGTATAGATTATTACCTTGTCTTAGTTAAGTCCTTTTTTTAGCAGCATGTTTACAAGCAAGTTTGTTT
The DNA here is from genome assembly GCA_029931535.1 of Margaritifera margaritifera. Lineage (NCBI taxonomy): Eukaryota > Metazoa > Mollusca > Bivalvia > Unionida > Margaritiferidae > Margaritifera > Margaritifera margaritifera. The sequence goes on from JAQPZY010001607.1 coordinate 4,070,524, forward strand.
TGCCGCGGCCCGATGGACCAGCTATCATATAGTGGCAATCTGAAACAAGAATTTATGTCTGGATTTCTTGATTTCTTCTGAATCAGAGTTGACGATGTGCATTTTTTTTAAGCAGAGTATATATAATGAGTAATTATACAGCTTTTGCCCACTCATTGGCGGCGCTGAATCGAGCACTACAGCAACTATTTCTAATGCAGAACTCAACAAGCGCTTTCTAAAAACTGGCGACACGATGACAGGTCCGCTAAATATGTCTTCGCAAAAGATTACAAACGTGGCTACACCAGCAGATAACGCAGATGCGGCCAATAAACAATACGCAGATAAGTACGCAAGTGCCAAAGTATTCTTAACAGATGCCAATACAAATTTTCCTCAAGGACGCTTACTTTCAGTAGGACAAAATTTGGCATCGGTAATCACTGACAATGAAATGTTACTGTCAGCGTACTGTGTTTTGCCGCTAGCTGGTGGAACTATGACTGGCGCAAAAAAAAGACAAACTTTGTCGCACCAGAAACTGAAAAGATGCTGCCACCAAAGATTATGCAGATACAAAACTCAGCGCTGATGGCGACATTTTGATTAACGCGCCAACTTCTGCCGCCAAGAGAAATATTGATATGATTTCAGATATTCCTGTGGGCAAATCACTGTGCGTCGTTTTTGGTTCGCAGACAAGGCGAATTTTGTTCAAAGATCATCTGAGGTATCGTATAGTCCAATCATTATTCAAGCGCCAAGAGACTTTAATATTACCGACCATGTCAATTCAGTTATGTTTAAAGTTACTGGCGCTGTAGTCAATGTAACTTCAGCACATACTAAAAATCTAGGTGTTCCTACAGATAATGCAGATGCGACACCTAAACCGTATGTGGATTCCAAGCGAATAAAAAATACCATAGGAGATTTTCCATCGCTGTCGTCCAATTATAATAATTGCTGTGGAATTGTAGCCTATGCATCGTCGGAATATTAGCGGCCTTTAGAGCGCATCTCTACTAGCGAATGGGTCACATTTGCGTTTATAATAATTTTTGGATCAGAATAGATTGTCTTGTGGCGGTTACTATTTGGCGCTTTGAACTTAGAGGCAGACCAGCTGCAACTGAGTACATCAACAATTGGCGTCTAGAAGCGTCCAATGACAGGGCTAACAGGACCACGCTTTACACAAGTACGGCCACATTAGGAGCAGCTCTGGCTACGTTTGGTATTGCAAGCCCTGGTACGACAAAATATCGCCTCTACAGATTTTTTTGCATTTCCGCGATGCCAATCAATCCCGGTCTGGTTTATTTTCAGACTTTTACAATAGATGATCTTATGTAAACAAATATATAAGATGTCCGAGTTCGTGAGAATTGCACGCGAATTTAGCACGCTCTTATTTGAGGAAAAACACGATGATGGTCTTTGCGGAAGCGAGATTTAAGGCGTATCATGATGAAATTGATGAAAACAAACAACTCTATAAAAAGTTTTCGGAGGATCCAGAAGGCGTAAAAATAGATTATATCATGCTCAATCTTTTTTCGGTAACTCAAATGAAAGCGCCAAAGTTACGAGACGAGCTGGAAAAATATGACAAGCTAAAACAATTTTGCAATGACAAGGAATCGGCCAGCGCTGCTAGAAATATAGGAGTGCTCTTTAAAACCATACTAAATGAGCTTAATAGGGATACTTTAGAATTAGTGTCTCTAACCATTAATATAAAATGCAGAAAAATGAACGAGAAAGAAACAAAAGATCATGATGCTGACTACGCATGAATGTACAATCAAGTTTAAAATCCAAGAAAGACTTCACGATCAAGTCGACAAGCGATTGTTTTACAGAGAGTTTGGTTTGGATTATGACAACGTGTGCAAATCTTTCTTAGGGTATGATAAAAATTCAGCCTCGTTAGTCTCACCAAGGTCAACATATTTGCTGTCAGTGTTGCTATTGCTGCAGTCATATTTGGTGTTCGTCCTATGATGCCAGTTGCTAGTGGATCTTTGTTTTAGCGGCAGTAGTCTCTATTATGAAATTTCTTGTCGTTCTCAGGATAAAATCCAAATTGCTCCAGCGAGCACCTACGAAAAATTGTATCAACAAGCAGACCATATGAAACCACAAATAAGACTTCAAGACCTGATAGCAGTTGCGGCAGATAGTAATTTGGCAACTTGCTGACGTCGTTGGTAAAAGGACACTTGAATTCTAGTAGCAGAATGCTGTTGTCGTTAACAATGTAGTTGTCTGGACTGTATCTAAAACCATCGTTGCCAAGTACTTTTTCATTCATGGTGATCTCAACGTATCTTCTAATAACAGGTTCAAATAATGTGCCCCACTGGCATGGTAACGTCACATATTGCGGCTAAGCTTTCTTCTGGCAATATCAAGCGCAGTTGCAAAAGGACAAATTTCAAGGACAGTTGCTAATTCTGATCCACCAACAGTTGCTGCTAGCAAAGAATACCATTCAGGTGACTTCTGCTTCATTTGATGCGACTTAACGAATGATTCCAATATCAGTTTCAGATCCATTATACTATATGATCTCTTTAAATCAGAAAGTAACGTAAGAACCCCCCGTTTTTTGCTGAACTACGTCATATTCAAATGACAATTACGTCGCGGTTAAGCGTGAAAACGTTTCCGGCTGCAACCCTTTGCTACACTTACTAATAATTGCTGGGACAACACCAGTCCATATCGAAGCAGACTTTGTTGTTTTAAAATTACATCTAAAATCATTTTCAAGACAGTGTGCGATAACTGGCTGGACTTTTACCTGGTAGTGTGCGCAGTTTTCGTTGTAATATCTTGCCATAATATATAAGTACAATTTATCTCTCTAATTAGAAAGTAAGCATCGTTTTTGTGTAATTTCATTATGTAAAGGTACGAACGCGAGCAAGTTTTAAAATCATCAAAAAGAGAGTGCAGTTTATGAAGTAGGAGGAATTGGGACGCTTTTCGATTGAGCAGGGCTATGAACGAGCGAAGCGAGTTCAGGGACTGTGAAATCACGAACGTGGTCCAATACTCTTACTTCTATATACTACTCCAATACATCATAAGAAGTTTTTGTTTTTTTTAAGGAGAACCCCAGGTCGATTCGATCATCTGTTGGGAGTAGCGATAACAAAATCTTAAAGATGACTGCTGTGGCGACAATACTGAATGTTAGAACGGTACCATTTTCATTTGGAACCATCAAAATCTCTTAAGAAGTCTTGTAGTGAAAACCCCATTTTGATATGACCATCGATTCAGGATGAGTATTGATGAGATTTCCAAATGGCAGTCATGGTGGCCATGTTGGATCGCCGAGGAATGTCTAATGGGCACCATTTTCATTTAGGACCAACTATACCTCATAAGAAGTCTTTTAGGGAAAACCCCATGTCAATACAATCATCTGTTGAGAAGAGTAAGGATAACAAGATTTTCAAGATGGCCTCTGTAGCGACCATATTGGATGTCAGATCTGTACCATTTTCATTTGGAATAATTTGGAAGCAACTAGATCTCATAAGAAGTCTTTGAATGAAAACCTTATTTAGATATGACCATAAATTCGGGAGGAGTAGCGATTACAAGATTTTCAAGATACCCACCGTGGCAGCCATACTGAATATCTGAGGGGCACCAGTTTCATATCAGACAAACTAGACATAATAGGAAGTCATTTAGTGAAATATAGCCATATGATCAGGAAGAGTAGCTATAACAAGATTATCAAGCTGTGGTGGCCATATTGGACATCAGATCGGCACCACTTTAAGTTAGGTTGATTTAGTCATGATAAGATGACTTCTGGTGAAAACCCCATGTAGCTATGGCCATCTGTTTAGGAGAAGTAGCAATAATAAACTTTGGCAGCCATGTTGGAGGATAGATCGTCATTATTTCCATTTAGGTCCAACTAGGAGGAGGAACGATAACGGAGACCAAATTTTATGCATGAGGGGCACCTTTTTTATTTAGGACCCACTACATATATTAAGAAATGTTTTTGTGAAATCCCGATGCTAATACGACCATCCATTCTGAAGGAGTAGCGATAGCAGGATTTTAGAGCGGGGACACCACAGTTGCCATATTGGACATCATAAGAAGTCGTTTAGTGAAATCCCATATTATTGAAATGACCTTCCGTTCAGTAGTAGTGATACGATTTTCAAGATGGATGCCATCGTAGCCATACTGGATGTCCGTGGGGCACCTATTTCATTGAGGACGAACTAGACCTTGAGATGAATGTGTAAGGTTTCATGGCAACCCTCACAGTAGTTTAGGAGTAGCGATAACGAACTTGTGCTCATGGACGACGGACGATAGGTCATCACATAATCTCTTCTGGTCTAAGGCTAGTATACATACACAAAAAACAATTTAGGCTTGCCAACATCATATTTTACAAACTTTTTCCGTATTTGGAACATCATATAAACTTAAGTAAACTATCATATAACCAATTAACCAAAAATTAGCACAAATATATTTGAGATGCAGTGGAAAACAAATATTTCTTAATAATGCTCGAATCGTTCTGTTTGAATTCAAGTGAAAAATACAACTTCGAAAGTTTAACAATAAAAGCAAAATAAAATCAAGGTGTGTAACTACTCAAGTATGAAAATTCATTTTCTAAAATAATCATTGTAAATCATAAAGTTGGCAGAGACAATCTTTTATTATAACAAAGTAATATTGATAAAAGTAATAAAACGTCCATTCTATTACAGTCAAACCTGTCTTGAAAGAGCACTGTTATGAGACACAACCTGTCTTGAGAGAAGGACCAGACCTGTCATGGAATACGACATGTGTGGATATATCATGCTTTTCTGGCAAAAGAGACGGTATTTCAAGACAGCTACTATATTATGTTATTCTAATTATAATTACAAAATCAAAATTCAGCAAGATATAAATTACTGCTAAAAGAAAAACAATCCGCAGTACCTAAGATTTTACAATGCCATATAATCAGAATGAAAACGGCACAAGAAAACCAACAGTAAAAGATTTCTCTTCATGTTAACAAGAGTCCCTCAAAGGGACTGACGTTCTATTAGCCAAAAATAGTTTCCAGAAATCCAAGTTAAGTCAGTTTCTTTCTTTTAGCTACTAAGTTTTGAAACCATCTCTGATACAGTTGAGAAAATCCTACATGCCAAATCTGGTAGCAAAACTATTTTCTTATATTTGAGTTAAAATGTTCGCAAGATACCTGTAAGTGCAGTGCACATTTCTTTGTTATGGCCTTTGACCTTGAACCTGATATCATGGATACAAGACAGCTGAACATGTCTCAGACAATGTCATGATATAAATACACTATGAGTTTGATTAAATCTTTAACTAATAATTTTAGAGAAAAAAATGATTGAAGTGATATAATTCAAGGTATTCTTAGATATATGCACAAAACTGGATTAAATGATAAAAATCAATTCTTTCTTGTTTGCATTATCATGTTTACAAGCCAGTACAGCTTAAAACCTAAGTCAAGACCTTTGACCTTAAAATCAATATCAGAGTGCTGACAATCAACTTGTTCATTCGAATGCAACTAAATACAAAAGCTGGTTAAAATCCACTTGTATATATGTACGAATCACTATGTTCTTAAACTCATTGAAGTACAGAAATGCAAGCAATGACCTTTGAGTTGATCACAAAGTTAGTTAGGTCTGGTTTTGAAAACTCCTTGACAAAAGTACGGATATGTTTGTGGCCGGATCTGTATTATTTTCATTCAGAGATAATTAAATATTGCAAGAAGTGTTTTAGTGAAAATTTGATATCAGTACAACAATTCATGTAAAAGAACTAGCTACATACTGTATTGCTATATTGTTTTAGTTAAACAATCCTTGTTGATATGACCATCCGTTCAGGAGAAGTAGCCATATAAACATTTTTGGAATGGCCGTCAATACAAGAAGAACTATATACTGCAAAAAAGAAGTCGAAAAAAATGTCGGTAAGGTCATCTGTTTGGGAAAAGTAGCTGTTACATGATTTGTCACATTTTGGCAGGTCACATTGGCATCATTTTTGTGTAGGACCAACTACATATAGTGAGAAGTGTTTCGGTGAAACCACATATAAATATGACAATCCCTGAAAGAGGACTAGTGACAACAAGATTTTCAAATTGGAGATTTGATAAGCACTATTTTCATTTAAGACCAACCAGATATCAAAAGAAGTCTTTCAGTGAAAAATCCATGTAAATGTGATCATCTTTTAAGAAGAAGTACCTATAAGAATTTCAAGATGGCTACCATGGTGGTCATATTGGAGGTCTGATTAGCACCATTTTCATTTACTACCAAGTATATATCACAAAAAATCTTTTAGTGAAAACCTCATGTCACTACCACTATTCATTCAGGAAAAGTAACTATAAGAAGATTTTTAAGATGGTCACCATAGTGGCCATAATGGATGTTAGATCAGTAACTTTTACATTTACATTTAAGACCATCAAGACATCAGAAGAAATCTTTTAGTGAAAACCCCATGTTGTTACGGCCATCCATTTACGAGAAGAAGCCATACCAAGATTTTCAAGATTGCCTCATGCCAGCCATATTGTGTTAGATGGACATCATTTTCATTTAGAATCAACAAGTTAACATAAGAAGTCTTTTGATGAAAAAAATCATACGCAGCTCTGGTCATCCATTTGGAGAATTAGTAATAACATGGTTTGGCAGCCACGTTGGAGGTCAGATCAACACCATTTTCATTTAATGCCAAGCAAGCCTTTTAAGACTTTGAACGAAAACCCCATGCAGATACAACTATCCATTCAGGAGTGATAATAGGATTTTCAAGATGGCCACAGTGGCACCAATATTGGATGTCTGAAGAGCACCATTTTCATCTGGGACCATGAAGACGTTATAAGTAGTCTTTTAGTGAAAAACAAACGTTGATACGACCTTCCGTTCAGAAAAAGCAGAAATAACAATTTATTTTTCATGCTGATCGGTACCATTTTCGTTTTGGACGAACCAGACATAAAATGAAGCTTTTAGTTAAAACCCTATGCCAATAAGATCATTCAGGATGAGCAGTGATGACAAGATTTTCAAGACGGCTGCCATGGCAGCCATATTGGATGTCCGATGGTCTTTCTGACGGACACCAGACATAATAAGAAGTGTTTTTGTGAAAACCCTGTGTTGATATGATATCAAGATTTTCAAGGTTGTTGCAATGGTGATCATATTGGATGTCAGATGGGCACCATTTTTATTTAGGATCAGCTAGAGCTCATACGATGTCTTTTAGTGTTTTAGTGAACAACCAAAGTCGATATTGCCATCCATTACAGAGGAGTAGAGATAAAAAGATTTTCAAGATGGCTGCCATAGTGACCATATTAGATGTTTGAGGGGCACTATTTTTATTTAGGACCAGATTTACATTATAAGAAGTCTTTTAGTGAAACCCCATGTCAATAGAGCCGTCCAGTCAGGAGCAGTAGCGATAACAATATTTCTCAGATGGCTACGGATGTCAGATCGGAACTATTTTCATATAGGATCAACTAGACGTAATATGAATTCTTTTAGTGAAAACTCCATTTCGATATGGCCATCCATTTAGGAGTTGTTGTGATATCACAATTTTCAAGATCGCTGCTGTGACGGACATATTGGATGTCTGAAGGGCACCATTTTCATTTATGACCAACTAGGCCTTGGGGTAAATGTTTCTGTAAGGTTTTATCGCAATCCTCCCAGTAGTTTAGGGGCAATAGTGATAACAAACTTGTGCTAATGGACGACAGACACTGGACGACAGACGATAGGCTATCGCATAAGCTATTCTGTTCTATGATCAGAAGAGCTAAAACGTAGAATTATTTAGAACTTCAAAAACATACAATTGAAATTATGACCACACTTCTTTTAGACATTTATATCATTAAATATCAACAATATAGCAAACTGAAAATAGAGGGATAAGAAAATTAAATCAAAATTTACAAAGAAATAAAGTAGATTCAATGCTTGCAACTGAAAAGAGACAGCACTCAGGAACACGGTTGCAGTTCAGTGAATGTGCCTTCCTGGGAGCTCTTCAAATAGGCATGAGAAATCTGGGAATACGTCTACCCTTCACCCCAAATGGACACGGCTAAGCGGTGACTGACGCAACTTTTTGTTTAAGAAATGAGATCGTTTAGGGGGAGCGTAAGCAAGTAAGCAAGGGGTCTGTGGGATGGAACCCCTTATGGGGGCTGGGGGGGGGGGGCAAAGCTCCGATGAGCTCTTGCATTTTAAGGGCTTCCAGAGCATCATTTTAACCATCTAACTGTACAAAAAAACTTGCTTACTCTAGAAAAACGTTCCGATTGTTGTTACGCGCTCTTTCTTTTGAAGGGGGGTGGGGGGATCGGTTTCCCCCAGATTCGCCCCTGGAGATGCTAGCATTTAACACATTCCTTTTCTATTATGTCCCAACAGGTAGGTGAAAGTATTGATCTGACCCAGAGTTCAGTGATTCTTTTTCGTTGAATTACATGTAGTTCATACTTGATTTTCGTAAGGCACTGGAGAGGCAGCTCATATATGTACACTGGTACACTGAGGATAAGACCAATATATATATGTACACTGGTACACTGAGGATAAGACCAATATGTATATGTACACTGGTACACTGAGGATAAAATATGTATATGTACACTGGTACACTGAGGATGAGACCAATATGTATATGTACACTGGTACACTGAGGATGAGACCAACATGTATATGTACACTGGTACACTGAGGATAAGACCAATATGTACACTGGTACACTAAGGATGAGACCAATATGCATATGTACACTGGTACACTGAGGATGAGACCAATATGTATATGTACACTGGTACACTGAGGATAAGACCAATATGTTAACTGTATGAAAAGATTGTAGCAATTTCAGTCGTAATAGTATTGTTGGATAAACATTCACGAAATTTATTTTTATCAAAGAAAGCAGATATTGCTCTCGGTTTTTTTAAAATAAATATTCCATGATTTAAAGTTTCACATATCTACATGTGCAGTACTTACACATAAGGTATGAACTGCCAATTTGTGTCGAAGAGCCATCCAACTTTAAACGTTTACATCTGTCTTTATCTTAATTGTACAGATCGTTATTGAATCACAGAAAGTTTACTATTTATGAGGATATATATAAGATTTACATACATTTGAACATGCAAATGAGTATGACAAGTTAATGAATATGTAAATGAGTATGACATACTTACTGGCTCAAAATGAGCACAACATACTTATGAGGAAACAATTGTCATCACATACTTGTGAGCATACAAATAAGCACGACACACTTATTGTTGCACAAGTGATCATCACATACTTGTGAGTATACAAATGAGAATTACATACTTACGGGCATAGAAATTGGTATAACAGATTTGTGAGCATACAAATGGTTATTAGATACTTGTGGGAATAAAATGAGTATATACTAATGAGCATACAAATTAGTATCACATACTTGTGTGCATATATTGTGGATGGCATACTAATGAATACTTAAGATAGAAAATGAATGATGAGGAAAAATATAAGTAAAACACGATACAATCAGTCCAACTTGGGGTCACATGGAATAAGGCTTTGAAAGTCTTTTTCTAACTGGGGACACTGCTTTCCAGTTTACCATTTTCTAAACATTTCCTATTGTGCAATAGTTCCTGACCTTTGCTTAGTAATGCAGCAGTCTCCCCATGTTTATGTGTGTGTTTGTGTGTCTGTGTCTGTGTGTGAAAGAGCGGGCAATTTGTCCATTTCACCGCGCAGAAAAGGACGCTTAAAGCGTACTCCCCAACGGTATTACGACCTCTTTATGATGAAGTATTTCTTTCGTGAAAATCAACTCATAATAATAGCTTTCATAAAATGAATTATCATTATTAATCAAAAACAAAAGTAGTTTTACTTAGAACCCCACAAATTGTCTTGACCAATATGCCCAGTTATGTTTATTAAACAAGTGCAACTAGGTGTATACTAGTTTATATCAATCTATCATTTCAATTTTAACTGTGCATAGATCAGTGAAAATAAAAGTTTAATGAGATAGAAATTTAGAATTGTAATTCTCCGTGCCATTTTATTCTGAGTTAGTTGTTCAAAATGATCTAAATCTTTCAAACACCGTTATTTCTACTCAAGAAATAACACAGGCTTTTTGGTTGAAAATATCCTTCTTAAAACATTTCAGAGTTAAAAAAAACAATTCATTTAGCCACTTAGGGCAAGTGACTTGGAACTTTTTACTCATCCTGCATAAACTATACTCGCCCTATACTTAAGTATAATTTTGAAGACTGAAAACTTAAATTTCATCTATGATATTTGTTTGACTTGGCAGGGTCTGAACATTAATGCCTTTCTAACGCTTTCTCATACTCTACAGACTGTATGTGTTAATGACTTTTATCATGAAATTTCAATGAATCCTTCCTAAATGCACCCTTTAAACTCACAACAAAGGATGAGCTTGATTGATATTTGTCACAAACAAAATAGACACAAACTTGACAAAAGAGCAATTAACTTGACAAAATAGCAACAAATGAAAAATTTCGCGCACTGCATTTAAAAGCTGAACTTAAAGCATGTCTTATAGAAGATGAAAAGGGGCCAGTCAGATCGTGTAATTAAAAGTTAATGCTGCAAAATAAGGTGAGAAAACTCTTTCGTTCTTGTCAAGAAAACTTTCATCATATTCTGTCAAGAAGAATGAACTTTATATTCCGGACGGTCTTCCGTATGATTTGTACACTATCTGACCAAGAAACCAGACACGAATTTCTGAGATTGATAGAATTGCTCTTTTGGTAGTGAATTTTCGCTACAATTCATGATACAACAATATTTGCTGACAACTGCGTCACACTTCCGCTGCTCATGATATGATATTGGCATGGAAATTTATGACGAGTACCAGCGAAACAGCAATATTCTCACAGATGGCGTCTTTTATAGTTATTTTGCTTCATTGGATTTGGTGCTCATTCAACTTTATTTCATTGGCCTCGGCGTTAAATCACTTGCTTGTGTTGCTGTGATATAAATCAACAAACCAAGTCGAATCAGTAACATGAACAGTAACATGAACAGATCCTAAACTATACCGACACTATACATTTATGTAACAATGTGGAGGTGCCATAAAAAAAACTAAAAAAAACTAACTCCAAATAGTTTTCCATATGAATCGTGCAAATCGTCATTAAGAGAAGGTACATGACCTGTTTATATTTTCAGTATTCAGTGTCACCCATACCTGTTACACACTACAACAAACGGTAAAAGAGTTTAGTTTAAAAACTCTGGTTTAAATATAATGCTAAAAATAGTTTAAATATAATTCTAAAATGTCTTTAATTAGCGATTTTAACTCTTACCACACTCATACATGACTATGGATGTTGGGTGCAACGTTGTTACTGAAATAGACTGCAAGCTTCCCAAAGTCACAGACTTAACGTTTGAATGCAAAATCTCACCCCCCCCCAACCCCCCCCCCCCCCCCAACAAAACAAGCCAGATCCTAATAGATAAACTCACAATACAAACAAACTAAACAAAACAAGCCAGATCCTAATAGATAAATTCACAATACAAACAAACCAAACAAAACAAGCCAGATCCTAATAGATAAACTCACAATACAAACAAACTAAACAAAACAAGCCAGATCCTAATAGATAAACTCACAATACAAACAAACTAAACAAAACAAGCCAGATCCTAAAAGACAAACTCACAATACAAACAAACCAAACAAAACAAGCCAGATCCTAACAGATAAACTCACAATCATAAATATCTTCAGTTTAAAGATTCGATATTGGATCCGTCTGCTCTGTGATGATCCTACCACAAAACAATGTTCACGGTGTCAATTCACAAAAGAATTGTGTTAACGAAATCGTTTCATATTTCGTATGAAAACAGTCACTAATAAGGTAAAATACACAATTTAAAGCATTATATGTAGGAAATCAATTGTGTACTTCTTTTTTTATCGATGCAGTAATGCAGCTTATTCGTCTGTATTCACTCTAGTCTCGTTCAACCAGACTCTCGCGTGGCTACATGGGATATTCGCCATACGAGTCTGGTTGAACGAGACAACACACTCCACACACATAATCAGAACACCTCGTGGCTTTTCTCCCGCTCCTCACAGCTCATACTCTTTCCAGAGGGAGGTAACCCACTGTGAGGAGTATGTTCTTTTCTATATAAAGTTCCATCTCGAATATACTTCAATGGAGTAACACGTCATAAAAAGGGGAAAATCGCAGAAAAATGACGGAGAACTCAGCCACACGATAAAGTAGGCTAGTCAAATACAACATTGTCAAAAGCATTATGAAATCTTTATGGAGTTATTTGCACAAGTTTCGTAAAATAAAGTTCTCTACAGCTTGAATAAAGAAACTTGGGACTGTTTTGTACAAGAATAAGTCATACCAGTCAAATGGCCCGTAATGATGTGATGATGTGTGATGTGCACATGACTTCAGTGAGGTATAATATTCAGCAAAGTTCAATACACGCACCTCCTTCTTTTGAAAAACTAGGTGCATGTATATACGGCTGCTGCTATAGAATTTCCTATTTGTTTTTCCGATCATTGGCGAAAAGGCCAGAGTGTGTTCCGATTGATTCTATTCACTGACGAACTCTATACATGACATTAAACGAGGCCCGAGAGTACGTCACTGTATCGAATATGTGTATATGTGTATAGTGTTAACAGCATGGCTCGGAATGGATAAAATATACATGCAATTCGACGCTTGTAGCCTTCAAACATATATAATAAACGGAAATCAACGTTGTTTGGGTAGAAATAAGGAAATATTTCACTCGTTAAGTGGAAACATTTCGTATTTCGTAAAATACAATCTTACTCGCTTCACTCGTAAAATATTTCTTTATTTCTACAACCCACCCACCCCGAGATTTCTGTATTTACATCCACTTTTTCGAAGAAAAAAATGTTTGCTCACGAATAAAATTGAACCAAAGATCGATATGGACAAAATGGAATATTGTTTTGCATATCGGGTCAATTTACCCACAATGTGCGGAAAAGAAGCATGCGTGGCCTGCCTGTTAGAGTGATAGATAGATAGATAGATAGATAGATAGATAGATAGATAGATAGATAGATAGATAGATAGATAGATAGATAGATAGATAGATAGATAGATTACGGCAGTATCAACTTTGCTTATCCTTGAGTCCGTACATGCTGAGAGTACTATCTCTAAAATGTGTCATCAAAAACATTTCCCCGTTCTGATCGAAACATATTCCTAACGACGGTTTATCCATTTCCTGCGCTATGATCTGAATGAGGGAACCGTCAGAAGAAAGTTGAAACATATTTCTGGATCCAGATCCCACCAAATACACATTATCATCCCTGTCCACAGCAACACCTTGAGGTTCTAATAAATTCTGATGTTTAAAAGTAAAGTATCTTGTACCATCGAGACCAAAACAATGGAGAGAATCGTCTTTCAACACAGATATAAACAGACGAGTTTTTAAGGCATTAAGAGTTACATAGGTTTGCTTGGAACCGCAACCACGAAACTTACGGTAGTATTTCTCCTTCCCATCCAGGTTAACAAGACTCCAATAATACTTCTTGTTATCATCGCATGGTCCTGATACTACGATCTCCTCTCCTGGTTCACAACTGCAAGTCCATAACAACGGTGTCTGGTTGTAATCATTTTCGTTGGTGTTATTGTGCCGTCTCTCACCGACAAGAATTGTATCTTACTTTGACAAGATAACGATACAGCAATCTCACTGTCTCCAGCAACGCATACATTGAACGGAAAATCTTCAAAATGCAAACTAGCCACAAAATTCAACGAGGAGTCCAGAAGACAACAGCTTTTGTTGTTGCAGTCTGCTAGCATCACGTGTTTGTCGGACACATAAGTCACACCTGAATACCATGGACACTTGGAATCCTGGCCTTTCATCTCTTTAACATGTACGACCTCTGCCTTGCACCCTTTCAGCGGTTTAAATCCGTCTGTTATAGAGTACTTTCCATCTTTTCTTTTAATTTGAAGTTTTCCAATTTCACCCCTTGGAATATGTGTAATGGACTTAATTTGTGGATTGATGTCTAATTGCAACTCCAATCTATCATTGTTCTTGTACCTTTCTTCCATTTGTTTCTTGAAAAGGTCAAGCTGGCATCTCACTTTTCTGGACATAAGGAACATTTGAGATTGCGTCGCTTTCTGTCTAACACACTCTAAAACAACATTGGAGTTCCTGATTGTAGTTATCTGAGCATTGCATTCTTTCTGTATTTGTTCTACTCTCTTTCTTTCTTTCTCATAAACTCTTTCTCCATCTATCTTTACTCTTTTTTCAAAATCGTCAAGAGCATTATTAATTGCTCTCTTTATTGCCCGTATTTCACTTGTCAAATCATTTACCTGGGATTCAATATTCCTCAGGTTTACCTCATTAATATCTGCAAATTTCTTGAGCCGATCTGAAACATCTTTTATTTGTTCCTTTATCAGCTTGGATGCTTCCGATAGGTCTGGTATTTCAGTATTAAGCTGAACCACTTTAGAACACTTGTGATGATTATTACTAAAGCATGTGCCGCACAGTGGGGTTTCATGACTTTTGCAGTAATGTTCTAGATGATTTTGAGGATGTTCTGTGCATTTGAACACTGAACTATTATTAAGAATCGTATCCTGCTTGCATGCCAACTCTTCCAATTTCAGAATAGTGTGAGTCCTCGATATTCTTTGGTTTCTGTGAACTTTAGAGCATTTCTTACACAATCCCTCTTCGCACACAACGCACAATTCTTCAACAGGAGATGTGACATTATCAGCCCGACAAACATCACATGAAAGGTCTACTTTCACGCTCTCTTTTAATAACACAGACAATAGAAGCGTGTTAAGAGGAAATAAATACACCCATTTATCCAGGGGGCTTTCTTCTGCAGAAACAACGACTTTACATACTGAGCAATGGAATTCCTTTAGTGATCCCCTTTTTGATGCAGTGCTGGTTATATGAGACTTTAGGCAGTCTTGGCAGAACGAATGAGAGCACGGCAGTCGTCTGGGAGACCTTAATACTTTCAGACAAAGTGGACAGTTCAAATCCTCCGACACGTTGGGTTCACTGACATAAATTGCATCTGAAGCTCTCTCGACTGAAGCTATCGAATCTGAAGTTATCGAATCTGAAGCTATCGAATCTGAAGCTATCGAATCTTCACTCACAGTTTCCATTTTAGGTACTTATCGATTTACTAGTCTTACGTGTCTCGAGTAGCTCGTAATAAACCTTCCGGGTATGTCTACTGATCTGTGCCCCGTTTAAAGTCGGCTTGCATTTCTACATTCGTTACAAATAGTTGGGTATCTAGACGTGTATGAATGTGTTGGAAGATAAGAGTACGCTGATACTGTTATCAGTAGTAATATGAGGCACTTGAGGGGCTTATGAGGTTAACATTACGCCGTAGGTTTACATGTGGAGACATTTGAAGGGTCTTCGGGAAAATACTATGTTAAAATTGTCTATAGGTTTAACACGTGGGAGACACTTGAGAGGTCTACGGGAATTGACGTTGAGGGTACATTCTAACATTGTTAGAAGTGGCTGACCTCAAATGGGGCTATATTGTTACGTTGTTAGAGCTGACCTAAAAATGGGACACTATAGGTGTCTACATGAAATCCTATGTTAAAACTGCCCATAGGTTTAACATGTGGGAGACACTTGAAGAGTCTACTGAAAATCCTATGTTAAAATTGTCCATATGTTTAACATGTGGGAGATGTTATAGGGGTCTACCGGAATTGTAATGTTAACTTGAGGAGTGTTATAGACTGTGTCCATGTTTGAAAAATGTATAGGGGTCGACGGAAATGTAATGTTAAATTATTTAGATATACAATCCAACACACACCCGACTATCCAGCACCCGCTTTTTGATTAAAATACACAAACTTTCCACAATCCAGCACCCCATTTACACAATCTAACGCAAAAGGGTAGGAGTGTTTATACACGCGCTATATTTACATCCATACAAACATACTAGAGATCTGGGTGGACTTGAAAAAGGGCGTTGGGGTTGTTAACCAAAGAAGAGGGTTAACGCATGCCACACCGCTTAACAGTTGTTCTCCGCAAACTTTTTCTCACAGCTGGGCCGTAGACTAAGACCTTCTTCAGGCATCTTTGTCTCTCCACATACACCCTTAGTTTCCATATGGCTGTCTCCGTAATCTTCGTGATGGCCCACGATGCCTTCACATTGACTACGTAGTATGGGGTAAATAGCATACTGCTAACGATAGTGGATGATTCAACACTAGCATACATCTTGGTTTGGTTGTCTTGAGAACAGGTGACACAATGGAACACTGCGCTTGTATATATAGTATGGGACCGGATCGAAACGGATTGAAATGTACCACCAATCAGAATGGGCGTAACATTATTCGTTCAGGGCGTGTAGTCTATCTCCCAAACAGAAGACAGCGGACGCGTGATGTCATTTTCAATATATATACACACGAGCGTTTCTATGATTTACCATTGCGAAACAGTTCAAGTACGAAACCTAAGACAATGTATTGGGGGTGCGCCCACCGCGGATACAACATATACTCGGAGTGATAGTTCAATGACTACTATTACTGCTGCTGTAGCCAGTATTCTTCTTCCAAAAGAGAATGACTTCAATTAAGCTTTGGCTTATTTCTGATCGGCTCCGCAAGAATTTTTTTTTTTTTTTTTTTTTTTTTGTTATTCAACACAACGCCAACGGTCCTTTTCAGGGCCACCTATGTCTCTTAGAACAGAGATACTACTCAGTGATTGCCAAATCAAGTAAAACTTAAATCCCTCCATGATACAAGGTGTGCGTGTGTGAGTGTTTGAGTATCTTATGCATACTAAGAGAAACAAATTAGCAAGTCAAAGAAACCCTTACGTTTTCTTTGTTTCTTTGTTTCTTTTTTTTTTTTTTTTTTTTGTATTATTGTGAAATCAGAATCACGATTAACTTTTTTCATAGCACATCACAAAAGTCCATTTTCTTCTTCTTTCTTTCTTTCTTTCAATGTCTGTCTCTTTTTTCGAATTTCTTTACTGGCATGGGTTCTTCCTCTTCCCCTTCAATTTCTTCTATTTGTCTTGTCTTCTTGAATTTCTTGAGGGGTATGTGTTCTTCTTCTTCTACTTCTGTTTCTGAAGAACTCTCCTCCTACTTTTTCTGCTTGTTCTCTTTTTTCTTGGGACACTATGACGACCAATGTCCTTTTTCTTGACAAATATCTTTACTTTTGTCTCTCTTTCTCCTATCTTAGTAGTGGTTCCTTTTCTTTGACGTTGTGGACACTCTGGAGCCCAATGTCCTTTCTCTTGACAGACGTAGTAAGTATCCTGATTTTTATCTCGAGTGGAGTAGTCCGTAGTTCTATTGGAAGTATACTTTCGAATGAATCTCTGTAAATCTCTGACGAGAAGGGCGATCTGTTTTGACACTTCCATCTTCACAGACTGAAAGCTGAATGAATATATTCTCTCAGGGTGAGAAGATCTATATATATATATATATATATATATATATATATATATATATATATATATATATATATATATATATATATATATGGAGAGAGTGTGTACACCTTAGTCAAATAAATTTTCAAATCAAGATGAAACGATCACACCTTTCTGAGAAGAAACCAGAAGAAGCCAAAAGACGACGACTTTCGGTGTCGCCTCATAGGCAGAGTGAAGTGTTAGCACGAGTGCATGTCAGTGATTTTGAAGATGACATGAGTGAGCCTGAACCAATATCATCTACCTCTACCACAAATTGAAGAGAGTCAAGATCAACTGAGAGCGAAAGTCGTTCGGTAGCTTCCGAAGATTATTTTCACATTCGACAGACCCAAAAAATGACTTCAAGAAAATTTCGAACAACAGCTTACACATATACAGTGAAATTTAAACTAGTTTAAGTCTGAAGTGCCACCAGAGAATACAGCGGGTTTCATTACAGATTTATGGGATTCATTAGTAGAGACACTCAAACAAGAATGCCAAGCTAAAGATGATGATCGTTTGAGACTATCCATCAATCACGACAGTTTGTATCTCGATTGAGTTTAGTACACCGGCAGAATTAACACCTTCCAAAATTATTGACAAAATTCAGCACGTCCAACAATCCAATGACAAGTTTAACATGACCGATGGAAAAGCCACTCTTCACATGACGCAAGTTTCATCCCCCGGAGGTAGCGGACAACAACAAGTTTTATCGGTGGATGAAATTTGCAGTACCAATCAAAGTATCGTTCAGATTAACAACAACCAAGATGAAATGTCCTTAGCCGGTGCCATCGTAGTGGCTTAAACATATGCTGAGAAAAACGACACAATGAAATGGAAACAATCATGCAATAGAATTAATCGATCGGAGACACCCCAACAAGAGAGTGAAGCAGAACTCCTTTTGCAGCAAGAAAGCATTTCCAAAGAGACTGTGTGTGGAATTCCTGAAATGCAGACACTTCCAGAATTGTTGGCACCTCGTTATACGTTGAAAGTATACCCTCAAGTCGTTCGTGATGCTCTCGTATTTCCAGGACCTGATTTCCCAGATGGAAAATACAATAATGTTTATGATCATCAGGAGCATTTCGATGCCCTTACTACTATCCCAGGATTTCTTGGTTACGGATATTATTGCGAGAAATGTGACCAAGGATTTTGCAGTCGGGATCAACATATACATTGTGGAGAGAGATGTCGTCGGTGTTAAGCTTCCAGACTTTGCATTCCTGAAGGAAAAGAACGAATTCGTTGCTCTACTTGCAAGCAAACTTTCGTCAGTCCAACTTGTTGCGAACAACATCACATGAAACAATCACAACAACAACAGAAAAGTGCTTGCGAATTATTGAGAGTGTGCTCCACTTGTGGACATCTTGTTGGAACGAATAACCAAAAGTCACACGTCTGTCCAGGAAAATAAAATATGCCGTTGTTGTGACCAAATCGTGGACTTCAATAATCAGTGTTACATCCAAAGATATGACAATGAACTCGAAGAAGAATTCAAGGGCGCTCACACGTGGAAAAGAACGAAGAAGGATAATCTTTTGCTAAGTCATACTGAATTGTTTGTGGGGAAAATTGACTCAACATCCGATATTGCCAAAAAACGGAATATTTGGCAGATCCAAGTCGCTACTTTCAACTCATCGACGACAGAGGAAAACTCAGAAGCTTTAATCTTGGTGAATTACGAAGAAGTCGCCGAGTTCACACACACATACAGCCGACGAGTTTGGAAATGTCATAATTGCAGCTTATGTGACAGCCAATCCCTTTTAAAATTGTATACTGTCTTGGAACTTTTAGGAGATCGACTCCTTTACTTTGACACCAATAATTGTATGTAAATCGATCGCCCTGGTAGCTATCGCCCAGACATAGAAGACTAACGTTTAATAGTATGGATTGACGAACACCCAGAAGACGCTATTGTAAGATTTGCTTGTGGTGGACCAAAACATTATGGTTACCAGTACAGAGACCAACAAGAACAACTGCATACCAAATGCAAAGTGAAAGGACTAACACAAAACTATTGTTCGAGTCAAGTGGTAATTTTTGAAGTCTTACAAGAAACCTTAAAGTCAGGACAAGATCAAGACTTTCCCGTAAAAACGTTGGATCCTCACAAAATTGTACGTTTGGAAAATCACCAAATCTTCAGTCGTCCTTTAGAAAAAGTATATTAGATCGTCTACCAGAAACGAGTGCGACTTCCAGACCACAACAGCTTACCTTACGGACACGCCGATCTCCAGTATGAAAAATGAGAGCGTTCCAAGACAGAAAGATCATTGCGAATACAAACGCAAGCCTAGAAAGATGAATTCAACACAGAATACCGACTTCAAGTTCAATTTTGAGTACAACAAACTTTCACTAATAACGACGAATTCGACAGCAACTGAGCGAGGGACCTACTGTAGACTCCAAGTTCAATGAACTCGAGTGCGATGATGTGCCTTGCGACCAAAGTAATGCCGTACCCTGCGACATCAGCGATGTAGCACGACCTTACCGCTCCACTAGCGAAAGCGATGCATCACGACCATTCTGCTTTACTGGCAAAAGTGATGCCGTGCGTGTCCACCTGTGGATCCCATCCATGCACTTACAGGCTTACATTGAACATTTCAGATGGTCTCCGCGCTGTCACTACCTTTCTTTGGTCGGTCCAAAATATGATCCTCATGTCGGATACTTTAGAAGGGAGAATTTGTAGTTTACCTATGGAGCTGCTATAACACATTTACAGAGACTTTGTACAGATTCAAGTGAAATACAAAGAACAATTGCATCCTTTACGACATAAACGTTTTAACCATTGGTATCTGAATGCTATAAAAATGCTGATTAATGTAAAGATTTTCAAAATGGTCAGACATCGATCAACGAGTACCTGACTCTTATAAAGTTTGGATGTCACGACTTCTACATAAGTGTTACAGTGATACTCAGAATTAAAAGGAAAGAAGTCCAGGAAATGGTTAAAAACCCACAGGAATATATATATGTCCCATGTTGAGGTCAACTCTAACAATGTAACAATGTAGCCCCATTTGAGGTCAGCTACTTCTAACAATGTTACAATGTACCCTCAATGTTAATTCCCGTAGACTTCTCAAGTGTCTCCATATATAAACCTACGGCGTAATGTTAACCCCATAAACCCCTGAAGTGCCTCAAGTTACTACTGTTATCGAAAGCATTTGTTACTTGCCAGGTGACTGATTTTCGTAGTTTAGTATCGACGTAAGCTGGGCCGTGTCCTTTGTCCGCCGTGTCTTTAGTTTTGTTCGTTAGCTGAATAAAGTTTTCTAGGTAACCCTAAATGATATGTACTTGTTCGTTAGCAAAGGAACATAGCATCAATGGCTTGCACGAAGAGTTGACACAATCAATATTGACGCATTTGAGATAGGTCCATGGTAAATTTGCACTTACAGTGTTTGATTTTCATTAATGTCATCTAGGTACGTCAGATTATGGGACTTGGGGTTTTAAATTTGGTAGTACTGCTACTTCATTAATATATCCAGCAGATAAAATGTGAAGATATATACTTAGATATTTTCTTTTAGTGGTGATATTTAAAAGGCTAATTCATTTATTTTGATGATGTTAAACTCTCTCTCTCTCTCTCAGCGTTACAATTATCTTTATATATTTTAAAATATTTATATTCATCAAGCTCATTTAAATATATATATATATATATATATATATATATATATAGGTCACATTTTCAGAGTGTATTGATTTTTTTATATATGAAATATATAGGCATTAATATTGATACATTTGATATAGAAGATAATTTATTTTCATAATAGTGTAACTGTACATTCAAGAATTACGGATATAATCAAACAGGTTAAGAGGTTATAATTCGTCAAAAGGAGGAATCGAACCCGTCATCTATCGCCTAGCTCTCATGCACCAGCGTCCTAACCCACTCAGCCATGCGATCATCCCCCATAAAGGATGGAACAACGTTGAAGGTAAGTATTCGAGGTGTAAAACTCACTCGCTAGGCAAACGGAACTGAACTCTCAGATTTGCACGATGCCACTAGATTTATATTTGTAAAAATGCAAGGTATATACATGAAATTATTTTCATAACATTGCTCCACAATATATCAAGGATCTCATAACTCCAGCTTTCAATATTCATTCAGACAATCTAAGGTATATTTCGTACTATAATCGTCATTTGCCTAAATTCAAAACGACTCTGTACAAAACATCTTTAACATATTCTGCAACAGCGTTGTCCTAATGATATTAAACAAACACCAACACTGTTTTTTTAGAGCGTGCTTCACAAATTTCTTCTTTCTGATTATGTCAAATCGCAAACAAACTGAGATACCTAACTTCCATACCCCCACCACCTTCCTATCTCCCAAATCTACATGTATCTCTTACGTATGTTTGAATCTAATGTATGTATGTATATTTTATGATTACATGTGAGTATGTCAGACACTGTAAGTAGAGTTATATTTGTACATATACGTTGCTTTTATATTGAGGACTACATGTAAGCTTGGTTGATTGATTCAGAACCAGATATATTATCCTCAGAAAATTAAGTTATTGTTGTTGCTGTTGTTGTTATTACTATTATTATTATTATTATTATTATAAATTGACATCTATATACCAAACAGAGAGGATTATATGATAGAAATGTATATATAATGTAGCCAATATAGCCAAGGTTTGATTATATTTGTATCATGTTGGTACCATTTTGTATAAATATATGTAATATAGTCATGTATCCAAAAATACAATGTGTGATGCAGGGATAAAAACTTTGCTCTCTGTTTTGATTTATAATAATAATAATAATAATAATAATAATAATAATCTTTATTCTTGTAACATAGGCCAGGGGCCCACATTACATACATGAATGAAAATATATGGCACAACCACAAAACATGACAATTCTATGACTAGCACACTGATTATATAACTTTTAAAGGTTTTGTTAGATACAGAGTAAAACGATGTAAGAGACTGATGATAAACAATTATAGCACTTAATGTAACTTGTACTACAGTGAATGTTCGAAAGTAAAAAAGGATGTCTCAAATTATTGTAATTTGGACAGTTAATGACAAAGTGAAATGTATCTTCTATATCTGCACCAATAGGACACAGTCTATCAACATGAAGAATAGTTTTATATCTGCATCAATAGGACACAGTCTGGAGAATATTTTTATATCTGCACCAATAGAACACAGTCTATCAACATGGAGAATATTTTTATATCTGCATCAATAGGACACAGTCTATCAATATGGAGAATATTTTTATATCGGCATCAATAGGACACAGTCTATCAACATGGAGAATATTTTTATATCTGCATCAATAGGACACAGTCTATCAACATGGAGAATATTTTTATATCTGCATCAATGGGACACAGTCTATCAACATGGAGAACATTTTTAAATCTACCAACTCATTGTGAGAGGCGAAAGGTTCAGGACCAACGAGTCTACGGGGTAGGGAGGTTCCCGATCGATTTTTCAGCAGGCTGTGAGGACTGGACTACAAGAGATCATTCCCCAACCATTCATTATGAGCAGTGGATTGGGAGTATTCACAGTTGTCGTCCAGATGTCATGAGATAACAGCATCATATTTGTTGATAAACAGCATTAGGTTTTGCATCTAAAATTCTGTGTCATATGTGTGACAATCTAATGTACCATCATACTTGTTGATGAACAATACATTGGTGGCCAATGTATTGTTCATCAACAATATCCATACATTAATCATATATGTTGATAAATCCATATATTGACCACATTTGTTGATAAATCCATACATTAATAATATCTGTTGATAAACTCCATGCATTGATCGTAATAGTTTTCGAACAATACCATCTGTTATATCCGTTATTGAACATTGTGTGCATGTGCAGGTTAGGGTTTTCATTTGTTTTATTTAGTTTGTGAGAGATGGAAGTAAGGGTGTGAGCTAGGAGGTCAGAGATACAATTATCATTAACTTGCATTATAAATAAACATTTTTATTCACGTGTTTATGTTATGTGTTTTCGATAGATCTTATTCCACCCGGTTTCATTCTGTTACAAGCAGTATAGGAAAGTTTCCATTTCTGAACAGACATGGTAAGCGTACACTGTACGAAGAGCTTAAACAACGTTCATAGTATTGGCAACTCAAGTCGTTTCTGATGTTATGATATAATCATAATCTATCTATTAAATTTAAATCTATATTAAGTTCTTGTAGAAAAATATATTAACATCGTTGTTTAAATATAACGAAAAAAGGTTCTCATCACCCACCCTTTTATTTTCCCAAACCTCGCCCATTTTGTGTGAGAACAATAGATCTTTGACTTGATTTGCCCAGCTATCATAGTGTTCGCTGGAAATCAACTGTAGATTCTAACTTTGTTTTGGAAATCTATCGTCAGTTATCTTTAATACTCTGAATCAGTACGTTAGTAGTCTACTATATATTACTACTTGAACTGGCATTCTACCTCATTTGTTGTAGATAAAAATATGTGGTGTGTGTTTTGTGATACCAAAAACGTATTTACAAAATGAAGTATGTACAGCCGTGACATATGATTTGTGAAAACCCATACTTCTGACCCATAATTCAAAATTGGCGCTATTGTAGGTGTCAACTATTTTGATTAGCGCTTTTGTAGACAGTTTATCAAAACGATTTCATCTAGTCTTCGGACCAGAGAGTGTCTCTGCTGCATGTGCTGCTCAAGTTTTTTGACACATATACCACGAGTTGTTGGAAGAAAATACACAAGATGCCTTTAATAAGATGAGTCTCTATCAGGCTATCACTAAAACGCAAACTTTTAAATCCTATCAGATATCCCCCATTCCCAAAAAAATATGATATAATTCTACTCAGGGTTTATCTTTGATTTCCAAATGTTACCGTTTTCTTTTAATTGATTTAGTATTCTTTGAAGCTGAATAGCAGTTTCCGCAAAGCCATAGGCAATCAAGTCATCTGAATACAGCAATGCAAATAATCGAGCATATTACATGTTATACCGTTATGCTGGTCAGAAACGTGTCTTTATATAATTTACACAATGAAAATAAAGTTGGTGATAAAACACAACCTTGCCTTACCCAGACCGGACAGAAAAAAAAATGTTTCTGTTAAGCCATTTAACGTTTTCACACAAGCTTAGACATTTGCTTCTATGGTTTTCAACATCGTAATCATTTTACTGCCTATATTTTTATTTGCTGATTTATGGTAAAGTAAGCTGTGATCAATAAGGTCAAACACTTTTTCATAATGAACAAAAAGAGCATACAATCTACCTCTTTGTTTCCTCATATATTTACATATAAATGTGCTTTATAAATATTATTCACAGTAGAGTATTCACTTGTGAAACCAGTTTGTTCTTTACCCTGAATATCATTTTCACTGACCCAGCTAACTAGTTTTTCATTTAGAACAGAAGTAAATGTTTTGCTGAGGACTCTATGATTTTCAGGCATGTTTATATTCCATTTTTGTGAATGGTGCAATTTTAATAACAGCTTATAAGCAGCACTTCAGTAAGTATCCAAGATCAAATCATTTATTGAAAATATACACTAAACAGGCACCGTGATATTCCCGTTGCCTTGAAAAATCACTAGAAAGGTCATCAATACCACCAGATTTTGCCGACTTTAAACTTTTTATAACGTTTTACCCTTCTTTTCAGTTACTTTACCGTCGACATTTTTCATGCAGAATATCGGTTGCTTCGTTTAAACTCGTAATGTATATAAAATATATATTTTTTTTTTTAAACATTTGAAAAGTTTCCAGAAACGTTTGGAAACTTTCTCTAACAGTGCTTTTTTAAGGCTAGACTTTTCCTTTGTTTTGTTAGTGCCTGATTATATTTTTGTACACATTTACATGGGGCTTGTATTAAGCCAAGTTATCAATTGTATTGATTCTGAAGGTTTAAAGTATGTCAAGTGCGCGGTGCTTTGCTGATTTACATTCTGCATCATACCACGGTCGTTTTTTGGACGAAACCCAAGCACACCTTTCACTGATATTATTTTGATTTACCCTCATCGTCTGTGCTGATTCACAAATACTAATAAAATAATGTAATGCTGTGTCGATTTGAATATGCCCTAACATTGTGAGTAGAGTACGAAATGTTTCTGAAAGTGAAAAGAAGGTGTTTTGGACGAATATATTTCTTTCTATTTCACTCCAAATGTATATGCCTGTGAATAATATTTTCATTATTTTCAGTGGTGAGGGAAGTGGAATCAACTAGACCCAAACGCAGTATTAGTGGTTGGTGAATAGACTTAATCATATTACCAATCCTGAAGGTGGTTAGACCTATACATAATGATTGATTTAAAAGTGAGTAATCTGTGTCTGTAGCGGAGTTGTCCAAGTATATATATATATATATATATATATATATATATATATATATATATATATATATATATATATATATATATTTGTGTGTGTGTGTTTTAAAAACAAGTAACAGAAAGAAGAAAGTGAAACAAGCACTGTATGTAATATCAATAAGCAATTTATTCTCTATAATACAAAGTAAAAAATTAAAAGACACTTACAGCTTGTGAATTAAATTCCAAATAATCATAAATGTCTTATCACAAGTCCTATAATGTTCTGAATGAATTCCAATAGTCTTGAATGTCCTAGTATACAATCCAGAATGTCTTTGAATGAGTTCACACAAGTCCAAAGTAATACATTTATCTAAAAGTCAATGAGCGCTTAGTAATTCCAATGAATGTTTAAATAAATAAGTCCTCTCGAATGATATCTGAGTTCAACGGCACAATGTAAAATCTGATTATAAATGGATTCTCACAGACTGATCTAAAACAGGAATGAAGCTAATGCGTATCAAGTCTCTAGTATATACTTATTTGCTAATGACCTACATCATAGGAGGACGTGAGTCATTGTATTGAAAAAAACGCAGCCTTATAGCAAATAAGATCGGCCTTGATCTCAAATGCTGGTCAACATCCTGTTGACAAGTAACCGTATTTTAAAGTACAAATAAGTACATCCTTACTATAACGGACAAAGTTAAGCACACATTACAGATCAAATATACATAACAAGATATCATGTTTCCAATGCCCTTATCATTCCCACATCTACGATTTGTAATCCTCATTTCCGATAACTGACCAAATGTCAGTAAATTCCCACCATAGTGATTTAACTTTTTTCGGTCCAGCCCCCGCCCCCCCCCCCCTCGCCCCGTATCTACATCCTCAACATAGGCTATATCCTTATCAATTACATTATTACCATTAGAATAACGTCAGGTTCTGTAGAAGTATAGGAATTAAAATCTCCACCAATAATACATTTTTGATTTGAATACATAACTCTGCAATGTACGATTCGTTTTTCAATACTAATTATTGTAAACACGTCTTCTTCTGTATGTCCTTCACGTTCGAAGATGAAAATGACATCACTAACTGGATTGGTTTCTGTGAGCACATGAGTGGGCTGATCAGGCCAATCTGTGCTTTGAATGTCTTTCGCACACTAGACAGGAGATGCCGCTTGGGGTTGCTTGATTAACAGAGTACGTGCTACAGTTCCGACATTTACGCTGCTCGCGCTTTTGCACTGCCTGTGCAATTATCCTCAGCTCATAGTCTGTAGATCCATGACACTGCGCCAAGTGGAACGATCCTGTGCGAGATCTTCCCAAGTTCAGGGTCAATGTTTAGGTATTTCAAGAATGACTTTATGGATTATATTAAGCGTTTCTTCTGATTTCCCTGAGATTTCCCTCATTCAGATCGCCGTAGAAGATCTTCTTTGGTAGTCGCTCGTGAGCTATACTGGTAACGTGGCCTACCCATCTCAACTGTGATTTTATCAGCAGAATGAGGATGCTTGGAATACCTGCTATGGCAATTCTGGCGTTGGTTTATTCATTGATGTAGACAGCACGTAATAGTGTACTGCCGAGGTAGGTGAACTTGTCCACTGTCTGGTGGGTGAGGCCATTCACTCTAATAGTGGGCTCTACATAAGACTTTCCTGGTACAGACTGGTGCATTACTTCTGTATTGTTGATGGCAGTCGGATGTGAAAAGTGTGATCCTAAATAGGGCCTCTCAGTCGCCCAAGGGCTGCAGAGTTCCACCGCTGCCAGTGAAAAGCGACCTTATGCTCTGAGTCGCCTGTATGCATGTACGAGCTACAGCCTCCAGTATATCCACACCTGCTGGTTTCCCGTTAAAAAGTCGCCGCAGGATTTGAAGGTAGCTGGTGTTGGGGGGGGGGGGGGGAGGAGGATGTCATGACATGAGTTGGATTTAAACGAGGGAAAATTGCGTAGAGTCACCTTTACTTTACCATTCAGGCCTGTCTGAATCCAGTGGCACGACAATGTCGAAACATCTGGAAACAAGTCTGGATGCAGTTTATGGCCATCAGATCATATTGCACCAAAGCTGATGCCCTACGCTCTCCAGCTCTTGCCATCTGCCTTCACAGCCGTGTGTGTGTGTGTGTGTGTCTTTGTGTCTGTGTCTGTGTGTGTGAGCATATTTTCTCGCCCGTCTGATCCACCGGAGAGACTTTGCATAAGGAACCGGGTGTTGTAAACAGTTGCAGGCAGTACCGTCTACTGCTACTTACGATAGCAGGCGTAGCTTGACTTGACTTTAATGTTGATACAGTTCTGAATACGGAGCGAGCATTCATGTCACATACACCTCACCAAAATTCCTGCTGAAGGGTTTGTTTTATTTTTGTTGGTGGTTTTAACGGCACTTTTAACACATTATTGTCTATATCATGTCGAGGAAATAGGAGCTAAGTGCCTTTGCTAAGGACACACCGGGGCAGCCGACCCGGGTTTGCCTTGCCGGGTATAGAACCCTCGACCCTTGGATTACAAGTCTGACGCTCTACCAGACTGAGCTACAGCGGCTCCCCAGAATACTTTGTACATTGGAGGAAAATTTCTGATTTTTTTGTATTTTCTCCCTAGTTGATAAAGGTTTAAATTATACATTACTTGTTTTCGTTACCTACAGAGCATAACCTCCAGAATAACGTTATGCACAAAATTCTTTATCTCTGACACTTATTAAACTCAGGAAAATATTTATATCAATTATATCATGAGTCCAAGTCTCGACCAGTGCAAATATATCAAAATAACGCATGAAACTAATCAAATCAATGCAATTCACAATAGACTGTTCACCAGATGATGTTCTTGTCAAACCTGAAATATTCCAGAGGCAGGGCTTAATTTCAATAATATTCTGCTCATCATGTACCACATGTCAAAATTGGTCTCGGCCAAACCCTTACTTATTATTTATACGTTAATATCGTACAATGCCTCATTTAACACATACTCAATAATAATAATAATAATAATAATAATAATAATAATAAATACTACTACTAATAATAATAATAATAAGATGAATAATATCCTTTATTTATACAGGGTGACATAATTAGCTAGCAACTAGTTTACATTAAAGCACTGCAATGAAAACAACATATCTACTGCATCAAAGGATACACATATAACAAAAGTTAATACACAGTATCCAGAGTTAACACACACACGTGTGCGTGTGTATGTGTGTGTGAGTAATTGAGTTCAATATGTTGATACAATTTTACAATTTCACTAGAAGGAAATGAAGCAACTTGTTTGTTGTTTTTTTTTCCATTCAGTAAGTGCAAAAGAATGCTTGAAAAGGTGATACAAATATATTTATGTCATGTTCAAGAAACTTCATCAAATGACATAATATCAACACAAAAATCGGTGTGAATATCACATATTTCGCTTAAAAAGGACGTCAAAATTAAGTAATAGTATTTTTTTTTTACAACAGAACACTTAACAATTTAAATGTATCAGTGTTTTAGATTGCTCATTACCGAATGTACAGAGCCGTGTTGCTGGAGATGTTCCTTTTTCTGAAGTAAACTAATGTCAGGAAGATAATTCATATATAATGTCACACTGAAAAACTAGTACATTTGTAATTATGTTATCATTTTTCATTTGTCGCGTGTATAGGTACTTCTAATTCAGTAGTACATTCCATTTCATTTGAATTTTGACAAGTTATTCTTAATATTTCTCTAAAACATGTGATATCAAGAGACCTTGATTTTTTTTCTCATGCTTCTTACACGAAATAAACATTTTTTCATAGAGGTTTCTAATGCTAGTTGTTTCGCATGGTTTTTTCTTAATCACTTGGAATCATATCTATGCCATGTTTCTTTGTCTTTCTTTTTTGCTTTGTGTGTGTGTGTGTGTGTGTGTGTGTGTGTGTGTGTGTGTGTGTGTGTGTGTGTTTAAAGTTGCAAAGAATTAACTCCCTTTTTTATGTTATACTTTCCATTTCGCTTCTGAATGCAGTATATTGCCTTTGAATTTGTTTATTCTCTATGACTCTTTTATTTTGTTTGTCACGTAAGGATTACGTTGTATTTATCATAAAATTGTTCTACCTAATATGGACCTTCAGTTTTTCCTTCTGATCTCTTTTTTTTTCCTTGCAAGATAAAAAAGGTACTCTTGTCTCTACGTATCATTATTTTTAAAGTTTTCCAAAATAAGTGAACAATTTTTGATCGAAAGTGGATGAAAATAAAAATTGCAAAACGTTATTTCACAAAAAGTACGGGGCTGATATTAACCAAAAGCAAAAATTTACACAATTCTGTAAGTAGAAATATTGGTTTCTTGATTAGTGCATTGTTCCAAATCTTACAATGGTCAGATGACTTCTCAAAACAGGACACGCTCATATAAATACAATTTACGTACAACAAATCCATGTCCTTATTTATGTCGGCATGTATACCTTCTTCTTTGCAAACATAGAAATAAAAGGCTCCGATGACTAATGTATACATCTATGTATATTAGTCCCAGATTCAGAAAATCACAAATTTAAAGATTCTTTCCACTATATATATATATATATATATATATATATATATATATATATATATATATATATATATATATATATATATATATATATACCTTTTCTACGTCTCTGACCAAAATATGCATAAAGAAAGAACGTAAAAGTAGATTTGATTGTCATGGAATTGTGTGCACAAACATACCTTTGTGTTATATATGAAGAAGGAAAAAAAACGGGTTTCGTTGCCGCATAAACTATACACCCTATGTGTATGGTTTTTAGCCTTGGCGATTTCAAAATACTAAATTTGGTCACTCGCCGATGCACCCATAGAGCATCAGCAGTGTGTGTGTGTGTGTGGGGGGGGGGGGCGATTATCCCGAGTTCTCTGGCCGTTGATTTTACTACGAATATGGTACTTATTGTGCTAATTCTCTCCATATCGTCACAATGCAGATAGCTAGGAAGCTGTCCATTTTACGGAAGCATTCTTCAGCTGTAGAGGTATGTGAAATGTAATACCTTATTCTTTCTTGCTATCCGTTACATGTGATGAAATTGTGAAATATATTGAATGTTTCGGAATGTATTCTAAATTTCTACCAAGTCCGACTTATGTCAGATTTTGCCATGCTATCGGATACAACATAATCTGTTCCAAGTTGGAGATTTTATAGCTAAACAGACAAGTTCAATTCAATTATATGTTGTACGTATTAAATAATGGGAAACGTTCGAAAAGTTTTTATAATCCAGTGCGATTATTCTTGTCGGAGACAGATTCATGTACGAACGTGGTTATTATAACAATAACAAATTCGTACAGTCGTTCTAATGACAGAATGTTAATGTGTAACTAAGTCAGTTCATGTGTTAATGTTTATCACTGTATTCACACTTCAACTTCTCATGTATTACACGGCTCAGTTATTGTATTTTTAGCTGTTACAGAAAGTCGTCGAACTCCGTAGGTTTATGTAACCCGGATTCTACGGTCAATGGTGACGTTGGTTCGTGGGACAATAATCGTTAACTCAGTGCGAGGGTCCAAAGATTCTGGACCAACGGGTCTGCGAGGTAGGGGGGTTCTTGATGTATCCTTCAGCAGGCAGGGAGGAGCGGACCGCACGAGCTGATTCCTTAACCATTTGTCGGGAGATGTGGATAGGAAATATTCGTGACAATCGCCTGGATGCCACAAGATAAGATCATTATATACGTTATTATATATATTAGGCTTTGAACCTAAAAGTCAATGTCATTATATGTGTGACAATATAATGCACCATCATACTTGTTCAGGAGCAATACATTAATAATATTTGTTAATTCATTACAATGATCGTATTTGTTGATAAATCCATACATTAATTATATCTGTTGATAAATCCATACATTGATCATATCTGTTGATAAATCCATACATTGCTAATATCCGTACACAAACGATATCACGTGTGATTACTTGTTGAAAATCCATGCTTTGATCGTATCCATTGGGGAACGATATCATTTTGTTATATCCGTTGTTGGACTTTGTGCGCATGAGTGGGAATGGTTTTCAGTTGTTATAGTTCAGTTTATGAGACGTGGAAGTAAAGGCGTGAGCTAGGGGTCAGAGATTTAATCATCATTAATTTGCATTATAAATAAACATCTCATTCACATGACTCTGTTAAGCGTTTTTGCTAGAGCCAATCCCACTCGGTTTCATCCTGTTACAAAAATAAGGATTTTCTTTTTCTTGGGAAGAGAGTGATGATGAAATAACAATGAAATAAATTTTGTATTAGGTATTCTTGAAACTGTATGCCGAAAGATGCATACTGTACAATCAGAAAAATAAGTAGAGAATTATTTTTCTTCCTGAATATCGAATATCCGTACAGTAAATTAACCACGAAACAATATTTCTGCTATTGGTGTTAAGGTCAACAGTGTGACTCCATAATATTGTATATCCAAGAAATCGTCCGTTTTCTCACAAACCATAAAAGTGTATTTCGACGAGCAGTACTAATTTTACAGTATATAGATAAATATAATGGTAAGAGAGGACGAAATACTTTAATCAATTTCGTTCTGAGGTAAAATAGAGCATGAGATACTTAAATTAATTTCTTTTTGACAGTCGATCCATTTGGATGTAATTTCTTTAGGCTTCTCTCTCCAACTGTTATTGTATCTGTCTGATAATTACTGCTAAGTAACATATATGTCTTTGTCTTAAAAAAATCCAGTTTTAGAACTGTTCCGACTTTGTATGTTGAACTTATCAAATTATTAAGAGATGGGAAGAAATAAATGCTGTTACAGAAATATTATTATGAACAAAAAGCAAGAAACAAAAAAGCATTAGCAATCCAAAAAGCTTGAAGGCTCTGCTATATTTCATTCGTTGTTTGGTTCGGAATGAAAGAAAGATTTTTAAACACTAAGTGGTGTCGGGCAGGAGAAGTAGATTAGGTATTGATTTAAGGCAGGAATATTCTTGTAATTGTTGAGCAGTTGTGGAATTTTGCTTTCTACGATTACTTGTTGCTGTCAAGAGGAGGAGGAAGTGACCTACTTTTTATTCTCTAATGATTATTGGTACATAGTTCAGACTCAGTTGTATACCCAGGCTTTACAGGTTAGTACAATCGCAAGTTCCCTTCCTGGAACGTTTGTTGATCATATCGATAAATGTACAGTATGTCTTATTCAAGTAAATCCCGATTTTAAGTTATTTCTAAAAATCCATCGATGCAGATCCTGTGATGTTAATCCCATTAAGAAATTATCCTAGGTTAGACTTTAAGAAATTTCTGAATGCAACCAATACAGACATCACATGGGCTCCTAAATACGCATGCCTGCATGTCTTGTTCGTGTCTACCAAATAGCAATAACAATTTAATTCTGCACCGGTTTGTGATTGACACCTTTCTAGACAACTGAAACTGCTGTAACAAAAAAAAAAAAGCCAGCGTGCTCCACACATACCGATAAGAGACAGTTGGCCACTGTTGCCAATCAGATATTCTATATCAGATAGATTTCAGGAATATTTACATCAAAAAGACTGAAATACCGTCAGAAGTTAAGGTAGCACGGGATATTTTCGTAAAGTGGCCCCTGCTAAAATTCTCAATTCAAAGCATCGCGTGATTTTTCAGCTATTATTCTTTAATAATTAAAGATATGGATACATTTGTGAATTAGGTGTTTTGGGCTAGTGTTATTCTAAAAATTGACGTGAGACATGCACACCTCCCGCAGTTACTTAACAGTGTCAGGACGCTGAAATACCAATAATCAGCTAAGTAGTAGAGCTAGCCACCTGTAGCAGTATACGCACTGGGTTCAAGGCAAGTAGAATATCTCAGAAACGGCTTGGATTACAACTATTTTAATTGCATCAATTTATTTGGTATGCAATATTTTTCAAGATTAGCAGGTGGGGAAACGGTCTGGATTTGCAACGTGGGCGTCACTCTGCTTCAAAAATGACCTTCGGATATGACAAATGCATGTGTGAATTTGGGGCTGGGGTGCATGAACTTTTTATGATATGAGCTACTATATATTTGTCAGGTCAAATGAATCAGATTTGAATGGTTTGATTTACTATAGCTATCAAAACATATGGACCTTTTGACCTTACTAAAGTAATCTTGTTATGAATTTTGTTATATTAGGCAGACTGATGCCTCCTCAGATTTGTGTATAAAAACTGTCCCTTGCATCCTTATATACTCCGCGCCTTGACGCTGAGCAATGAAGTCCTTGTCAGATTCTGCAAGGGAGACAACTCTGATAGGTATATGATCTCCTGAGAATATATCCGCTACGTGACATCTGCCGTGAGTAAAGTCCATGTTCATGCTCTTCATATTCAGAGCACTGTTGGTCAGCATCTTGTCATTTTCCGGAGAAAGAGTGTTTTTACTCTTTGACTAATAATGCTGCAGTTTCTCCTCGTGAAGAAAATATAGTTTTGACCATTTCTTTCTAGATAAGATATCGTACATTATATATTCCACAAATATATTGTGAATTAATTATGATATAGTATTTCCAATGAAAAATATTCCTATAATAATAGGTTCTAGACAATAAATTATCATCATTTATCTACACAGACAAGAAGTTATTCTATTCAGAACAACACCATTTTGTTTGGAAAATTAAGACTAGTCATAGTAATTATATAATCAACACTTAGTTTTTCATCCAAAATACTGAACCCTTCATAGTGTGTGAAAAAGCAAACACTATTCAAAATGAAAATATTAATAAGTAGATCTGACAGGCACACACGAGGTCATGTTCTGTTGACCTTTCGATTTACCAATCATATTACAGCTTTCATTACTGCTGAAAGTGAAAAAACGTAATTTGGATTATATCGTTGCTAACGATAACTATCGCTGACTAGAAATGCAAATCTTCATCCGATAGGTTCCTAACATGTTATTTTTTGCGAAGTACAAAGGTTTGTCTAGACTGGCTGCCAGTTCCTCCTGCTGCTAAATATATTCTGGCTAGGTAAACGGACCTTCAGTTTTTCCTTCTGATCTCTTTTTTTTTTCTCCTTGCAGGATAAAAAAGGTACTCTTGTCTCTACGTATCATTATTTTTAAAGTTTTCCAAAATAAGTGAACAATTTTTGATCGAAAGTGGATGAAAGAAAAAAATTGCAAAACGTTATTTCACAAAAAGTACGGGGCTGATATTAACCAAAAGCAAAAATTTACACAATTCTGTAAGTAGAAATATTGGTTTCTTGATTAGTGCATTGTTGCAAATCTTACAATGGTCAGATGATTTCTCAAATAAGGACACGCTCATATAAATACAATTTATGTACAACAAATCCATGTCCTTATTTATGTCGGCATGTATACCTTCTTCTTTGCAAACATAGAAATAAAAGGCTCCGATGACTAATGTATACATCTATGTATATTAGTCCCAGATTCAGAAAATCACAAATTTAAAGATTCTTTCCACTATATATATATATATATATATATATATATATATATATATATATATATATATATATATATATATATATATATATATACCTACCTTTTCTACGTCTCTGACCAAAATATGCATAAAGAAAGAACG
Source organism: Margaritifera margaritifera (assembly GCA_029931535.1). Classification (NCBI taxonomy): domain Eukaryota; kingdom Metazoa; phylum Mollusca; class Bivalvia; order Unionida; family Margaritiferidae; genus Margaritifera; species Margaritifera margaritifera. Next base: position 4,106,362 of record JAQPZY010001607.1, read on the forward strand.
TAAAAGTAGATTGGATTGTCATGGAATTGTGTGCACAAACATACTTTTGTGTTATATATGAAGAAGGAAAAAAAACGGGTTTCGTTGCCGCATAAACTATACACCCTATGTGTATGGTTTTTGGCCTTGGCGATTTCAAAATACTAAATTTGGTCACTCGCCGATGCACCCATAGAGCGTCAGCAGTGTGTGTGTGTGTGTGGGGGGGGGCGATTATCCCGAGTTCTCTGGCCGTTGATTTTACTACGAATATGGTACTTATTGTGCTAATTCTCTCCATATCGTCACAATGCAGATAGCTAGGAAGCTGTCCATTTTACGGAAGCATTCTTCAGCTGTAGAGGTATGTGAAATGTAATACCTTATTCTTTCTTGCTATCCGTTACATGTGATGAAATTGTGAAATATATTGAATGTTTCGGAATGTATTCTAAATTTCTACCAAGTCCGACTTATGTCAGATTTTGCCATGCTATCGGATACAACATAGTCTGTTCCAAGCTGGAGATTTTATAGCTAAACAGACAAGTTCAATTCAATTATATGTTGTACGCATTAAATAATGGGAAACGTTCGAAAAGTTTTTATAATCCAGTGCGATTATTCTTGTCGGAGACAGATTCATGTACGAACGTGGTTATTATAACAATAACAAATTCGTACAGTCGTTCTAATGACAGAATTTTAATGTGTAACTAAGTCAGTTCATGTGTTAATGTTTATCACTGTATTCACACTTCAACTTCTCATGTATTACACGGCTCAGTTATTGTATTTTTAGCTGTTACAGAAAGTCGTCGAACTCCGTAGGTTTATGTAACCCGGATTCTACGGTCAATGGTGACGTTGGTTCGTGGGACAATAATCGTTAACTCAGTGCGAGGGTCCAAAGATTCTGGACCAACGGGTCTGCGAGGTAGGGGGGTTCTTGATGTATCCTTCAGCAGGCAGGGAGGAGCGGACCGCACGAGCTGATTCCTTAACCATTTGTCGGGAGCTGTGGATAGGAAATATTCGTGACAATCGCCTTGCTGCCACAAGATAAGATCATTATATACGTTATTATATATATTAGGCGTTGAACCTAAAAGTCAATGTCATTATATGTGTGACAATATAATGCACCATCATACTTGTTCAGGAGCAATACATTAATAATATTTGTTAATTCATTACAATGATCGTATTTGTTGATAAATCCATACATTAATTATATCTGTTGATAAATCCATACATTGATCATATCTGTTGATAAATCCATACATTGCTAATATCCGTACACAAACGATATCACGTGTGATTACTTGTTGAAAATCCATGCTTTGATCGTATCCATTGGGGAACGATATCATTTTGTTATATCCGTTGTTGGACTTTGTGCGCATGAGTGGGAACGGTTTTCAGTTGTTATAGTTCAGTTTATGAGACGTGGAAGTAAAGGCGTGAGCTAGGGGTCAGAGATTTAATCATCATTAATTTGCATTATAAATAAACATCTCATTCACATGACTCTGTTAAGCGTTTTTGCTAGAGCCAATCCCACTCGGTTTCATCCTGTTACAAAAATAAGGATTTTCTTTTTCTTGGGAAGAGAGTGATGATGAAATAACAATGAAATAAATTTTGTATTAGGTATTCTTGAAACTGTATGCCGAAAGATGCATACTGTACAATCAGAAAAATAAGTAGAGAATTATTTTTCTTCCTGAATATCGAATATCCGTACAGTAAATTAACCACGAAACAATATTTCTGCTATTGGTGTTAAGGTCAACAGTGTGACTCCATAATATTGTATATCCAAGAAATCGTCCGTTTTCTCACAAACCATAAAAGTGTATTTCGACGAGCAGTACTAATTTTACAGTATATAGATAAATATAATGGTAAGAGAGGACGAAATACTTTAATCAATTTCGTTCTGAGGTAAAATAGAGCATGAGATACTTAAATTAATTTCTTTTTGACGGTCAATCCATTTGGATGTAATTTCTTTAGGCTTCTCTCTCCAACTGTTATTGTATCTGTCTGATAATTACTGCTAAGTAACATATATGTCTTTGTCTTAAAAAAATCCAGTTTTAGAACTGTTCCGACTTTGTATGTTGAACTTATCAAATTATTAAGAGATGGGAAGAAATAAATGCTGTTACAGAAATATTATTATGAACAAAAAGCAAGAAACAAAAAAGCATTAGCAATCCAAAAAGCTTGAAGGCTCTGCTATATTTCATTCGTTGTTTGGTTCAGAATGAAAGAAAGATTTTTAAACACTAAGTGGTGTCGGGCAGGAGAAGTAGATTAGGTATTGATTTAAGGCAGGAATATTCTTGTAATTGTTGAGCAGTTGTGGAATTTTGCTTTCTACGATTACTTGTTGCTGTCAAGAGGAGGAGGAAGTGACCTACTTTTTATTCTCTAATGATTATTGGTACATAGTTCAGACTCAGTTGTATACCCAGGCTTTACAGGTTAGTACAATCGCAAGTTCCCTTCCTGAAACGTTTGTTGATCATATCGATAAATGTACAGTATGTCTTATTCAAGTAAATCCCGATTTTAAGTTATTTCTAAAAATCCATCGATGCAGATCCTGTGATGTTAATCCCATTAAGAAATTATCCTAGGTTAGACTTTAAGAAATTTCTGAATGCAACCAATACAGACATCACATGGGCTCCTAAATACGCATGCCTGCATGTCTTGTTCGTGTCTACCAAATAGCAATAACAATTTAATTCTGCACCGGTTTGTGATTGACACCTTTCTAGACAACTGAAACTGCTGTAACAAAATAAAAAAAGCCAGCGTGCTCCACACATACCGATAAGAGACAGTTGGCCACTGTTGCCAATCAGATATTCTATATCAGATAGATTTCAGGAATATTTACATCAAAAAGACTGAAATACCGTCAGAAGTTAAGGTAGCACGGGATATTTTCGTAAAGTGGCCCCTGCTAAAATTCTCAATTCAAAGCATCGCGTGATTTTTCAGCTATTATTCTTTAATAATTAAAGATATGGATACATTTGTGAATTAGGTGTTTTGGGCTAGTGTTATTCTAAAAATTGACGTGAGACATGCACACCTCCCGCAGTTACTTAACAGTGTCAGGACGCTGAAATACCAATAATCAGCTAAGTAGTAGAGCTAGCCACCTGTAGCAGTATACGCACTGGGTTCAAGGCAAGTAGAATATCTCAGAAACGGCTTGGATTACAACTATTTTAATTGCATCAATTTATTTGGTATACAATATTTTTCAAGATTAGCAGGTGGGGAAACGGTCTGGATTTGCAACGTGGGCGTCACTCTGCTTCAAAAATGACCTTCGGATATGACAAATGCATGTGTGAATTTGGGGCTGGGGTGCATTAACTTTTTATGATATGAGCTACTATATATTTGTCAGGTCAAATGAATCAGATTTGAATGGTTTGATTTACTATAGCTATCAAAACATATGGACCTTTTGACCTTACTAAAGTACTCTTGTTATGAATTTTGTTATATTAGGCAGACTGATGCCTCCTCAGATTTGTGTATAAAAACTGTCCCTTGCATCCTTATATACTCCGCGCCTTGACGCTGAGCAATGAAGTCCTTGTCAGATTCTGCAAGGGAGACAACTCTGATAGGTATATGATCTCCTGAGAATATATCCGCTACGTGACATCTGCCGTGAGTAAAGTCCATGTTCATGCTCTTCATATTCAGAGCACTGTTGGTCAGCATCTTGTCATTTTCCGGAGAAAGAGTGTTTTTACTCTTTGACTAATAATGCTGCAGTTTCTCCTCGTGAAGAAAATATAGTTTTGACCATTTCTTTCTAGATAAGATATCGTACATTATATATTCCACAAATATATTGTGAATTAATTATGATATAGTATTTCCAATGAAAAATATTCCTATAATAATAGGTTCTAGACAATAAATTATCATCATTTATCTACACAGACAAGAAGTTATTCTATTCAGAACAACACCATTTTGTTTGGAAAATTAAGACTAGTCATAGTAATTATATAATCAACACTTAGTTTTTCATCCAAAATACTGAACCCTTCATAGTGTGTGAAAAAGCAAACACTATTCAAAATGAAAATATTAATAAGTAGATCTGACAGGCACACACGAGGTCATGTTCTGTTGACCTTTCAATTTACCAATCATATTACAGCTTTCATTACTGCTGAAAGTGAAAAAACGTAATTTGGATTATATCGTTGCTAACGATAACTATCGCTGACTAGAAATGCAAATCTTCATCCGATAGGTTCCTAACATGTTATTTTTTGCGAAGTACAAAGGTTTGTCTAGACTGGCTGCCAGTTCCTCCTGCTGCTAAATATATTCTGGCTAGGTAAACGGACCTTCAGTTTTTCCTTCTGATCTCTTTTTTTTTTCTCCTTGCAGGATAAAAAAGGTACTCTTGCCTCTACGTATCATTATTTTTAAAGTTTTCCAAAATAAGTGAACAATTTTTGATCGAAAGTGGATGAAAGAAAAAAATTGCAAAACGTTATTTCACAAAAAGTACGGGGCTGATATTAACCAAAAGCAAAAATTTACACAATTCTGTAAGTAGAAATATTGGTTTCTTGATTAGTGCATTGTTGCAAATCTTACAATGGTCAGATGATTTCTCAAATAAGGACACGCTCATATAAATACAATTTATGTACAACAAATCCATGTCCTTATTTATGTCGGCATGTATACCTTCTTCTTTGCAAATATAGAAATAAAAGGCTCCGGTAGAGAATCAGGAAAAATTTTAATTTGTGAAAATTTACTTAGCATAAAGAAAGACTGTAATTTTAATATATATATTTAGTTACATGTTAGATTACTGGGGTGTATGGAGTGTTATGATCGTCTTCAAAGGCGAAGGGTGTATGGCGTTCAGGACAGTCATGACCTTCCCTACATTACCTCATAAATCTTACATAAACTTATCTGATGAATATAAGAATCTCTTAGCTGTCATTGTAGACTACGCGGACAACTGTTACCATACAGAGTGCTAGTTGTAGAAGTTACCTCCCTTGGGGCGAAAAAAAAAAGTCCTGACGAATTAGTATTGTTTAATTAAAGACTAGCACTCTCTTTAGGATAATTTCCACTGAAAAATAAAGCACACATTAATTCTCTTTAATATATAATTTGTGTATTGCGTATTTGTGTACTAAACTCACTTCAAAAGAAAGTTTTATTCAACATTTGTCTCTTATCATTCAGGCCTGCCAGTAGGTTATAATTTCTGTACCTTAACTTTCGTTCACTTATTTTTTCGTTGATTAATTCTTATAAGTTTGTGTGAGCAAATCACATATATAGGTACTTATATGCCAATAAAAAAAAAATAAAAAAATAAAAATAATTTAAACAAATATTACTAATTAATCGATCAATAAATAAAATTATATTCAGTACCCCGATAAATGTCAAATTTTTTAAATGCACCGAAGACTTAGAAGCTATGAACTATTTTGCCGATCAGAAACTTCAATATATTCAAAATATGTTTGCTATATCACACGAATTATTATACTGGAAAAGAAAGAAAAAATAAATAATAAATACTAAATTTAAATATATTTCGACATTTGCAATACAAACAATGCCATTCACTACATTGATAAGTGCTTATTACAGCGAAATTAGAAAGCGGGGAAAAATAGAACTGCAAATGTGTGAAGCACGTGTGACCCCTGCATCTACATGATCCTTTCTCTCGTTTTCATATATTTAATTAGTATTCATTAAGATCGTGATTTACTTATAATAAAAGGGTATGAAAGAAAAATTGTATTTCTTAGCAAAAGCTACTTTTATGACAAAATAGTAATAAAGAACAGCTAATTCAAAGACTTGTCGAAATAATGTATTTTATTTTATGCTCGGCAGTGAATTATGATATTTTTTCACTGGCCGTCAATAGACATTGATAACATTATAACTAAGAAATTTAAATCCTTTTTTTATAAGACTCTTGCGTGGTGTTCAGGTTAAGATGGGTGCTTCGCATACAAGCGAACCGAGTTCAAATCCGACAACGGACAAAATTTTTGTTTTTTTTTTCATTTACTTTTTATCTGCTGTTTTACCTTGAATTGGGAAGGAGCATTATGTAACTACTGATATTTTATGTCCAAATATACACAAAACAGAGCAAAACAAAAACGGTAAACTTCTAACATTATCGCGCGGGATGGAGTAAGAAATCAGCTACTTCAGTGTGTTATACAAATTGCTAGACAATACGCTTGAGCATAAAATAAAAAGAATATTTGCTTGCTCCGATTGAATAACGGATATATATCATCTTGTGGGTGAAAAACTTAGGTATTTTCACTCGTGGCTACGCCACTCGTGAAAATACTGAGTTTTTGCCCAATCGATGAAATATATCCGTTATTCACTCGTTTCAAGCAAATATCCTCTATCTAATAAGTGCATTTTTCAAAACTGTTAAAGAACTAGAGGAAATTAATTATAATGCCCATAAGTATTTTTCTAATTTGTGATGATATATCATAGAGGCAAGAAGGTACTTTTTCTAATTTGTGATGATATATCATAGAGACAACAAGGTACTTTTGGTGGTCTCTGTCTTTTTTTCAGATAAATTGTAAAATTTAAGAATTCCTCTGTAGGTTAAAATCTAACGTTTCTTTCAAATGAATTTTTCAGGTTTTATTTAAATCAAACAGACAGTTGGGTTATTAATACGTTTTCCTACGCGATGACTTTTCAGAAATACGGACATTGATTTTTTGACTATATATCGCATGATTCAAGTGTAATGTTTACTTATATTTTGGTATAACTGTTTTCTTATATTCTGATGTAACTGTTTACTTTTATTCTGGTGTAACTGTTTACTTTTATTCTGATGTAACTGTTTACTTATATTCTGGTGTAACTGTTTACTTATATTCTGATGTAACTGTTTACTTATATTCTAATGTAACTGTTTACTTATATTCGGATGTAACTGTTTACTTATATTCTGATGTAACTGTGTACTTATATTCTGGTGTAACTGTTTACTTATATTCTGGTGTAACTGTTTACTTATATTCTGATGTAACTGTTTGCTTATATTCTGGTGTAACTGTTTACTTATATTCTGGTGTAACTGTTTGCTTATATTCTGTTGTAACTGTTTACTTATATTCTGATGTAACTGTTTGCTTATATTCTGATTTAACTGTTTGCTTATATTCTAGGGAGCTGCGGTGGCTCAGTGGTTAGCGTGCCGGACCCACGACCGAAAGGGTGTGGGTTCGAATCCTACCATTGGACCAGCCTGGGTCAGCTACTGTGGTGTGTCCTTGCGCAAGGCACTTTACTCCAATTGCCTCGGCACTAAAAAACCTGTTTGTGTTGATGTGCCGTAAAACACCAAACCAAATTAAAACTTACATTCTGATGTAACTGTTTACTTTAGTGTTTAAGAGCACAGCGGAAATAAAGTTGACTCATAGGAATATAAAAGTATTTGCGGTGTCTCCTTTTTTATTCAGTCTTTCTAGGGTCAGGCACATACATAATCAGTATCCGGAAAGGCAGTACCTTAGTGACATGTAGTGGCCAGGGGAGGTAAATATGGGAGAACTTTCCACTGGAAAGGTCTATATTGCCGTAAGGATGACAGTGAATCTAAGATTTGCCATAATACTGGGAAATTTTGAGTCAGTTAATTGTTCCAGCAAACGTTTAAACTTTGCCGACCGTTTATAATTGTTATTTTTTAAATATATAAACCGTTATTGATTGATTGTAAAATAACTCCCACCAAAACCGATTATTTTCTCAGTAATTGCATGCATATAATAGAGCCAACAAATCTGTAAAAGTCGACTTTTTGCAGCTAATCACAGTAACGTATACGTATAATTAGATATATCCTAGCGTCCATCTGGACCCATTTTTCAGTGACACGAGAAAATCCAACATTTAGAAATTACTGCTAAAAATTAAACTCACAAGCCTCGCAGCGGCTGGACCTGGCTTGATTATAAGACAATAATCCTTTATATCCCACATAAGTTACAAGCGACCTTTTTTTGTTCTTCATCAAACAACTTGATGATTTCCTTTCATAGAGGTAAATGTTTCTTTTTTTCGTTAAACTCTGTTATATGTGTGCGCTATACACTCCACTTTTTCCCGTTCTTGACAAGGTCGTTTCACTTGTCCAATCGTTAAATCTAATCGTGTCTTCCCTGAACCAATTATCTGGTTTTTCAACGGATAGTCTTCTTCAAATATGGATTAATGTCACTGAAAAATTCACACAAGTCTTGATTGTTACCACCGTAAACCATGTACTCATTTAAAGATGTACAAAATGAATATCTAGGTCTTTTAGTGATAATTCTATTTAAATTATGTCTATTCGCCCCCCCCCCCACCAATTTTTCTTCTAGTTGGAACACGCTTTAACAGAGGTTGTAATTTCCTTCTCACGTGTTTGGTATTGGTGCATCAAGTATCGAAGTCTACTTGTTGATTTATTTAACTAGAAATCTTTCTATATATATTTCACTAGTTTGCATGCGTATATATGACCTTTGGCATGGTCTGTCAATGTTTGGAGACACTCATCTCTGGAGTTCTGGGTGTACCTGACTGTACCCAAGGATAGGATTGGTCGCTTTTCTTAGAGTGAATTGGGAGGGTTGTCGCCATAGGTTATTTTCAGCTTTGCCATTTCAGCTCTTGGAATATGTGATATTGACTAAAGTTGTGCCGTTGCAATTCAAATTCTCGAACCAGAGAATTATTTTATCCTGTACTTGATAATATTACTGTAACCGTGGATTAGGTTTATTACGTTTAAGTAGGTTTTAATCCATCGAACGCACGTGACCCTGACTTAATACATGCTAAATTACTTTAAAAAATAGCACAATCAATTAAGTATTTGTGCTACATATTTAATATTTTCTTGCAACTTCAGAGTTTCCAGATAACTGGAAATTAGCAAAATGTAGTGCCTGTGTATAAGATAGGTTCCAAAACCACTGTGTCAAGCTATCGTCATATTTCTCTACTTTGTACTTTATCTAAAGTTATTGAGAAGTGTGTATATAAATGTGTATATAACTACATTGTACATCATGATATAGTTTCACATAATCAATCAGGTTTTCACCAGGTAACTCGGCAACACACCAGTTGACAGATATTTACAATACAATTTGTTTTGCACTCTACCAAGGCAAGGAGGTTAGGATCGTTTTCTTGTGTATTAGCAAGGCTTTCGACAGAGTCTGGAATAAAGAGTTGCTCTCAGTAGTATGATATAATAGGGGTATGAAAATATTACTGGCATTTTCCATGGTCTCGTACTCGGTATCGGTCGTCCTCGACCTGGTAAAATGCCAATAGTGTTTCCAATACCCCCCCCCCCCCCCTTATATCATACTACCTGTTCAGCTTGGCGGAAATATTTGACGCACATGAGTTACTTCCCTTGACTGCTGAAATATTTTGCATAACCATAAATTTATCAAATATATATATATATATATATATATATATATATATATATATATATATATATATATATATATATATATATATAAGATGAATTCTACGTATTGTTAGCTGTATAATGGCTTGGCGTGATCATCCCATAACCAGCATGAGTCTATTGAAACTGGGGACATCAGACCTATTTCTAATAAGAAATAATAACAGCTACACTCCCATCGCAGTATCAAGCAAGAATAAGTGTCAGAAAGTATTAAGCGCACACCGATTTATTTGGAATGTTTTCACGACGTAAAACCAAAAGATCTTGTTATTGATCATGTCAACGGCGATAAATCCGACAACAGAATAGAAAATCTAAAATGCAGCAAATAAATAATTTGAAAGGCGACGTTGGTAAGCACAAAAACAACAAGGTCAGTAAGAGCGACCAACATAGAAACAGGAGAACAAGAAATATTTAGTTCTTTGTACAAAGCTCAAAATTCGCTTGGTGCTAACAACCGCTCTATCTTGTTTTGTTGCCGTGGTACAAGAACTAACTCGTATTCGCCTATTCGAGATTGCTTGTACTCGTTCAGCTTTGTGTCAGCCGCATTATGCTTTTAGAATTGTGAAATATGTTTTGTGTTGTCAGTATTTATTTTGTATCGCTTGAACGAACAATTAGAGATCATATTAAATGGTGTGGAATAAGCACCCATATACGATAACTATGAAGCAGATGAGAATGGTAATGCGAGGCAACATAAGCAATAGACGATTCTTGGAAATCGGAGTAATAGTGGTTACAGTTTGATCGGTGTCTAGCGCTGAAAAAACAAGAAAACTTTGTACGCACACATATTTGTTGAGGTGTGCCATCACGGTATTATTCCAGATGGCTAAGTCATAGATCACATTAACGGGAAAAAAGCCGACAATAGGATAGAAAACCTTGAGGTAGTTACCCCAGGAGAATATATAAAAAGAGGTCCTGCCAGAGACGGCAGCGACTTTGGGAAAACGCAACCCGTAACCGCAACGAACACAGAAAAGAACGAGCAAGAAAGTTTCACCTCTGTATCTAAGGCTGTAAAAGCACTTGGAACAAATCCTGACGCCATATATTTCTGCTGTACCGGTGTTATAAAGACGTCGTACTCTCCCGTAAAAAAAATGTCAGATAATTTATTCACCTTTGCCTAAGCTTCATAAATAATTTTGTAAATATTAGGAGTAGGTGTTGTCATATTTTTTTTCTGCCTAGATTAGATTTAGATCTGCAGAAGTATCTGGCGCTGGAATGTCTGTCACTGACGCTAGAATTTCTTCTGGTTTATTTCTGAAGTTGCCATAAGACCGTGTACTTACATCATCATCAGGTATATAGCGCTTGTCATCATATGCGGAGAGTCCAGTGTTAGTTATCACAACAGTATGCAATACGTGGTTTTCTGACCTGATCGTACTCATCGTCGATATTGTTTTTCACCAGAAAGCGCCGCAAAATAATCATCACGTATTATAACGTTTTTAACAACGCACTTTTTCACGCCTTTTGCTCGTTTTTCTAATTCGTTAAGCAGATCTAGCATGTACATTTTTGCTCGCAGCGCAATGACCTCTTTAATTTCAGCAACATGCTCTTACTTGAACTTGCCGATAGCTTTTATATTTGTCTTATCATAATACTTGCTTAGTTCGCTTTCTTTTTCAAGGTAATCAGAAGGAAAAAATGTTCTTTTGTAGCAAACATATCCTCGTACACATCATCTGTCCTAATTTCATAGCAGTGTCAGTAAGCAGCAGTTTGGCCCGGTGGCCATATTTCTTGTTCATTACGCCGTAGTGAAAATTATACATGTAATATTTTGACAGCTCAAGTACGGCAAAACCGACGTAAATTGGTTTATTTAGTTTTAGTGTGTTTTCTTTTCATGAATCGCTACCAAGTTCTCATCAAATATCTTTATGCTGACAAAGGCTGGGTCAGCTACTGACTTTTGACATCTTTGACAATTTCGACGTTGACTCGTCGCCTGACGTTCTCCACGCATTTGCCAAAAACTTGGTTGTTCATGAGCTTGAAAAATCTTTTTCGAACTCATTTTTTGTTGCGATTGCTGTGATTCTCTTTGCCGAGTTAAAATCAATATAAGGTTTTAACCATTCTTTTTCTTGGAAACTTAGCACGAATGTACTTGAATCAGATTTACTCCTAGGTCAAGGCACTGCTCCAGGTTTTTGTAATGGATCACATAGCGATATTTATCATTAAGATTTGGAATCAGCTTTGCTGCTTTGAAATTGCCAACACCCAGTTTTTCTTTAAGATCCGCAGAATAATTACTAAGCATAGAATCTTCAACGATCATGCTTTTTGGCGCTAAAGGATAATCGTTGTGATCATCATGAATTTTAGCAGGGTACTCGAGCGAGATCAACTTCAAGAACGTAGTCGGTGTCGTCATCGCTGCGTAATAATTTCTCTGTAAATATTTCTGGAGTCATCCACTTGAAATTGCCAATAAATAATATACTTTATTTCTTTTTCCGAATTGTATTCTGGCTGATATTTGTTATTTGCAACAGAATGTCTGTGTGCGATCAATGAGTTACTACCACTGATTCTCTTTTCACAGAAATAATGCGCGTCAATATATGAATTTCTGTCATCTTGAGAGCAGCATCCCAAGAAAAACCAGGACAAGAATAATATGAACCAGCATCAAGTTTGTAATACGATAAGCAGAGATCTCTAAAGTTCTCGAACACATCAGCAATAAACAGCACGTAGGTTTTAAGATAAAGATCATGATAGTCGCCCATATTCTTCATGACAAATTTAGTCCAAACCTTTATGGCATGATCGTAATCAGCATCTGAAACACAAGGGCCACTCAGACGGCTAAAGAAATCTTCGTGTTGCGGCAGGGAGGTCTCATCAAATATTTTCCAAGATGACATGTACTCATAAGTATAAATTCCTTTCCGTTTGACAAGATCAGGTTCGCAATCAAACTCTTCTGCGGTATATCTGAATGATTTTATATTTTTAACAAGTTCGTCTAGCGACTCGTTCATAAACTGGAGGCTGCCAATAAAGCGCAGGTGGCCAAGAGAAAATGACAGATACTTGTCCATGTTATTTGGAATGCAAGTAATCCTTTTTCATGAACTTGCCAAAGTTCTTTTCAATGAGACGGGAATCATAGCCTCTGAGATTATGAAATACTACTGGAATGAACTCGGGTCGTCGTAATTATAGATTGCACTTGTTATGAGCAGCGCCACGATACTTACCAGTAAAATGACAATGATCTAGAACTCTGTCGTCGCCAAGTTGCTGATTACAAATCCAACATAGCACGAGTAAAGTCTTCTTGGTCCTGTCCACTAAAACTCATTCTTGCTGAGCTAATTTTCTGAATGTAATTAACTTCTTCAAGCAGATTCTGTGTGAAATGTTCGCCAGTTTTCTCCGCGAAATAATTTTATAGGTTTGCATTAAACCATTATTAACGCAAACAACTTTGTAAACGTAGCCACCTGGAACGTGCTCCTGATATCTTCTAGTAAAATATTTTTCCAGATCGTTGTCTGCGCCCTCGACAGGAATCAACAATGATTCGAAATCAGCATAAATTATGAAAGGAACCCGGGCCATGTTACAGAAGTTGTAAAATGATACCGTATTATGTTTCTTGTCTGGCATGATAGTTTTTGCAACGTCAACACACTCTAGTCCATGAGCAGCAAGTAATTTTTCCCTGGAATAGCCATGGAGACATTTTCTGCAAAAATATAATTTGCATTTGTGTTTGCTGTACTGGCCATACATTATTGCAGAACAACTTTTGATTCAGCAGTAGTGACAATCGTTGGATTTGCTATGATTATAAAGCAAATTAATATTAGCAACATCGTTGGCAAACGAAGAAATATGCAGAGGATGTATGTTTGATTTGTGATCTGCACCAAAGACGTTGACAGAGATACCATTTTGTCTCTCAAATTTTGGAACGTCATCGATCTAAACAGGAAACTTAATGCCAGAAAAAGTTCACGTATCTTCATATGGCGCATAATTGCCGAGTCGAAATGAATTTGCAGTTGCTGGATAAAGAGCAGATAACACGGACCACGTGAAACATTTGTTGTCCTTATTTTTTACATTGACAAAACTTTGGCTATTTTTAATTTTGGCTGGTAATTCCAAATATGACTTGCTACGTAATGGATTGTACTTAACAGAATTTGAAATATATTTTCATGGTCCAACCTGAACCTTCTCTCTGAAAATTATCAATGCTGTTTTTTTGAAGAGATTCAAAAACACTTTTGATGAAATACACGAGCTGGGTTTGATATGAAATGTGCTTCAGTTTCAGTGTCATCCGCCTGCTGCTTTTACATCGCGCTTATACACACAAAACATATAAGGCTGCATTATAAACGCAGTTCCTTTTACAAAATTTGTTTTATGCTTGGCTTGGCCAACCTTGTAAAAATATAAAGCAGTATTACACTAACTTGTCATTTTCCAAAGCAAACGTTTTGTCGTAGCCTGCAAAGGCTTTCTTGATCTGTATAAAGCTTATGTTTGTGCTCATTATATCTATAGGGGTAGATTCTTTCTCTAATTATTAAAATTTGTTGAATACCTCTAACAGAGTTTTTCGGCTGAAGCATAATACGCTATGAAGCATCAGCAAATTGCTGTCACAGCAAATGTTGATTATGCCATGTTTTTTTAAGTAGTTTTCCCTACTCGCCTCGAAAAAAACCCGCGTTTTAAACAAATTGTCTGCTCCAGAAGCAGCATTTTTCTAATATCACATTGAGATTCAAATTAGTATATGAATCAGGAATTTCACACAGCTAGTTAACGGCATCAAAAAGCAATTCTGGATGCTCCATGTAAACGCATAAACAATTGTGTCTGACATGATATATAACGTTGTTTGACAAAAATGTATGATTCAGATGAAAACGAAGATGACATTGTCTGCGACTACGATGATTACAATATGAGGCCGCAAAGATACACTAGAAAATATCATATCAGAAACAAGTGGGCGCGATTTAATTTATCAAGCGATGAACTAGAGCATGTCAACAAGATATTTGACAGGTTTATCAAGCTGAACTTACCAGGAAGACAGAAATTTATTACATTTGATTATGTCTTCCAAAAAATATTTCTGTTGCTAGGTTTTCCAGACAAGGCGGCCGTGTGCAAGCCTGTTTCTAGCAAAAATATTAGCAGAGTACGACATAATTACTTCTCAAAATTTGCCGTTGGTACCCAAGATCTTGTACGTTACAGGAATTATTTTTAATACTTCTGTCACGGTAAACACTTCTTCTTCCAGTTTGCTCTATGACCTTTTTCAAACATTTTTTTTAATTCTGGAAATCCTAACTTTGTCGCCAACATTAAACTTTTGTCTAAAAAAGAATTTGTTTGCCACGCTGTCCTGATTTTGCTTGTCGCTAGGCGTCATCCCAATACTTCTATGCTTTGTATTGATATAATTGTCTACTAGCGACTGTTTCGCATTTACATATGTACTATATTATTTTTTGTAAAGTGTTTCTACATCGCATTCTTTAGCGTACGATTGAATCTTTCAACGACAACTGCTGTGCCTTCATTGAACGTAGAATACTTATGAATGTTATTTTCTTCAAGCCAGTTCTCAAACGTACTATTGTAAAATTCGCCATGGTCCACATAACATTTTGCTGGTTTGCGTTTGACAACATTGTTGTCTGATGACGTTGTCATAGATGCAAACGCGTCTCTGATAGCTGCGACAGTTTTATTTTGTGGTGGCAAGCTCCATTCATACTTGATAAAACATCAATGACATTTTAAAAGTATTTGACACCGCAATTTCTGGAATATTCGTGCATGTTTACAAGATCAGCAGACCAGATGTCATCAATGCAATTAGCAACAACTCTGCGCCTAGGAAAACGTTTTTTTGCTGGCTTGTGTAAATCTTCAGCTATTATATCATCATGTTATTTATTTAATTTTTTTTTTTTTTTTTTTTTTGGCTGGCTTTTTTTTAGTTGCTGGTTTGCTAGCTTTTCGTTTGATGGCTTTTAGTCGCTTGTTTGCTGGCTTTTGCTTGATGACTTGTAGCCGCTGGTTTGCTGGCTTTAGTTTGACGACTTTTAGCCGCTGGTTTGGTGCCAACGCCAATTTTATATTTGAATCCGATGGTGCCTCTGACAAAAGCTCTGTCAATACGTTCTTACATCCCTTTTAGTTTTATCGCAGCTAACTCATCAAACATAATTTTGTCGCAGCGGTAATTTTCTTCGGGATGATCTCTGTAGCAAATGCCATGCCGCATTGATGTGGCATCTACATGGTTATAGGGTTGTTGACCAGGAAATGGTTGATCATTGGCATCAAATTGTTTATCCAGAGGATTCCATGGGCCAGTATATTTATGTCTCGTCAGAGTCCAACCTCATTTTGGCTTAATAGTTTTCTAATAAGCGCATGAAGATCAAGAGCGCCGTCATATGTCTTACAACGCATACAAAAAGAACAGCGTCCAACAATATTATTGCCTTGAATAAAAATATTCTCATCGCAGGCATACATATATAACGAATAAACATAAAATTCTGTATCAAGTATAACATTAGGCTGGGCGTCAGCACAACCACCTGAAACTACTTTAACAAACCTGGATTTTCTTTTGCTGCATTCAGCACATATTTGATTTTACCACAGAGCGTCCATTTTTAGTCTGAGATGAAGTTTCTTTAAGACTGTCCGTATTCTTTCTGTATGATAAGCACCACGAAGCTGTCATTATGTCTGGCATTTACACAAAACACCCTTGTCATTTTAGTTAACTTGTCATTTCATCTTATTAAGCTTACTTAAAACTAACTTGTCATTATCCAAAGTTGGCAGTTTGTTACATTCCAGTAACATATGTAATGTGGGTTTTCCTTGGCAACGTGATCTGATAAAATAAATGCAGTAAAGACAACAAGCTGAACTATTCATATGCTGAATTTGCGTTGAGTTATAAATGCAACCTTTCTTAGTGCCAGAAACATATATTTTCATAGCGTCACATGGTGGCAGACCAAACAAATCAAAATATTCTACGTCGCTACTATCTGGCATGTTTACAACGGCAATCCAATGTGTTCCAGATGCATCAAAATAATTAGCTATGTTTATAAAGCAGCTTTCCTTCCTTGGCTCTGATAATATCTGGCATTTTATCTTCTCAATATGAAAATAGCTTAGCGGCGCTGTGTTCCGGGGCATTGTAATCCCTGCGCTTTCTTATTTTTTACCTTTCATATCACGACCAAAAAGGTTGCCAACAAGTCCGAGCATCATGATGCCAGCAGCTAGCAGTGGTAGAAGTGATAAGACTCCGCCTTGCTTATAAAGTTGTGCCATGGACAAATCAAGACAGTGTAATACTTTTTCCTGCCACGCTTTGTTTTTTCACATTGTCATGTTGGCGTTTTGTTAGGATAAGCTTATCGCAGCCAGAAGATAGCTGTTTTGCTGATAATCTTATTGACAATGGGCAACCTCTGGAAGCGGCCAGCGCAATTTTCTTACGTTGAACTTTAAAGTTAGATAGACTAACTTCCTGATACGACATGTCTATGTAAGATGTTTAGACACAACTCTTTCAAGAAGTAAAATGTCAAAAGTGTCAGCCAAGTTAGCAAACATATGTCAGCAAAATTAAGCAAACACATGTCGGCAAAGTTAAGTAAACATATGACAGCAAAATTAGCAAACATATGTGAGCAACTCAAGCATATACATTTTTATTTTTCTGCGTCTAAGTCCTCTGCCGCTTGTTGCCTTTTCCGTAGCGCCAGATATTGCTCTAGAGGCCGCTGCTATTTCTAACGTGCCAAGTATTAGTAATAGTTTTGGCGTCCACGCTGTAAGAAGTGGAAGGATGGCTGGAAAAGTGCCGCCAATGTGATATATTTGTTTGGTTGATAGCTTTAAGGTTAAGCCTTTGCCAAAATTATTTGCGATGCTTAACTTGAGATATTGACTTTTTGTAAGCGCAAGAACATGTTGTCCTTGCCCCAATTGATTATTTCCAAATTTTATGAACATACCCGCACACTTCTTATGCGCTGCTGCAAAGTATTGCTGTTTTGATGACGTCAAAACAACTTTTACTGAAGTGTAGCTCATTTATGTTATATCTTTGGAGGATTCAGTTTATTCTAAACGATTTTTGACATTTTACCACTAAGAGCATCAAACGTCAAAAATCTGTCAGCGGCAATTACTGCATAAACATGACAGTTTGCCGCCGCAGCAGGATGAAGAGTCCACTTGACTTCAACATCTGCCATGGAATCTTTTGTGCGTTCCAAATGCTAAGAAACTTCACTGTGATAAATAGACTACAGGTTTGCATTGTCCTCCTTATATATTTGTGTTCCTGTATCCATATCCTGATATTTTTGCTTAGCTTTCTGAAGCATAAAGTACGCTCGCGAAACATATTTTCTTAGTGGTTCAAAATTACACTCAAGTTCGCACTAGGGATATTTTCTGCTATTGACTCTGACAGCAATGCGAGTCAGTCCCATGCTGTCGAATATCTAGCTGCTTAACGCTTGGTCTTCATCTCTTGTGGCGCGATGAAAACCTATAAATACGTGTCTTGGTATCTCGCTGCCTGGCAATATAGCTGTTCTCCATGTAACAGATAATTGCGCTGGTAAATATGTAACACTTTTGTGGACGCACATTTGCTCAAAATAGAGTTTCTTGCGAAGCCTGGACAAAAGGTTATCCAATTCTAGCGCATGGTAAATAGAAGGCGTTACTTTTGGCATCCAAAGTGATAGTTTTGTAAAAATAAATTGTCCGTCATCAACACCAGCTGGACTACGCATGTACGTAGTAGGCTCAGCTCTTTCCAAAACCAGTGTGTGCTTAATGCCTCAATAAGCTGTATCAATGTCGCAGCAAAAAGCGAAAATGGAGCTTAGTGGCAATGCCCACGTCATTATGGCTATATGTGCGAGTGCGCCTAATTGTAAAGCCAGAGTTGTAATTAGGATTTTCTGGATCAACAAAAACATTACGAATGGCTGTGCGAATTTCAGCTGCAGTTGGATCAGCTCCTATAGGAGAATTAACAGCAAGAACTTCAGCACATTGTTTGTACTTGATGCTAATTGCTTGACTGCTTGTATCCTTGTACCAGAACATATTTGTTGCTGAGCTTCCACTGTGGTCATCACTCGTCGAAATTATATTCATGATGATGCTGGGAGCAGGCAAATAGTTGCTGCTGGACTCAATTGTCTGACTATTAAGTTGATATCGCGCAGTCTTAAACAAGCTCCAACCATTGTTTGCCAAAGCAACATTTGTATTAGCTTGAGAATTAGCAGGTGGAGCATCAGTTGTTTGCAAATAACCTTTAATTTCAAGAAAAGCTTTATGAGGCAGCCAATAAACGTCTTCGTCTCGCGTGTCAATAATTCTTGTACCAGGTTTATTCATCTGATGTGAATCCTTGTCCATATATTCCACATATTCGTATTCGGTTGTTGATTCGTCAGTGGGACCTTCGTCAAAGAGCTTAAAATACTACGGGTTAAATCTAGACAGCATGTTTATACATCCTCGTTACACAAAAAGTCTCTGTAGACCAAATCCTGCCATAATATTTTGACAGGTTAGGCAGTGATGTTGGCGTCAATCGCATATCTAGTTCATTTATAATTCCTCGGCCGCGCTTAGACAATATATTTGGCTGTACTAGTCATCACACGCTCAGCTTCTTTTGTTGGCGTTATATCTTTGATAGCTTGTTTGACCTGTGCTGGCGTTAGTTAATTTTTTCTACGATCTTCTTTCTTGTTGAGCTTCCATCTGCTGAAGCAGCGCCCTTTGCAAAACTCGAGGAAACAGAAGCAATATGTTTGGTATGCCTGTTGCTGCTTGAAGAAACTTAGAGAACAGCAATGATAAAAATCCTCCTATGATCTTTCAGTTCTTAATTTGTCTTTGCTTTATTAATAAAACACTGTTACATAGTTTAGTTTTGCGCTCGCAGATGCAAATAAAATGTTACTAGTTGTTAAGGTTAACATTGTTTCTAGATTGGTTTGTGATTGACATTGCGATTTATGGTATGCTGTAGACATTGTTGATAGGATAGTAAATGATTCTGGAGGCACATTTGAACTGAAGCGATAGATAACGTGGCTATGGCCTCCTCGCGATTCAAATGATCCTTCAGCTATGGAACCGTTTATGATTAAGCTGCTTATGTCGCTAATGTTTACGGGAAAGTCGCCATCGTAAACATCATCAGTGATCCTGAAGGCGCATTTGGAATGAAGCTATAGATAACGTGGCTGTGGCCTCCTCGAGAGTCAAATGATCCTTGAGCTATTGAACAATTGATGAGTAAGCTGTTTACGTCACTAATGTTTACGGGAAAGTCGCCATCGTAAACACCATTTTCTTGTAGAATTTGCGAACTAAAACCTAATAGGTTTCTTAAGCTGTTGTCAATTATAAAGACAACTCCATAGCCGGCCTTAAGCGTCAATCGTGTTTTAAGCGAAGAATAAGTTGGCTCCATGATTATGTTTTCGCTCTCGTTGTGCTGCATATCGTTTGGTAAATGGTAATGATTCTAGTCCATGCTCTAGATTATCATCTGCGATATCCCTTCTCATTTTTATTCTCAATTGTCTACCCATTAAAATCGTATCTATCAATGTAGTATGTTGTTTAGAACGATCCTGTCCTTTGCTATAAACGACATTTATCTCTAGCAGTGTTTCGTAATAGCTTTTTAAAGCCTCGTAGTCTTTAAAGGTCAAAGTTTTTTTTCTTCTCCAGCTCATTATAATTCTTGTGCAATTCATAAAGCTGTTCCAGATAATTTACATTATCCTCTGATTTCGTTATATTATCGTAAATCAGCTTTTTTCCTTCGTCAAGTGTCATCTTGACTTTTTTAGCTTGTTCTGGCAGATTTTTTTTTCGATCCAATCTTTTCTATACTGCCTAACAGGAGACTCATATTCTTCTTCAGCAGGTGGCTCTAATGCTACTGCTTGATCTAATAATTCTGATTTCTGCAGTTCTTCAGTAGCACATATAATCTTTTCTATAGATTGTTCTCTATGCTGCAGTCTCTCTTCTTGAACGCTTCCGCAACTCTTGGTTAAGACCTTTTGATTTTTGCAGCACGAGTTTAAGCTCTGGAACATCTTTTGTTTTCGTCTGCCCCATTTTCTGTTCAACTCAGTTAACTCTTTTCTTGCTTTGACTATCACTTTAACTACATGAGATGGTGGCTTATCTTCCCTTGTTCCTTTCAGGTACTCATACTCATCTAGTAATAAGTCAACTTCTTGTTTTACCATCAATACGTTCTTTTTTTCATCAAGGGTTTCTTCTAGTTCAGGAAGAGTTGGAGCGATATTTTCTAATACATCTTGCTGACCCTAACCATTTCTTCTTGTTGCACACTTAGCACTTTGATAAGTTTATCTTGTCTAATAGCATGCGCTGTTGCAGCTTGTTTGTTTTGTTTTGGGTTTTTGGGGTTTTTTGTGTTTTTTTTTTTATAGTTACAGGCTAAATATAGTTTTTGCGCTGAATTTTGTTTTCCGCCAATTTTTCTGCAAGAATACGACCACGTAACTGCTGCTGCTTCTCTAGGTATTCTCGCATGACAGCAGCTTTGACCTTTTGATCTTCTATTTGTATAAACGGCATAGTATGCAACATATTTTCATAAAATTTCAGCCAGCCAGCTAGCACATCACATATGTTCGCCACATACGATTTCTGCTGTATTAACATGGAAAATAAAATTCGTCAAATCTACGGCGGTATATTTGAGGAACCTCTTCTGAATCTCTATGAACAAAACATAGAATTATGCTTGTTGCTGCCTATAGCATCGTGATAACACTGCTTAAGTTAACAGCGTCTATGCTACAACAATGATCTCGCGCGATAGAATCTATGTCGCGATTGTCCAGACCGGAAAATAAAACAAAGCAGCCGGTATTGAATTGTTTCGCGATAAAGAGAAGTATTCTTTGATCTTGTTCATGTTGTCGTGATCTATATTGATGTCATCAAATACTATTACAGACTCTTTTTCGCAATCAATATGTTTTACGGGCGTTATTTCTTCTGGTATCTACTACTGCAAAGGTTTTTTATTTATTTACTTTTTTTAATTATTCTTTTTTTTTTGCGCGTCATCAGAGCTGCTAATGGCTTCATCAAAGTCGCTAAGTGTTTTGTACTTATCTACGCTAGGATTAAGCGTATATATTATTGTATTATTACCTTGTCGTAGTGAAGTCCTTTATTTAGCAGCATATTTAAAAGCAAGTTTGTTTTGCCGAGGCCCGTTGGACTGACAAGCATATAGTAGCAATATGGAAACAAAATATTATGTCTGGATTTCTTTACATTTTTGGGAATCCAAGACTTCAAGATCAAGTCGAGAAGCGATATTTTTTACAGAGAGTTTGGTTTGGATTATGACGACATAGAAACGATTCTGGGAGTGATCGCGCTGCCTGATATAAAAGATCTTCCTGACGATCCGCAGCCAGAACCTGAAGCAGAAAAGCCGCAGCCACAACCTGATGTAAAGCAGCCAGTGCTACCAAAACAAGATCCAGTTGTTGAAAAACAACATTTTTAAGTATGAAAAAGATTTTAGTAATCCTAAGCCATTAAATTTAAAATTTACTATCTTAGAAGAAAGACCATAGCAGGCTTTAGAGATTCACCCATTGTCGTTTCAGAAATACCTACTGGTTACTTTAATGAATCTGAACTAACGAAAAATCAGATTATGAACTTGGATCCATAGATGACAATCCAGCTAAATGTTGTCACTTTTATGTTAAGGTTACAAATCCAACGTATTACGAGCAACTAATTGACTCAGAATATCCACAAGATAAGGAACATATCGGAATCGCATTACCACTGCACCCGGTCGCTTGTGTGAACGGCTTCGAGGACACATAACCTAACTTTCTGCCAACCTGTCCACCAGGGGATCCATTTTGGAACCGTTATTATTTTTAATTTTCATCAATGATATTGCAAACAATAAAGAATCATCGATTAGACTTTTTGATGATGATACAACGTTATATATAATAGTTGATAATCAGATCTTAGCTGGTAAATTCTTAAACTCATATATTGAAAAGATACATAAATGGTCCATGCGTTGGCTAGTTACATATAATCCGGATAGGACCCAATCAATGCTAATATCACAAAAACTGAACCATAACCACCCTCCTATATTATATGTGGCCAAAACAAACCTACAAGAGGTTACTCAGCACAAACATTTGGGCATTATATTAGCCTGTGATAATACTTGACACGCGCATATTAAATATATTACTCATAAAGCCTGGGAGAAATTAAACGGTTTAAAATCAAAATTAATCTATAGTCTTTGGAAAATGTACAAATCTTATATTTTGCCAATTTTTTTATTATGATGTTCATTTCGGACAATTGTACAATGCAGGAGAAAAAACTCCTGGAACAAGAAATGTCGAGGCGATGATAATATAACAGGTATAACCAAATATGCATCTCCCGCGCAACTGTACCATGAAACTAAGTGGTAAAGCCTAAACTGTCAACGTTGCAAGCAAAAATTGATTCGGTTATTTATAATGTATCACGGATTAGCTCCTGTATATCTTAAATATGTGATTAGACCTTTAGGTATAGAACATCCAATATATTCTACTCGATCAACAAAGGCCATTTGACCTCCAATGTGTAGAACTACATTATACAGTAATGCCATTTTACCCTCTACGATTCAGATATGGAACTTGTTACGTGTAGAAGTAAGAAACAATTTCACTTGGCATAATTTCAAAGTCTACCGGAATCGAGATAAAGAAATCACTCCTTGCTACTATTATGCTGGTGATCGAATGTCACAGGTTATGTACGCTATGCTAAGTTTCAATTGTTAATTATATTCGAATCATGTATCTAACAATAAGTATTGTTCCTGCGGTAAAATAGAGACGGCAAATTACTTTCTTCTAAACTGTCCAAAATATTCTGATCTGAGAGATCACATTTTACTCTCACAGTTGAAACTTTATTATTTGGCAACCTATGTTCTCTACAGAAAATAGCACTCAAATATTTTGTCCGTGGAAAAAGTGCATTAGGATGACAAAAAGATTTAATTATTCAATGCAACTCACAACCTCTTGCATTATCTTTGTTTAGTTTTAATTCTTTGTATTATTTTTTTATTTTGGTTGCTTTTCATTTTTTTGGGGGGGGATTTGATTTTGGGGGGGAGGTAACAGATGCTATTATCGAAACTTCTCTCTCTCTCTCTCTCTCTCTCTCTCTCTCTCTCTCTCTCTCTATATATATATATATATATATATATATATATATATATATATATATTTTTTTTTTTTTTTTCTGGACATAAGGAACATTTGAGATTGTGTCATGTGGTTATACGAAAGTCTCTAAAACGAGGTTTTGAAATCCTGATTGCTGTTATCTGAAATTGGTATTCTTGATTTATTCGTTGCTTCCTATTTTCCTAATAAATTCTTTCCCCTACTCTCTGTATATTCGTCTTGCAAGATTGGCTAGGACATCATTTATTGTTATGTTTAGTACACTTATGTTACTAGTAAAATCATTTAACTGGGATTCGAGGTCATTTAGATTTGACTCATTAATTGCGATAAAGTTTTTCAGCCAATCTTCGATCTATTTCATTCGCTTCTTTTCTCTAACAGTATTTCCGATTAGTTTGGTATTTCATTGGCGAGATTAACTACTTCTAAACATTTGATGTGATCGGCAATAAAGCATCTGCATGAGTGGGATTATGTAACTTTTACTGTAATGCTCATCCTTACTATGGACATGTCCCGTACAGATGAAGATTACATTATTGAAGAACAATATCCGGTTTGCATGCCTACTGTTAGAATTGTGTGATTATTCGATAGTCTCTTGTTTCTATAAACCTGTGAGCAATTTTTAACAAAGCTTCTTCACATATAACAATCAATTCATCAGAAGAAGAGACGCCGTCAGCCAAACATATGTCACATACAAGGTAAATTTTCGCTTTGTTTTCAATAATACAAAAAACAAGAGTATGTTATGAGGAAGTATATACATCCATTTGTCTTTGGGGTTGCTTCTGTTGTGCAAACAACAAGTCGACATATTGAACAATTTAATTCTTTACATGAACCCTTTCTAGAAGCTGTGCTTGATATATGAGACTGTAGTCAGTCTTGGTAGAACGAATGAAAGCAAGGCAGTCGTCTGGAAACCTAAATACTTTCAAGCAAAGGGAGCAGTTCAAATAAAAAATCTTCACCTGCTGCTGCCATTGCTGATTCTTTTTATTTTGTCCTTTAAATATAGTCCTAAGTGTTCGTGTCTCGAGTTTCGCGATCAACGTGGTTTTTTTTACTAATGATTAATTCACGTTTGATGTGGGTGTGCAGTATTAATTTCCTCAAGATAGTTTATCAGATTTTCGTGTTAGATCTACAATCGTGTGCAAAGGATAGGAGTTTATCATTTGTACGAGAATTTAATGAATACACAGAGTATTCAAAATATAAAAGCAAATAACTAGTTAACTATTCCATATTCTAGTAAAACGAGTGTCGATTATACGTCAAAAGACTCATAGATTATTGGTTATTAACATTGTTTCAATTGGGTTAAGTGCATCGTTGCTAGCCAACGGTCGTCGATCCATTCGTTCCACATCGACCCTTGGCATATGTAGCTAGCCGAAACAGTGTTTTGAGCAAGTGCCCTCTTGCGGATAACAGAGTTACTACCCGTAGCAAGAAAAATCAATTGACCAATGAGAGAACTTGTTACGTGACCTAGTAGGTGTTCAATATGCCGACTTCCATGATGCCTACATACCTTCACTCGAAATAAAAGCTTGTGTGAAAGGTAAACTTGGAGAAATTTACTTGCGGCATGTGCCGTTGTTTATGGAGGCAGTTATGATTATTCCCAACTACCTTCCTTGGTATATGTAACGAGCAATCTGATTAGATCATTTTCTTTTCAGTTGCATCCAATCAGATAGCGTAGCGGTAGATTCTATTTCGGCTAGTTACATATGCTAAGGGTCAATGTGGAACGAAGTGGATTGACTATTGATCACTGGTTAGCAAAGATGGGGAAAATAGAGCAATGTTAACATCTGATACACTCAATTGCTTGAAAATACTACTCAATGAGTGGATTTTTATCCCCCGGCCTCTCGAAGTAAAGGTAGGATTATGTTATCCTGCACGTTCAGACATGCGCGCTTGAGTAATGCCGCGCAACACCTGCTATACTGTGTGAGATAGAGACTTCAAACTTTGGGATATGATTTGTTGTTGTCTGTCAATGTGCACACCAGTTTTGGAAGTTTGATCCATTCCTTGGATGAGGAGCCAGAGGGTTGTGGGGGACACTTATGCATATATGCATAATGAGAGAGCAGTAATAACTTTGTAAAGCGTGGGGATAATTATGCTTTGCGGCAGACTTCTGCTTTATTTTTCATATTATTGCATAACATTTCAACTTTATTTCTTGATTAAATGAAGACCCTCAGTACACATAATGGTCTCTTCCTTGTATGTAAAAGTTCTTTCATGCTCTCTCTGTCTCTGTCTCCAGTGATTATTACTAATATTTCGTGAATATAAAACGTGATAGATACACAAAATAATGTTGCTGTTGCTGCTGCGACTGCTTTCTGCAATTAGTCCAACCTTCCGTTACGGTTACCTCCCTTCAACAATTGCAGCTCATATAAGCCAGTCTATTTGCCCTTTGTTAAACTTTTCCAGCAACATACCTTACCGCCCTTCAAAAGTCACCTCCCTAACACAGTCAGAGTTGTTCCTTCCGTTTGCTTGTGGATTAAGAGAAATAACACTGTATGCAGTAGATACATGTTTATTTTTTTTTCTCTCTCTCTCTCTCTGTACTGAAGTGTACTGGTTGATTTGATGTGAAATTATAATCAAAATGTTTCCACAAGAAATGTAGATACAAGCACTAGAGGGCGAATAAGCGAGAGCTCTAGAAAAGCTGTTATTTGATGCAGCTTTTTGAAGACCTTTGATTTCAATCCGTTGTTCACAGAACCTATCATAATGTTTTAGTTTCTTGAACCAATACAATGCTACTGGAAAACGTCTGGTGAAGAGGAAAATACCTGCAGTATGAAAGCGTTAAAGAAGAAGCTTACTGCAATTTGCTTAGCACCCCCACCTAAAATAAAAAAGAATGTAGTAGTACAAAAACTGGAACGTGCATGTGGACTAAAATATAGGAAAGGACAGGAAGGAGAAAGAAACTAAAAAAGAATCGGTCTGTAACTAATGAACTCTTACTTATAAACACCTGTAGGATGAAGTAATAAGATGGGACCTATTACACCAACTATTGCTAGAGATGTATAGTTTTATTGTAGATAGGCTGAGGCGACAATAGTCTTTTTCTTCATTCATACATAGTTTATCGTTCTTAGCAATAATATATTTACAAATCATTGTGACACACACACACACACACACACACACACACACACACACATATATATATATATATATATATATATATATATATATAGATATATATATATATATATATATATATATATATATATATATGGTAAAATTACAGGCATTTGAAATGTCATTAAACTGTTGCTGAATATGAAGTACTTATTCTGACGTGACCTCTAGCCATTGGTTATGCTTGTATATTGTAGTAGCGTGACCTCCAGCCATTAGTTATGTTGGTGCTAATTTTATAGTGCCGGTCAATTAGAATTAAAGATTCAAATTGGTTAATAGTTTTCATCGTGATCATTACCTATGCTTTTAAATCTAAATCAATGTGAAACATATAATGGCTCTTAGAAAATGCAAAACGCCATATCTTACATTTTAGTGTAGGAATATATACACAAATCGTAATTTATATATTTCTGCCAGATTAAACATTGTTTTCTCCATGCGCGCCTTCTTGTGAATCAAACAAGGTTCAAACGAGTATGATATGCTTTCTTTCTCAAATAATAATTCGCCATTCTTTGCGTTTAACATACAACAAATATATCCGTACCTCTATTAATATCGACTGGTGTTCATCCTTGTTTGTAGACATGAGCATATAAAGCGCATGTCATTTACGCACACATCTTTGAATCAGAAAAAATACAAGAGCTGAATTGTCTCAGTGCGATTATTATTTTTAAAGATATTATTTAAAACAACAGAGTGAGTTGTATTTAATAACCTTAAAAATGTCATCATATCCAAGAAGGTCACTACTACTTTATAGAAAAACGGCCATATTGTTTCCTTATCGAATAGTCATACCTGAGGGAGTATTCAACATTAACTGCGTGAGGATCAGTGCAATTTGCCATTTATATTACACAGAAATGTAATCATCACCCAACACTGTTACACAGAACACAGTATACTACAATAACTACCTTTAGTTTTTCACAAAAAAATTAAACCCTACATGTTTGAGTGCGCACAAATCATACCCTATTCCAAATTAAACCGTCTCCCTTCCCAGCTAAAAATTTCCCACTTCCTCAATAATAAGAATGACGAAAAAGATATCCTTACTAAAATCATATGTGCTACAGCTTGTTGAATATAACTATTCCCCACAACTAGATAATATGATAGATACACCTCTCACAATCTATCAATCGACAACAGTTTACCTACGTCTGTCAGGCGTCCCGAATTGACCAAACAATATAATTTATCTTTCTAAATGTTTCTGAACAAACACGTTTTTAAGCTAAATCCGCAAATCCGATAAAGTAGAGTCAAGTATCTCTGACAGAAGATCAGGCCAATGTCATCGAGAAAGATTATGTGGAAAGTTACTTATAAATTCTGTTTACTTAATCCGGATGTAGATAACGCTCCTCGAAACGACTTAACTCGCCGTTAGTTCTGCGCGGCGCTGTTTTGGCAAATCAAAGCCAAGGAACCATAGCAATAATGAAAATCGTAAGAGACCACACCCGAAATGTCTGATGTAAAAACACCAGAGGGCTCGATCCAGTTCCAACCAGTTCAGTCGGTTATCCAAGCACCTTCATCCTCGTCTTCTAATGATACAGATTTCAGCCAGCAATGTACTCGTAACCCAAATGACTCTTTTATTCACCGATGATCACTGTTCCATTACTCCATGGAGACCCACGTCAACAACTTTTTTGGTAGCCAGCGATACTGCCGCACCAATATTAACACCAATCCCCACCTCAACCCCCACCCGGCTTTTTTTGGGTTCGCATACAGGACTTGTAGTAAAGGATAGTAGTGGAGTTCAGAGGCCTAACTCTCAAGAAAGTTCAGGATATACATCCTTGCTAATCTACTCGCACAGGCCTACATTACAGAATTAAATATGAAACTATATTTCGTCATAAATAAGGTACCCAAACCTGATGTGATGGAACGAAATTTCGCGGATATGAAGGGGGAGGTGGTTGAGCCGAAGTGACAATATGGTCAACTTGAAATATCAGTGCAGTTTTCTAGCAACAACTACGATTCTCAGCGACAAACAAACTTGACAGCTTCAGAATATTGAGAAAAAAACTTGACGAAGGCATTAGCCGAAGATACAACATTGAAAGAAAATCTAAGTGACCGGCAATGCCGCAGTATGCGGAGTAACCTCGTGTTTTCATGGATTTTAGAAACAGAAAAGGAAGGAATGGATTGTGAAGTTCTCTTGAAAAAATTAATCAGAGAAACTTTACAAATTGATTATCAAAGTTTCGAATTTGAACGTGTTCATATGATTCAGTCAAAAGATGATAGACCAGAGCACAGAATGATCTGAATAGTCAGAATGAAGAAAATGTTGCTAGACCTTTGCGACAAAAACCATGCCCAATCATTGCGAAATTTTCAAAGTTTAAAGATCGGGAGTTGGTGAGACGTACAACTCCCAAACAAGTTTCACGGTAAACCGCTTGAGTCAATGAACAATATTCCTCCCTGGTTATGGATAAAATGAACGTACTACTTCTATTATATCTTGTTGTAAAACGTGATTCCAACAAAGTTCCCCGTTACATTGCGGACAGGCTCCATGTTAATCACAGACAGCTTCCATTTGATGAAGCAAAACAGTATGCAGTTCAAAAGGAACATATTATACCCTTTTCCCTACGTGAGCCTGACCGGATTAACCCATCACAAATACTACAACATTCAACGCGCACGGGCAGTAATACGAGCAGTACAACGCACAATCAGCTAGCACGAGTGAACGCATACGACAACAATCAACCAGTCTGATTACCGATGATGAGACGACCCAGTAGACAGTCAACCAAAGCATTCCGATTCAAAATCGGTTCGATGATTTATTGGGTGATAGTGAGTAGGGAGGTCATACAGGGCTAAAATCTTCCAGATCGTCTAGTGAAAACAAAACACTGAATAACACTGAAAATAAAGATAACTTTAATAGAGCCGCTAAAATATCATTTGTTTATGTCACTGTTTGTGATTTGAAACAAAAGTTACACTATCCCGAATTCAACTATTTTGTAAGTGAATATGATATAATTTGTCTCGATGAAACTATCTTGACTGACTTGGACAGTGTTAACATTCCAGGCTATAAAATTATAACCAAAATCAGGTTTAAGTTCCGCACATAATCTGGAGGTGTAGCTGTGCTATTCAGAGAAAGATTATATTTTTTTTTAAACTCTAACCATTAAAAAGTGACTCAGACTATGTTATTGTGGTTTCGGATCAAAAAAGAGATATTTGGGATAACGTCAATGTAGTGCTTGATGTAGTGTTTGATGTAGTGTACATACTCTCAGAGTCTTAAAATTATAGTGATAACAATAGTTTATCAGAGTTGGAATCAGAACTAATTGCAAACTGAGTGAAACCAAATTTGTATATTTTGTTGGTGACTTTAATGTTCGCACAGGTTGTTTAGATGATTTTGTTGTTAATGTCGATAATTTCATGTTAATGTCGATAATTTCATGTTAATGTCGATTATTTCATATTAGTGTTGAGATTGATAATACTGTTTGTTCTTGTGTAAGCGATATTGAAAGTCAGCAACGCTTATAGGTGCCATTTAAACGAGTTAGTCTTGACCGCTCGAAAAATAATTTTGGAAGTAAATTATTGCAAATGTGTAAAAATAACGATCATTATTATGTAATGGAAGACATGGAAATGACAACGGCATTGGTAAATGTACTACCAACTAGGTAAACATTATCTATTATCTACTATCACTGGTAAGTGGTTTTCCTTTCATAAATGATTTTGACATATTAGATTTTTCTCCGTTATTATCGAATGTACATAATGTATTGTAATTTTCATTTAATTGAAAATACGTGTAATGATTTTTAAAAAATCAAGAAAGTGGATTCCTGAGAAAACCCAAAGCTTTTTTTACATAATATTGGTAGAGCCTCTTTAGACAGAACGCTTGAATACGGTGCTTGAAAGTGCAAATATAAAGGAATCTATAAATAGTATTGTTGGTGAAATCTGCTAAATTTTCCTTAAGAGTGCAGATTTATCTTTTTCGTACAAATTTATACGCAGCAAAAAAATCTACAGACGTGCCGTGATTCGGTTAAGAATATAGAACTGCGAGAGAAAAATTCCACTTAGCCAAAATGATTTACTCGTTAACAAGAAATGAGAATAATAGACAAATTATGCTTCAAGCGAGCAGGCATTATAAATCAGTTACGAGATAACATTTTGCTCAGTATAAACGTAAGGTATTTGAAAATATACGAACGAGGCAAACAAACGATCCTAAAAAAAACTGTGGAGACTTATACACGAAATCGGTGATAAAAAAAATAAAGAAATTCCAGTATCTTTAGACACAATGTAATATCATTTTAAAAACCTCTACAAAGCTGACGATTCTGATACTTCCTTTGATTTGTCTACTGGACCAGTTTTTGAGAATGTGTCAATAAATGAGAAGACAACCTAAGACGAGATAAACAGATATTAAAATAATTCAAAAATAGTAATATTAAGGCCACTGAATAAATTATGTTGCCAATATATGTGAAACTTTTCAACATAATCTTTGATATAATAATAATTCCTGATGAATGGTTAATATGGATAATACAACCTTTATATGAAAGTAAAGGTTGTAAATTGGATCCCAATAAATATCGACCTACAATATTATTAAGTTGTTTTGACAAAATTTGTACAGCCTTATTAAATAGAAGAATATATCAGTTTTTAGAAGAAAATAATTTATTATCAGAGGGATCCGCCGGTTTTAGGAGTGGGTACTCGACAATGGACAATGTTATGATACTACGTGTACTCATTGATTTTCTAATTGTAAATGAGAAAAAGTTATTTTACACTTTTATAGATTTTAATTAAGCCTTTGGACCAAATTGTTATCCAAAGGAGTCGTTGGGAAATGTTTTAAAGTTTCTTTATGCCTTGATTAAAACATCAAAAAGAGTGTTAATGGTAATGGTAACTATTTTGGATTTTTCTCATAATACAGGTGTTTGGCAAGTAGAAAATTTGTCGCCGTTACTGTTTTACATTTTCTTGAATGATTTTGAAACCTATATGAAAAGTAACAATTGTAAAGGTATCGAATTATATAAATATGATATGATTTACAAATATTTAAATGTATTGCTGTTCTTTATGCAGATGACATTGTATTAATTTCTACCGATGAGAAAGAGATGCAAAAGATGATTAATTGTTTTTCTGATTATTGTAAAACCTGGAAACTGACTGTTAATGTTGAAGAAAAAAAAATTTAGTTTTTGGTAAGGGTAGAAAAAGACATATAATTTCATATTTGATAATAAGAACACAGACGTGGTAGATGAGTACAAATATTTGAGTTTACTCTTTTCCAAAAATAGCAATATTTGGGTGTTCTCTTTTCCAAAAATAGCAATATTTGGGTGTTCTCTTTTCCAAAAATAGCAATATTTGGGTTTTCTCTTTTCCAAAAATAGCAATATTTGGGTGTTCTCTTTTCCAAAAATAGCAATATTTGGGTGTTCTCTTTTCCAAAAATAGCAATATTTGGGTGTTCTCTTTTCCAAAAATAGCAATATTTGGGTTTTCTCTTTTCCAAAAATAGCAATATTTGGGTTTTCTCTTTTCCAAAAATAGCAGCTTTACAGCAGCCAAAATTAATTTAGTTATTACAGCCAACAAAGCATTGGGTTTTTTTTATTACGCAAATACATTTATAATTTGAATGTACAAGTTGATTGTCAGCTTAAATTGTTTTATCAGAACATACTAACTATTCTTACATACGGCTGTGAAATCTGGGGATATGAAAATATAAACATTATTGAAAAAGAACATCTTGATTTCTTAAGGTCTATTCTATATGCAAAAAAAGCACTTCAAAACTTATGATCTAAAGAGAGCTGAGGAGAGTTAGGTTGATATATTTTTATCTACATATATCACCACACGGATGGTAAGTTTTGGGTTAAAATTATTAACCGGGAAAGAGTAAACAATATCATGTATTTTATATTGATACTTTTTAAGCAATTAACAATCTGGCACCTTTGCAAATACATGAAGTTGGAGTATAAAACATACCCTAAAGAACTTGGTACCTAATTGTTTCTGCTTAACACATTTTTTTTTTCTAATAACAAATCGTTAGTAACACAATGCAAACAAATTCTAATTGACCAATAAAGACAAATCTGGAAATCCGATATAAATGACTCATGAAAAGGGACAACTTATGTTTTATTTAAAATTGAATTGGAATTAGAAACTTATCTAGTAAGCTTGACAAGAAAGTTGCATGAAGTACATACAAAATTTCAAACAAGTAATCGTAAATTTCCTGTATAAAAGGGACTTTGGGAAGGAGTACCCTATACATGACAGGAAAGGTGTATTATGTAGTAGTGGAGACATTATCTGTTCGAATGTAAATTTTGTGATGAATAACGCAATTGTCACTTGACAAAATACTTTTGTACTAGACTAAATATGATAAAATGTATAACACTTAAAAGTGTGATAAATATTACTCAACTGAAAAGTGTATGAATGTTTGTGAATATTCTACTAAATACATTTTAGTCCTTGTTAATCCCTTCTGTGTTCATCCTTTAACATTTGTATAACCATACGTATGTATAATGTAAAAGTTCCTATCTTGTTTTTACTCATATGTCGCCAGAAAGCGACCTGAGAGTAAATAAACCTGGTATTCCTGCTGTTCCTTGCAGAACGCCACATATCTAATTCATCGGTACATTGTTTGATACTAAAAGTATGGTAAATAAGAACTGCACAAAATTAAATCATAAATGTTCATTTTCAACTCCCATGTGTGCTGTCGTATTTATTAATATGTATCATATTTTAAAGGTATTTGAACACACATAGAAGAATTTCACAATCGCCGATTAATCAATGTAACACTGGTTATCACATTATCTCGTTATTCGGAAGCGAGTCTTAGGGTTTGCAGCTCAGGTCGGTAACCAAAAGATAATGGTGGACTTATAGTCTAACAGTCTGTTTAAATTTGTTGTGGGGAAATAATTTTTCGAAATGAGAGAGTAATTTAAAATAATAAATTAATAAATAACAATTAGAAGGTAAAAAGGGTGCTATGCTAGAGATCCATCTCCGAGGCAAATTGTAACATTTTGAGCAACTGTGTCATGTACCATTAAAATCACGACGCTATAAACCAGATAGTTTTTATAAAAATAAAAAAAAATTACGACGTTTATATGAAAACAAAGGTAAACAATTACATAAGCACCGCAAATAAGTTCCTCTATCTAACTTTTATGAGCTCTTTGACTTGTTTATTGGTGAGGACTCGGGAATACGGTTAATGAAAAGAAAATGATATTTGCTGAAAGAAATTAAAATTATATACCCCTTTAAACTAGTACGAACAAAAAATGGGATTTGGAAATAATGTTGCATGTAAAGAAAAATTTTTGCCTCAATAGCAAAAAAAAAAAAAAAAAAAAAAAAAAAAAGAAATGAAGAGCGACCATCGTCTTTAATGTGGCTCGCAATATTTTATGTAGACCTTGAGTTAGGACTCACAAAATTAATCATATGCATAATTTAAAAAAAAAAGAAATGTATAGTGTATACACTAAATGCGTATCCTTAATCCCTCGGAATAAATAATTAAATACGTAAAAAATGCGATACCTCAAATGGCTTGCAAAGTGGTGGGGTGTTTATAAAAAGGAAAAAATAAAAATATAAGTCAATGAACTAGATGGACAATTATTTTAAGTTTAATGCATTTAAATATTGAGAACAACCAATAATGTTTCACCATATCATTTGCGTCGCAGTGCTATCAGACAATGACTGAACACCTTTAGCCTCGTTATCGATGCGATCCAAGCACGCGCGAGAGACAGCTCTTACACGATACATGAGAATGCGAATAGGGTATAGGTAGCACTGAACATTTTTCGGCTGTGGCGGGGGCTGAGGATTTATCTTCTCACCTTTCTAGCTACCCGCTATCAAAATAAAGCTCCATAACTATTAACATGTATTCAAACTTGTCATAAAATGTAGAAACTGAAAAATAAAAAGATTGTGACAGCAAAGCTGATCCTTCTATCAACAACCCAACCACCCCACCCCACCCCTTTCCGGAACGCGTGAATATAACTTAAACTCGCGATTTTCAAACCCATAGAGAACCTATACTAAACAAAATCGGATATATTTCATATAGCGGGCGGTGACAATTGTGCCCTATGTATTACTTTCATGAAGAAAAAAGTGGACCATGAACAGACCGTTTTCACCCAAAATCACTCTCGCTGAAAATTATGGTAAACACATTAAAACAGAGCTAGGTGAAACTAGGCAGCCACTACTGCACATTTCAGGCCAATACTTAATCTCGAATCCGGTTAGCACAAATGTGTTTTTATGCTAGGATCGTCTCCTTGTGTATACAACATAAAACTATGCATTCTTGACACCACTGCAAATAACGAGGGAGAAACATGAAAATAAAGTATCTATGTCGCTTCAATCCAAAATTTACCCCATGGCCAATCATACGAAACTGCTTAGTGCTACATTATTTTTGCAGACCTTCAGATTCTTTTGTCGATTGTTAATCCTCTTCTTCACGCGTTTGGGAGGGAGGGAGGGGGTGGGTCACTCTCCTATTGTCTGTCATTGATTGATTTCAATTAAATACGGCTGATGTGTCGCGAGGAACACAACAATTTTTTAACAGCAACATTTTCTTTAGCGTCTAAAAATCATCGAATATAAGACTGTTGTCCCCTTAATATGCTAGTCAGACCAGGTCACTATGTCTCAGAATCAATGGCAAGGCCGCGTAATTTCAGAATACTGTGACGTGGTTTGACAGCGTTGTTGTATTATCCAAACATTTGAAAACCAAACTAACATTAACCCTCAAAACACAAGTAAATCAGATCATGGTATTCGAATTACATCTATGTTGTTGACATCTAGACTGCAAGAAGAGATCCCAAATAACAGATTATCACTCTATATGGACTTCAAGACTGTGTTTGAGTTGATTTTTTTTCTCCACAAAATGCTAAAAGAATATGACCTCTGGTTTGGTCACCTCGAGACATCACCGTAAAATGTTACATAATTACAATTCCGTTATCCGTTTATTGAACAAAAGTATTAAAAATCTTCGAATCTCATTTAGTTATCTCTGTTTATGACATTACCAAAAAGATGTTGCAAATAACAATCCATGATCTAAAGAACTTGTTTCAGAATTTGATTGACTCATTAGCAAAGACAACGGTATATTAGCTCTCAGTTTGAGTCATCCATGGAGATTCAGTGGCGGCGCAAAGGGTGGGGGCTTGAACTTTTTTCCAGCTGACATTTTCATAGTATTTCACCTTCACCTAAGTGTAACGAGTGCAATTCTTCACAAAACATTTTTTTTTTTTTTTTTTTGGGGGGGGGGGAGGGGTAACTGACATGCAACTGTTGTCTGCAGCAAAGTAGGCGCGCCACTAAAGAACATTGTCTCAGGGCGCCTCAAACCCTCGCGCCGCCACTGTGGAGAATTCATCGGACAGATAGACCTTTGTGAAGTTTCTATATGCTGTGTTTCCTTACCTTGTCAAAAACGGATTTTGCAGTTTTAATTAGACACTTTAAAATATATCTATGATATAAATGACCGTGCCATTTATCCTAGAATAGATCTCGCAACTTGAATTTGATTTTCCATGGATTACAAATTGAGAATACCTTAATTAATTGCTCCATTACATGAACTCGATGAGTAATCTGACTGGGATTACAAAATTGAGAATATCTTATAATTGCGCCTTAGCATGAAATAAAAAAGTAGATTGACGTAATGTTTACTCAGTCAAATAGACCAAAGTGTAATTTAAAGGCAGGGTCCTCTTATAAAAGAACGTCGGAACAAAGTTTGGCAAATAATTGAAGCCTTTGACTTTACACAATCAATACATCGAGTAGCTTGAAACGAAATCACATACTTATATTGAACAAGACTTCAGTGCAAGAAAAAAATATATGTATATACGATTAAGCCACATTTCTTTTCAATCTCTGCCCAGATATCGAAATGTTTAATCTCACAGTCTTGATTTTTTAACAGGTTTCATTTGACCCACTGATTTTCTTAGTTGCCAAACTCAACGAAAACTTTATGAATACAGCATGTTATATATTTGTACTATATCTTCTATCTCATAAAAGGATATAAGTTAGACTTTTTCTGTGTCAGTTCTATTATTTGGTTGATGAACATTTCAATAAAAGAGACCATTATTTTCCCTTGCCAAAAAGGGAACAAGTCTATGTATCCAGTCACGCGATATATTGCATCTTATGATCCGAAAAAAATAAGCAATAGAAAGATAGTTTTTAAATAAAACATTCAAGTGTTTTTATATTTATATTGTTTTTTTCACGAAGAAAAGAAAACCAAGTTTGAATGTGTAAAGCTTAAATTAAATCCCAGAAAAAGTACACAATGTATCAGTCCTAATATTGCCGCCTAAAATCTACCTTGGTCATATCAACCTTACACCAAAATTAAAAAATCATGTAGGCATCAACAGTGGCTTAATACAAAGTCATGTGTGAGCCAATTTCACTCTAAATAGTTACTACAAAAATGCTTGTTCAAGTTGCCAACATTTTAAAAAAAAATTTTTTTATATCAAATATCAGATCATTACATGAGATATCACAACGATCAAGTAAATATTTTCCTGACTCCTTCAAATTAAATTAACTTTTTCAGCATGTCACAAATAAAGTTTTCCTTCGACATCACAATAGCGTAACCACTTCAATTTTCTCTCCAAATATCTGGACCAAAGTCTTCATTCCTATTCACAAATGACAAGACTAATTAATCAGATCAATACATATCTTTCTCATAGTTATCGATACCTCCTGTTGCGTAATTCCATATTTGCACATTCTCAGGCTGCTCTTTCCTCTCCGAGAAGCGCTCTCTCCACGTGCATTTAGCGGGATTACAACATTATCTCGCAGAGTTGGAGACCCCGGCATGGTTTTGACCCTTTGGGTCCGTGAATGACATGGAATCAAGCATGATAGCTTTGTTATGCACAAACATGAAAATAATATAATTACTGATAAGTCCTCTTCCCGACTTGCATAAGTGGATTTTGTCTCTTTTAAGAACTCTTTCGTCGCGCAGTCGGATTTCAACAGGTTTGGTGAAATGTCGAGAGATCTATACTAATAGTCTGGTTTCAACTTCCGTCAATCTTATAATGAGCTGTTTACCATATCATTTCTTTTCTTAGCAACAGCAACTGCGATTTTTTATGGGGTCTGGAATTATGCAGTGGTGGATACATGTGAACAAATTAATAATATCGGACATTTGAGTGTTCAAGTACATAACCGAAGCGTCGGTTCTTTGATTACAATTATTCTTGCATCAAAATACTTGTATATCGTTGGATAACTTTGTATATGCTACATTTAAAGAGGAGTTTCTATAAATCCTTGGAAGTTGCGTCTGAAGAAAGATGGCACATTATAACATATATCATTTTCATAGGTGGGTTTTTTTTACAGTAAGGGCAAAATATGTAAGAATATGAATGCTATAGATATGTGCAAATGACAGTGCAAAATAACGTGCTTGCCCGTCCCTTGAAGTCCATTCCTACTCTTATTAAGGTCATTTAGTGAATGCCATACCTACGTAATCAGCCAATCACGAGCCTGACAAATATTATTGGTGACGTTGATTAATAAAAGCTGGAATCCTTAAAGGGTACAGTTAATATCTGGAGTGGATGTCACTCTAGAATAGATCTTGCACGTTGAAGGACAAAATAAAATCGAGGTTAAATATCAAATAAGTTCAAATCCACCATTAACTTTATTTGATTCTAATTGTAATAACTACTAACCTAATCAGTATAAAAGGAAGGGAGTAAAATTACCCCATGGTGTCCTTAAAATTTGCTTTGAGCATCAAATGGACCTAATTAATAACAGCGCGTGTCCAGCAGGCTATGTACCTGTTATTTATTTTGCTATCTGCTCCTTCTTATATCATTGGACATGGCAATTGTCTGTAAGGACGAATATTGTTGGATTTCATACCTTTGTCATGACAAACTATGGCGGAAAAGGAGTTCTTATTTGCTTCTCGATCTTTCTTAAAGGCTTTGCGTTATTTTGTGTGGGATTCCTTGCAAAGGTGTCGCTGGAAATAATCCAGTACTGTACACCCTTCTCTTCACCTCAGCCAGGAAAGCTTTATTCTTGATGCCATCAAACAGAGGTGCTATTAAATTGAAGTATCAAGAGTAAACATTGTATCAAAACTTTGATACAGGTTGACGTGGGCGTACAGTCGATACGTTAATCAGAGCAGGACCTTGAACAAGAGCTAAATAATTGAGCATGGTTTGGACCGTACTAGATGTGTTTCAGTTGTGCATGTGGAATTCGTTTCACTCAGAACAAGTACGGTTCAACAAATGCTTTCGGGCGACGTTGCCATGAACACACTATTTGTAATGCAGTGGTAATGATACTATCTAGTATGCCTATATGGCGACAAGCAGACACTATAAAGGGTTGATATGACGGTGCCTTTTGAGAAATTTCTGTTTACTTGTTTGCCACTTTCGGTAAAGAATAAACAGTAAAGGGCTATTGGTAATGCGAATAGGCTTAACTGTGGGTGGGTGTGGTTTAGCAATATATCACTTATAGTAAGGAATATGTGAAAAGTTATAAATTATTAACTTAAAAAACTGTAATTTGAATGTGCAGGCACAGCCTGTTTTGCGGAAAAGATATTTATAAGAGCTACAATAGGCATTTTGATATTGCATTTTACGCTCAATAGATCTCGGCATTGAGATAGTATTGAGCTATTGCATTGTAATTATCGTGTTGCATGAAGACTAAACAAGATGCAACGAGCGTTACATTTTTCATATACACTGAGCCTTGCGTATAATGCATGTGGCAAACGTCACGATGTCATGTAATGGGGGCTGCCATATTGGTCTTCTTCAGTCAACTCGGTCCCATGACTGACAGTCATATTTTACGCATACCTGTAACCCGATGGCTATCAAACT
Organism: Margaritifera margaritifera; assembly: GCA_029931535.1. Classification (NCBI taxonomy): domain Eukaryota; kingdom Metazoa; phylum Mollusca; class Bivalvia; order Unionida; family Margaritiferidae; genus Margaritifera; species Margaritifera margaritifera. The sequence continues at coordinate 4,146,654 of JAQPZY010001607.1, forward strand.
TTCCATATTGAAAGTACAGTTGTGATCGGTACTGGTAACAGTGAAGAAAATTCCCAAACATTCTTGAAATACATACTATGAAATAACTTATTTGCGTGTTTACATTTTACTTCTTTTCCTATCTTCTTTCACAGCATGTGGTTCTGTAAATATTACTCCGCTGAGGTTTATATCTTCACGTATTACAGTCCTTCGTCCGTAATACCCGTCTAAAGATAATGAAAAGTACTTGACATTAACTAATTATCCTAAATAAACCTTATATGCACGCATAAATGGGACATATCTTGAATTTGCTTGTAAGTATGAAAACTATTGTTGTTGTTATATGTGTTTCCGCTAGTGTGTGAGAAGGCACTTCACCTAATGCCAGTGTGTGGTTCAAATTAACAAAAAGACAAATTTTAACAAAATTACAAACTGATCAGGTAAGATATATGAGCAGTTGCATGCTTTAGAAGAAGGTACTTCGTTCAATTCTGTTGGATGTTACGATTGTCAATAATCGTGAATTTTAAACTAAGTATAGCGCAACATGCTTAATGACGGTGAATATGACGTGTATACATGTATATATCCATGTTTTTTTATACAGTGGATCGTACGGAGAGTCGAATAAGCCACGTGTAATACAAAAAGACATGTGAACGGAGGATATGAAAGTATTCCAGACTGTTAATTTTGGGCCTCATGATACTGTTTGGGACAGAAAATTGTGTCATTAATATTATTAGCAAACTACATGTACAATTGTGTCATTGTCTTCATCATAAAATGCTGGTTATGGCTAATGCAGGCCTCCCGACATTTTTTTAATAGAACTACTGTCAACGTTGTTCAAGACTGACAAAACTCCATTTTATTTGCAAACTGTATGTGCAGAAAAACCGCTCATGTTCAATGTATGGAAGTTTTATACAAAATCCAATTCTCCTTGCCACTAAATGGATTATTCATAAGTGTTAGTGACATTTCTTTTTCACTACATAGAGACTCCATATTGCTGTTCGCTGCATCAAAGTCTGTGGACAAAAAGGTATGGAATTGTTTTTTATTATACGTTATTCTATCATACACTCATTGCTAAATGTTACAGGATACTTAATTAAAAGAAATGGGACATCACTATTACCATAATTTTTAGCCATTTCTTCACAATCCGAGTACCACCAACCACCCACTCACCTGTACTGAATTGTGCATTACCAATAAATCCACTGAAACTGGTAGTTGCTGTTTTTACAAGATAATTAAAAAAGAGTTTATTTTTCAGATTTGTTTCTTTTTTTTTTCTTTCATAATTCAGATATAAACGTGATGTCAACATGTAGAAGACTACTCTATCCATACTCTATTATTCTTTACTGGAAATTTATATACCTGGTTATGAGGAAGCATGCAGTAGTTTATTTTTACCTGCTTATAATTAGTAACTTTGTTGGCAAGCCAAATTGAATCTGATCATTTAAGAACGTTCAGTGCTTTGATTTCATTTTCATTATTCCAGCAGCAGTAACTTTTACAGCTTGAAAGTGCCAATAACTAAAAGGCAGTTCTATTTGCAAATAGATTGGAAAAAAAAATCAATGATTTTGCAAAGCAATATTACAACCTGGATAAATATGAAGAATTCACATACCTCATTCTCCATAATTTTGAGCAGTATTTATGCCGTTTATATATTCATCTGTTCACCAAAAAATAAGCCATATGTAACGATATCCAAACGTTATAAAATCTACCTGGGTCGATTTCATTCAATTCTAGGTAAAACTGAACAAATAAGGCAATGGATGTACTTCTGATAATCCTATAAAGCATTAGTGGTTTTTTTGTGCACTCATTTGACATTTGACCTCTAACTTTGCACTTCATGTGGCATGCACCCCTGTGATTAATGGTACCCCAAGAGGATTTGATCCAACATTGATTACCAGCTTCGTCATATTAAAAATAACAACAACAATAAGAAGAAAACATCAAATGTATTATCTCCTTCTGTCCGTCAACAGTTATCAATAAGCCAAGTTGACCCTGAAGCACTTGAAAATGTATAGAAACTTTTTTTTAAAGCTTATCATGCAATGTTATGAATTATACCGCATACTTAGTATTGACAAAGGTGTATAATTTTGCAATCGGACGTATGTTTAGTAATATGTAAATAGTTACATGCTGAGTACTTTGATTCTAAATCCTACCTATTTGTAATTTGAACTGACACGACAAATTAATCTAAAAAAAAAAACAACTCATGCGATGTGTCGCAAGTACTACCATTAACACAGCACATGTGCCACCATTCAAACAGTACTGAGGAATTCATCACACGTGTTTCTTAAGAATAAAAAGATTTACAGGTGTATAGTTTTAAAACTATGGAGATATTTTCCATCTTTTCTGCTACCTCTGTCTCTGACAAAAAACCAATATTGTCAGATATATCAGAAGGAAGATGATGTAATAGATAGATAGATAGATAGATAGATAGATAGATAGATAGATAGATAGATAGATAGATAGATAGATAGATAGATAGATAGATAGATAGATAGATAGATAGATAGATAGATGGATGGATGGATGGATGGATGGATGGATGGATGGATGGATGGATAGATAGATAGATAGATAGATAGATAGATAGATAGATAGATAGATAGATAGATAGATAGATAGATAGATAAATGGATGGATGGATGGATGGATGGGTGGGTGGGTGGGTCGATGGATGTATGGATGGATGGTTGGGTCGGTGGGTGGAGAGAGAGCTAATAATAATAATAATAATAATAATAATAATAATAATAACGAGGACTTAATACAGCGCTTAATCTTTATATGTACACAATTAGAAAAAACAAACACCATGAAATCACAAAAAAAAAACACTCTTGAAATAATTAAGCTAAGGAAACATTGCAAAGTTCTGAGTCTGTTCTTGCAGTCGAAATAGGTGAGTTTTAACAGCACTCTTGAATGAGATCACAGTGTTATTGTGTCTAAGTTCAACAGGCAACGAACATTCGGGAACAGTTTGAGAGAGAGAGAGAGAGAGAGAGAGAGAGAGAGAGAGAGAGAGAGAGAGAGAGAGAGAGAGAGAGAGAGAGAGAGAGAGAGAGAGAGAGAGAGTTTAATTGATGCTAAAATGTCCAAGGACATACTGAAGATTTGTTCTCGATGGCTACTGAATAAACTAACTTCAAGTTCTTGGTTGATGGCCAGCATAAAAAAGTATTTATATGCATGAAGATTTGCATGTCAGGCTAAATGCCCAGTAAATTGCACATTTTATGCAAAAGATCATACCATCGTAAAAATAAAATAATTATTAAAAGGAGAACTCGTTCTTTATTATTTTTTATTAAAAAAGAATCAGATTATTATATCTGGGTCAAAGAAAGAATCTAAGTTTGTCAGAAGTCAGTCTTGAAGATGTAGATACACATACATACATACATACATACATACATACATACATACATACATACATACATACATACATACATACATACATGCATACATACATACATACATACATACATACATACATACATACATACATACATACATACATAATTAAATTCTGGATAGTCGAATTCATGTATTTGTGACAGCTAATCGATTTGGACATGATTTCTTAAGGCTTCTTCTCAAACTGTTGCTGCATGTTCGGATATTAATTAGATGGCTTACCATTATTAAGCATTTCCTAAAGCACTGGGTTGATCAGATATTAAGCCATTTTTTTCCACTTAACTGTCGTTTTCTACTTTGCATACTGGTAATAATATAGTAGAGGGGCAAGAGATGAATCATACACTCTTCTTGCCAGTACCTTGCAGGTCACAGTGCATCGCAGATTGACATTGATAACATGCAGGGTCGGACTGCCAGCCTAGCTCCCCCGTTTCCAAGGAGAAATAGCGTTTTTTTATATCAGGTCTATCCCCCCCCCCCCCCCGATTCTGAGGACTCCTAGGAAATTTCCCTGTATCCCGATGATCTAGTCATGCCCTGGTGATATGTTCCATTCACATAGCAGTATTAAAAGTTTAACATTTAACGTAAATAGTGTGCCTCTTATTTTAGTGATCTGAAAATAGTAACCTGCAATTTTGTCTGCTGGTTTAATAATATCTGCCTTACTAAATCTTTTCAGATAAAGGACGTTTTAACAACATTTCAATTTGCGAGAAGCATCGGTATCTTGAATCTTTTCCATTCATGAAATTCTTGCATTTTTAGATAAATGATGGATGTCCACTCATGTATAATTCATAATGCAATAAAAAACAGTTTCATTATAGCCCACATATTTAATGCAGATCAGAGAGAGAGAGAGAGAGAGAGAGAGAGAGAGAGAGAGAGAGAGAGAGAGAGAGAGAGTGAGAGAGAGAGTATTTTCTTTGTTATTTTGTATTATTATTATTGTTATTATTATTATTATTATTAGTAGTAGTAGTAGTAGTAGTAGTAGTATTGAAAATTGCGTAATTTATTATCTGAAAAACATATTTACTAAACGAAAATATATCTTTGCTTTGATTGAAATTACACCACTTGCGAATAAGGAAGCTGCAATAAGTATGAGAAAAGACTAGGTACAATTTTTTTTTTTACAATACACTTTTATTCAATAAATCACAGAAGCAAACTAGTTTTTCTGGTGAAAATCCAACGGGGATGCAGTAAGTACAATCGAACACAAAGGAGAACTACAACACATTTTGCAGTCCAAAAGCGGCCGCATGTTGTTTGGCGCGCATGCGCAAGCTTTCAATGCTTGAAGTCGACATAACAGTCGAGTGAGAAGAAATGGAACATGTTTCAGGTGATGAGGCCCGGAAATCAAACAAGGGTCTCTGAGAGCCGAACGGAGATAAGTGACGCTGATATTGGCATCTATCAATAGCAGGGAATTGTATGAAAGTAGGACCAGATATGGATTTCTCAAGACGTGCCGGCGCGCCAAACAGGGACGGCATAAATTGAGCGCCACCTGTTGATGGAATTACGAAAGAGTTGACACCATACGATTGGTATGTCTGATCAGACGTCACTTTCATATCTGAAAAAAAAACAACAACAAAAAAACACATAATTGTTACAAGTTTAGATACTATCTTCTATAAAAAACTGTCGTGACTACATGCAATAATTTCAAAGAAAAATAGTATTATGGAAAGAAAAGAAAAAGATAATACAAAAATGAAGAAAATGCATGCGAACTTCCTTTTAACTAATGTACAATTAAATAAAACTTTGAAAGCAAATAGAACTAAAAAAAAAAAAAACCTGCATGACGTGAGTTCAGCCATTTTATTCTTTGCGAATGAAGGATGTTTTAAAACAGAAATGACTTGATAAAAATCGTTATACAGATAGCGGAAATCCAAAATAAGTAACTTAGGTAATAGAGGGCCGAGGGAACAAGCTAGCTAAAGAGATTACGCAATTTTTTTACACGTTTCAAGTTATAGATTTTCTAATAAGCTGTAAGGAGGTAGCAACAGAAACCACAGAATATAAACAAACCAATTCATTCCAATATGGTGGACAATTTTTCTCTGTCCTACACTAGAAAATTAACGCATTTACAAACACAAATTTTAATAAGGTCAATATAAACATGTAATGCTCTCTTGGTATGATTTAAAATCATCATAAAGAAAAGAGTTCACAAAATAGTCTTAAAATTTGTATTAACATGAATATGAGCATAAAGTAATTTGTAGATGGTAAATACACAGAAACTACATATGTGGTTTGTTCCGAGTCAGCGGAAAGAGCGAGTTTGATCATGCGTATGTATACGTAGAGGCCGTCAGGCATAGGGATATTTAGAGTCCGTCAGGTCGAGACGTGCTCTAATGCCATATAAAGGTACTGTTTTACCCCCATTCGAAACAAAACAAGCATGAGCTTTTATACTTATTACATAACGCCTCTTTTATGCTTTCCATATATTTGTTATCTCTACAATGTAAAAATTAAATTAAAAACAAACTGGGATTTATACAGGTTAGATTCGGTTTGTCTAAGAATATCGACGCGCGGACGTCAGTGTAAACACACAAACAGTTCCAATCTGGATGTGCAATACGGAATTAAGGATTGAACATTATATCGGATACCTGGTCAACCATGTAAGATTTAATGGATATTTAATAAAACTGATTATAAAAAGATTATACCTGTATTGTACGATAAATCATCATCTATTATCTCGTCATCCACATTCCTGTTGTCCCCAACCTTTGGTTCTCCATCTTCTGATGATTGTTCCTCAGGGTCATGAGTTGTTTGACCTTGATCGAGACAATAAGAGAATACTACCAACATGGTGTTGAGCTTAAGTTAACGAGTATATTAATGTACATGGGTAAAAGGTAACGAGTATATTAATGTACATGGGTAAAAGGTAACGAGTATATTAATGTACATGGGTAAAAGGTAACGAGTATATTGATGTACATGGGTAAAATGTAACGAGTATATTAATGTACATGGGTAAAAGGTAACGAGTATATTAATGTACATGGGTAAAAGGTAACGAGTATATTAATGTACATGGGTAAAAGGTAACGAGTATATTAATGTACATGGGTAAAAGGTAACGAGTATATTAATGTACATGGGTAAAAGGTAACGAGTATATTAATGTACATGGGTAAAAGAAAGTATTGTACAGTAAACCAAATAAATAGGGAATTCAGAGGCTGATGTTGAAAAAGGTTCAAATTTGTGTGAAATACTGAAGAGAACTGCTGACACAAAATGAATTAATCTGAAACTTTGTGATAACTCAAAATAATTATAAGTCGAATGTCTTATTATGTCTAAATAGTTGAGCAAGGGTCGTGACTTTGACATAGTGTATGCACAGGCTGCAAATCTAACACATTCCAATTTTAATTGTATGTATGTATGTATGTATGTATGTATGTATGTATGTATGTATGTATGTATGTATGTATGTATGTATGCATGTATGTATGTATGTATGTATGTATGTATGTATGTATGTATGTATGTATGTATGTATGTATGTATGTATGTATGTATGTATGTATGTATGTATGTATGTATGTATGTATAGGGTTTAACGGCACGTCTGTACAATACTCGCTATATAGTGTACATTAAAATTTAGATTCTAAAAATGTAAAGATACCAATTTAAAAATAGCTTCGGAAGATAAACCTTTTTAAATAAAGGCAAACGTGTGGTCATACAAGATAAAATATAAAAGTTAAAGATAATAAACATTTAAAAAGATATATTAAAGAAAAAATAAGGTAAAAAATATATAAATAATATTGAATAGAGTGCCATCAAAGTGACATATTTGATAAACGCGCAATAAAATCAAGTTTTATTGTAAAGGAGAAAAGTCTGAAATTCTGAAATTGGATAATAACTATCGTTAATACGTATACATGCACTTTTTATGTGCTGTTTTTTTAAACAAAAGTGGGTGAAATAAAAAAAATACCATTCTTAGTGAATAAATTATCATGTCCTAACTAAAACCCTCTGAATCTGAAACATATATATTGTGTCTCCGGCACTGGCCACACGTTCTTGATTTTCATTTATTTTAATTTCTTATTGTTACATTTAATTTGAATTGTCGATTTGGTGAATTTTCCTATTCATAAATTGTACAGTCTTTCAAAGCTCCAGTGTCTTCATTTCTCCATTCGAAGTGAATGTTAATTTCCGACCTACCAAGGTGACCTGTGTATGGGAGGTGACACATAGCTCTTAAAATAGTTTTCATCATTTCAGAGTAGTAACGTAAGGTATTAACAAATACAAACTGAATTGATGTTTACCAAATGTAATATTAATTCCTCAATACATATGGTTATGTTGTCATAAAATATATTGAAGATGTCAAATCTTTAAACGGTTGTTCTCAGCGTTTATAATACTATAGTGTAACGTTATATTTGGTTATTTACGTTTTGAGCAGAAATAAATATTTTAAAAAATACTATCATTACTGCTTTTTTTAAAATTTTCCACAGATCTCATTGAGAAATATAAATTTAGAGAGAGAGTGAGAGAGAGAGAGAGAGAGAGAGAGAGAAGGAGACAGACAGACAGACAAACAGAGCCAGAGAGGTCTGGTTTGGTTCTGTGTTTACGGCACAGCAACACAAGTAGGTTATTTGGTGCCAAGGCAATTGGAGTAAAGTGCCTTGCCCAAGGACGCACCATGATAGCCGATCCGGGCTGATCCGTTGGTAGGATTCGAACTATTGAGCCACCATGGTTCCTGTCTCCATCAGTCGCCTCTTACGACATGCGGGAGGGCGCATTGGGTCTATTTTACACCCCAGACCCGCATGGAGAAGAGAGAGAGAGAGAGAGAGAGAGAGAGAGAGAGAGAGAGAGAGAGAGGGAGGGAGAGAGAGATTACTTTCATGTTAGTTTCATCTCATTGCCTTGTAGTCATTCACATAACAAAGGTTTTATTTCCTTGATGGCGATATCCGCTATATTTGCCTTTTCAAATTATAAAAATAAAATACAGTTTGGCAGTTGACTATACTATTCGCATCATAAAGAAACAAACGTCCACACTGAATGATTCTTGTTAGTAATGTTTTCGCTCGTAAACATACATTTTGCTTCCTCTGGCGAGACTGGGTCAGACATTTCATGGTTTCCGTTTATTTCATTTGAAAGCGATTCCACGTCGATTGGTGTTTCGCTTTCATCGTTGGAATTTTCGGATATGGATCCAAGAGCAGAACTGGTTGATTCTTCCTTTGCGGTTACCTCTGTAGAAACAACTTTGTCGCTTTCTTTCGCCAAGTTTTCTTTTGTACCATTATGTTTCTTAGAAGTTGTTGTTTGATTCTCTGATTTGGAGGATAAACCCTTTTGTTTCTTACGGAATTTAGCTCTCCTGTTTTTGAACCAAACCTAAAAAAGATAAAATATCACACTCTGAGATACTTAGGAATTTTTGATGGACTGCATTTAGACAGCTTTGTCCTTAATTTATTCGATCTTTTGCCATTGTATCATTTTTATCTGTTTCCGACAAATGAAAGTACTATCTGTTGTGAGACAAGCAGTTACATTCACTATCGAATATATTTGACCCCTGCACTCATATCTCCATTCAGTTGTCGTAATATAGCCGTGAAATATTCTATACTTCATCTTGATCTTGCAGATATTCTTGAAGTAAAATGTGCTGGGATTTAATATCAAGCCAATTTGTTAAATCCAAGCAATCACAAAGAATAACTGTGCTACTTCTGTACTCTTCTTTCTGTGTCGTGGCCTTCTACATGTTAAGCAAATACAAGTAAATGCCAAAATGTATGCTTACGGAAGAGAACAGAACTGAGAGTTTATCAGTTATTTAGACACTCCGGCCCATAATACAAAACATATCAAATACAGTTTAATATACAGTGCGCCATAAACAGTATTGTAAAATACATTTGTTTAGGCGTTGATATCGATACTTTTAAACAGTTGACCTCTTAGTTTGAAAACAAAATACAAAAACGTTTAAACACTTGTAATTAGACTTTTTTCTAACTAGATTTGTAAATGTATGCACTGAAGGGTTGATATAATACATCTCGTCGAGATATTTCCATCTTAATTTGGTATAAGAAGCATACATACATACAAAATGGTACTCATTTTCTACACACCAGTTATTTTCTTAAAGACATAGTTGGCAAACTATTTGATCTTTTTTAATTTTAGCGTGTCTTCCTCTTTCAATCATTAAATCATGTTAGAACACCAAAAAGATGCAAGTATTTTTCTGAAAACGAAAGGTAGATCTAATATTAATTTTTTGTCAATTTCCAATAACGAATTGTAATGACTATAATAAACATTTCTTTGTAGAATCGCATATCTTATTGGAGGATATCTGTAATAAAGAATCAAATAGACGTTGTCTGAACATAGCTAGAAAAGTGTTTATGTGGCCCATTTCTTGCGCTATACATGCATAGCCAAAACCATGAGAAAATAACAAACTTTTTATTTGTACTAGCCCATGTGATTTTTCTGGCATCATCAATCTTCAACATAATATAACATTGGAAAAGATATCTACTTGTCCACATATGTATAATTTTAGTCCAGCACTTTACACATCTGATCATATAAGATATACTCAAAGGGTATTCTCCAGAGCTGAGATATCCTGATCGGCGAATAACGTGTCATACCCTGCATCGCTTAACACATTAACTGAATGTAAGTTAACATTTAAAACCATAGTTGCTTCAAATGCACAATCTTTTATTAATAAAATATTTGTATGCATCTTTTGAGGTTACGCTTTTATGTTGTTTAATAATTTAAAACAACAGAACGATCTGTATATAGAAAGTATTTTACTTGTAGCATGGTATCACACGATTGAATCAGCCAAGCACCTGTTATTGCTGGTTGCTATAAAGTCATTATTGTTTCACCCCGATTTTCCCCAAAGACTTGCTGAGCAGTGAAGAATATTACTTATATTGATTTGAAAGAAGCACCGAATCCTAACCAGAACATTACAAGTTTACTAAGAACAGCCTCTTGGCTTTCGTGTAGGATTTGAAAGCTGACAGGTAAGGTTTTACCTGTTCTAAAAGGCCCCAATCACTAAGAAGGTAATTTTATTCGGATTAAATTATTTCTAGAAAATATGCTGATTTTATATTGCTACAGATCCGTTATCGCCGAACTAAAGTATGATAATATTTGTGCAGTGTGTGTGTATATATATATATATATATATATATATATATATATATATATATATATATATATATATATATATATATATATATATATATATATTTACTTTTGTTACTACCTCTCACTAAGAAAGGATAAAGCAAGAGATCCAGTTGAAGTTGATACCTGTATTCTAGCCTCTGGAAGATTGGTCATCATGGCGAGTCTTTCGCGCATGACAACATCCGGGTAATGCGTTTTCTGGAATGTCTTCTCCAGTGCTGAGAGTTGTAGATTGGTGAATGCCGTTCGACTTCGTCTCTGCTTCCGGTGTGGGCCATACCTCGCTTCGAATATTATATCTACAAGGAAAATATGGGTTTTTATTGGATGATCAGATATTTACAATTAACTTTTGACATATGGAAAATATGAATATATTTAAATCACCCCCACCCAACTCCACCCCAAAAAAGGTTTCTCTGACAGAGATTGATGTACAAAAATGTCCCTGAAAGACCTGAATCACTTGCATCCTTAATAACTCAAACATATTCAACTAATTTAATTTTCGAGAGCATGAATCTTGCTGACCGCGTTCTTGTTTTATTTTCATGATGTCTATAATTTCTGTTGATTTATGTTACAGAACATACTTTTTAAGGTTTTTACCCCACATAGTATCTATCTGAGCCAATGGAAGAACGGAGTAGAAATAGAATGTTTCTAATCCATCACATATGTTTTAACATATTTATTGCAATGTATCAGACAATTTTGAAAAAGCGACATACATTCGTACAAAGATTTTTGACTACAAATACAAAATTACCATGAGTAAGACGTAAATACTTCAGCAACGTTGCATGTCACATATTTTCATCACATTGCATTTAAAAAAATTGATAGAAATTTTTTTATATATAATCTTATATTGTTCTCAATCTTATACACTAAGTTCTATGTATTTATTGTCAATTTATGGAAGTTCTATTATAAAAGATACTATTTACAAATGGCTCTAGATATACAGCGTTTGTCTACAAAATGACAAATCTTAGCATACTGAGTTCCTCTTTTCTATTACAACGATTTTAGTTTATTGTAATAGATCAACTGCTTTGATAAAATATATTACACGTTTTGTTTGGTTTTTCTATTCGGAATCCAAATCTTTTTTTAAAAAAATCCGTTTAGTATATTTTACTACCTTTGCAGACATAGAGGTATAAAATAAATGGCAAATATTTTCATGCAGAGTTTGCAAAGCCTCCGATCTAATCGAGATAAACCCATCAAACAATTGTTTATTTATTTATTTATTTCCTACTAACCAGCAAGTCTTTCTGCCCATGTGAACGGATGGAATGGAGGTGTGAAAGATGCCATCTGCGCATGTACAGGATAATAAAATGGCGTCTGCACTGAGGGAGGAAAATGGGAGAAATTCATGATGGAAGAGTGTCCGAGATAGGGCGACGAGGGTCCATCAAAAGTCTGCATTTTCGCAGTCCTGAATCATCTGAAATCTTTAAAAGAAAATTTGGTCTCTTTGAATAAAAACGAAGGCAATCGAGGCGAATTGGATAATCCAATTTATTTCAAAATGTTATATTGTCATTATTACAAAAACAACAATATACTTTTGACTAAATTATCACAACTTATTGAGATACCTATCATTTAAAATACAAATTCGTAAACTTAGATCAGACGGCACGATGCATATGCAATTATAAGTAAAAAAATGGGGGCAATTGGTTTTTATGTATGGAATTAAATTCTAGGAAAATACGGATGTAGAAGCAATTCAGTGCATACACACACAAATACAATACTCCATTTGAACGAGAGAGTCGGAACACAACGGGTTTTCATTGATTCTTCAATTACTAAACCTGGATAAATGTAAACTGAACTTTGAAATAAATAAATTTAGGTCAGAATATTAATAAGTACGATCTGCAACAAAGCACATCCTGAAAACATGTAATTATTTAAATTACCTATAGATTTTGACATCAAAGTTTTGAAAGCATGCTTTTTATTCTTAATTAAATGATTTTCTAATTACAATTTTCTTTATAAAATGGAGATTCCAAGCAGAAAATAACCGATTCTGAAACAATTAACATATTTATGACTTCTACATTCGGGCCAAATACCCGTTTCTGGCAACTAAAACATTCTGTCTACTATGGTTGAATAGTTCATTCTGTCGCGCCACTACCAGAACCATGTTGATATCTGCAACTTTCTTGCAGAAACGCCTGCTCTTGTTTTTACCTCATTTTCTAGGGATTCACAAAAGTAGAGGAAATATAGAAATGTTAAGCCGTGAGACAGCAAATCAAATTTCACTACAAAATGAGTGAAAGTATGACTCAAAACGAGGCTGATCCTGGGGTTAGACAGTCTGTGCTGGCAGTAACATTGTTTACCTACCTCATTGAAGAGCATTTAGGCAATTTCAATAAGCGTCTTCTTATTGGATGAAATTCAGTCGTATTGAAATGATGAAATTATGAATATGTCATTAAAATTAATACATTGGTCGAACTTTTTCAGTACCTGTAGAATATTTGTGAAATATAATAAATGAATAAAAACGAATCTGGTAAAGTCTATCGTATTACTTTGCTATGCAAAAGATTTCTGGACAATTTGCAGGAAAACGGTAGTTATAAAATAGAAATGACCATGTACGTTTCATTGTAAAATAACAGACTGAATTAACATAATACTCAGATTTATGTAGAAGGAATAAATAGCTACATTAGCTTCTCTTTTAAGTGCATTTCATAGCTTAAATGTGTTCAGCTTTAATGGGGGCAATAAATGTGTTTTTTTTTAATTTTATTTTTTAAATTTTTTTTAACCATTTGCTGTCCTTTGGTGCCTCCAAAAAACTGAATTTAGTTAAAACCGTATATATCTCAAGAATTTTAAAAGCACAACTTTGTGGAGATATAACTGTTGGTTTCAATTTTCAAAGAGATTGTAATAAAAGTTGGAAATTTCTGAAACGGTCTAAATTTACAAAATATGTACAACTTATTTTCACACATACTCCAAAACCAGACCTTGGTTTTTGTTACTGATGCCGACATGATCTGACCTTATTTAAGTCGAGACTGTATCTGATATTGATAAATATTAAGTGACACGCTGAAAGTTTTTGCAACCCTCCCCAATTATTCCTTGACGGTCAGGCTTTTAAAATGTCTTGCCCTTAAATTCACAGCCATTACAGATAAAACAGAAGTGATCCAAATATCAAATTCAGTATCCTCAAGGAATTCCTAAAGAAATGAGGGTTTTATCAAATTTTAAATAATATTAACTTCTTTCATGAGAAATATAGGTTAGCACTGCCTTCGTTTGAAATTTCCAATTTATGTTTCGAATAACTGTCTCTAAATCATGGAACTCGGCCAGACAAAATACAAGATAAAAGTAAACTTAACTAAACCAGTTCCTAGATTATAAGTATCATCTAATTAGCGCAATTTAATTTTGTTTTTAGTTAACTCAGCACAACAAAGCACCTTGCTGTTTGTACACGTTGGATCTTAAGAGCTATAACCAACTGCATATATAACCATTTTCAAAACAGTCGCCAGATCCATTTGGCATAGCACTTCAGAATGGCTTTCCAGATTTTCTGCACGGATTTTAAAAAAATATTAATTGATAATGCAGTAAAGAAACAATTTTCTACTAGTTATATGCGCTTTTAAAGTACAGCATGGTTAGATACGTACTTAGCACGAGATTCACAAAGCATGAAGTGGTTTTGATCGGTAACCTTATTGACAGTAATAGAAAATATAAAGCTGACATGTAGGTTTCTGACCATGTTGTACTTTAAGGCACTAGGAACTAGTAAAAACAAAATATGGTATTATACAACAGCAGGAATTTAAATTTGGTAAAAATGGACGCAGAAGTACTGCAAAACGCCCTGATCTGGCAACTCGGCTGAAACTGTTGGTGCATTTCACCTTAGCCCTTAGCCCTTAAATCGCAATCATCGGTACAACAGCAATGGACTTGTATGACTACGGTCATCTCAGCCACCTCCTTTTTAAAAAAACTTTTCAAACTGTAATTATATAATTATCTTACAGTTGACAAGTATATAGGTAAAGAAGTATAAAAGCAACCCCCCCCCCCACAACTTACCAAGTAGAAAGTTCAGCCGCTAGTTCCATAAGTTCGGTCTTCAATGACTTCGGGTTGCCTTCTACTTTATTTTGGCCGATGTTACATGTACATATTAACCCTTTGACTAAGGAAACCTAACACAATTTTATGATGTAGATTCAGAGTAAAACTTGTTTAAAAACAAATAAAATCTTGTCGAAATTTCAAAAAGACACAGCGAACGTGATAGCTTAAGGATTCGTAAGATTTACATTTCAATCCATCTCACATTTCCATTTTCATGTTAAGTATTACCACCCGCGAGTAAAACTCGCATATGCCACTTAGGAAGTGTTAGCAGTATTTCTTCTCTCTAATCTGTTTGTCTAGGTGTTAACATCAGGCCAGTTTTGGGGAATAATTGACATTACCTTATTTACTTATCTATTTAGCACGGACTCTCGACGTGTCCGATGAAAAGGGACTATTTACTGGCCCAGTGAATAGTCAAACGTTTCTTATTTGATCTTCTTCATGATTGGGTTCTCATTGAAAGTCTGACATGGTAATGATTGAAGAAGCTATCCACCCACAACGGGTGTCCGTATCAATTTACAGACAGGTGAGATAAACCAGTACGATCAGATCTATTGAGTTAACAACCGGTAGCTAATGATTGGGATCTTCAACAACAGAGCAACCAACCCAATCCACCACCCACCCACCGACACACAAACTAACAGGTTTTTTAAAATACATTTTGGTAGTTGTTTATGACAGATAATGCTGCTTCTGCAAGTGGGTGCCTCTAATTTTATGATGATCATCATCGTCAATGTCTTCACCGCCAAGACCACCATCATCATCTTCCTCATCATTTTCAGGCGAAGGATGGAGAGGAGAAGGAAGAAGAAGATGATGATGGTGATGAACAATCATAGGGAGGTGAAGGAAAAAGAAGAAGAAGAAGAAGAAGAAGATGATGATGATGATGAAAGAGGGGTAGGAAGAGGAGAAGAAGATGAAAAGGAGGAGGACTACGACGACGACGATGAAGATGATGGAAAAATAATTCAGAGATATTAAATATTTTCTTCTATTTGATTCAAGTATCTTTTTATTGCATGGATTACAAGATTTAATAAGCCGCTTTGATATAAAAACGGGCATCGGTGTCAATTAACGAGAAGGAAGACAACGGTTATGTCACAGCAACAGCAACAGAAAAAAAACAACAACAACAACAACATAATAATAATAATAATAATAATAATAATAATGAAGCCATAAATACACTTATTCTTTTTTCTTTTAAAGTTGAAAATGACGACATACAAATATCAATAACGTACCGTTAAGTTTATAAGACTTTTTAAACATTGGTGGTTAAATACCTCGAAATGTAATTGACAATTGCAGGTAAGTTGTCTTCTAAGTGTAATACATAAACGAAGTTGTCGAAGTTTATGACAGGAATAAAAAATAAACAAATAAAAATAGCATACATGAATAAGACAAGACATTATGAAGAAAACTGCTTAAATTATCTGAAAAAACAAAATTGTCAAAAATGCTTCAATTAGGACCACAGCATATTAGATACACAGAATACTATCTGCATATTTTCAAGATTTAACAACTGTTGCTTTCATAATTATTTTTAGTAGTAGCAGTAGTAGTAGATCTGAACATCCAAGCAAATCAGTGTTGAATACTAAATAAGAACAAAAAATGATTTATGTAAAAAGTAAGTGTCTATCTCGTTGTAAGTCATATTCAGTTGATGTCTAAGGAATTCTATAAAAGTTTTAGATGTTGCAGCGTAATCGAAAGGAAAGATAGAAAATGTTGTTAACTCTGAAATTACTATTTTGAGAAAATTACAAAGAAATTGACATCTAGAGAAGTGCAATATAATACTTTACTCTCAAAGATAATATTGACAAAGTTATTCTTTGACAAAACTCAAAAAGCAGCACTTGACAGTCAAAAAGAAGAGAAAGAAATTTTTCTGTAAATCACCGTGAAGCTCATTTTTTTTTTGGAGAGAGAGAGAGAGAGAGAGAGAGAGAGAGAGAGAGAGAGAGAGAGAGGAGGGTAGGGCAACTCGTACAAGTTCGTGTAAAATATGAAAATATTTCATATTTTAAAACTGTCTTTACCCTATAAATCTTTAGTATGTCCTTATTACACTCAATATGTTTAAAGCCAATATAAAGATGTCAAGAAACATTTTAAAAAATACAATGAAAGTAGAGAAAAAGAGTTTAAAAATATTTTCAGAAATATTACAATCCTAAAAATTCCTTTTTTTGATATACCGAGTATTTAACCAATAAATATATATTCTAACAAATTATTTTCAATCAGTTATCGAACTCACCTTTCTCAAAGACTTCGGTGTCTCTAATTAAAGTTTCTCTTTCAATGACCGGCAAAACCCAGTATGAGACAACCGATACTCATACCCAAGTATTATAATTTGTAAATTTTTCGATCTGGATTATGAAACCCCATATTTAATTAAGAGTTACGTAGTCGGAGGTATAAGTGATTTGTTCGTCTCAAGTGGAATCAAGATTAGAAAGCACTGGAAAGCGTGGCCATTTCGCCGGTAACGTGATGGTTGAACAGCTAGTGTGTAGCAGTTGTTATTTTTATTGTTACTTTTTTCTTGTAAACTTGTTAATACAGCGATATCGGCAGCCACTTCAAATATCACTCCCCGGTCGCGGAACCGAGAGCGTCTGGCATTTCAACTGCGACAAACGGATAGCGGCTTCAAACCGAAACACTTTAAGTGCGGGATTAGGGAGCAGTGACATGTTTGTAAACCGTCCATTAAGTACTTGTCCAATACCAAGTATATAATTTTGTCAAAATATTTACCCTAAATATACCCGGATTAGACAGCGTCAATATTATCATACCGACTATTACTGAAGGCTGTGATTTAAATATCTCACTTCTGTCCCTACGTCGGCCACTAGCAGTAGCGGCGCGAGGGTTTGAGGTACCCGGGGGCAATGTTCTTTAGTGGCGCCAGTACTTTGCTACAGCGAACATTTTTTTTATGTCAGTCACCAAATTTCAGCTGCAAAAAAAAAAAAAAATAAAAAAATATGCTTTCTACTGCCCCCCCCCCTTCGTTCGCCAACCCAACCCAACCCCTTAATCGCCCCATTTTCAATCATCAGCAACATAATACTTATACACTTATACACTAGCAGTTACCCATTATTATATAATCAAGTTCGTTCCTGCTTCAGAACACGTGATTATGTGAGATCACATACATACATACATACATACATACATACATACATACATACATACATACATACATACATACATACATACATTCATACATGCATGCATGCATGCATACATACATACATACATACATACATACATACATACATACATACATACATACATACATACATACATACATACATACATACATACATACATACATACATACATACATATCCAACTAAAAGAGGCGGCAAAAGACATAATAATGCCGAAAATCCATCCAAAGTATGAGGACAAATTATGAGACTATGTAATAATTGAAGGAGCAATTAAAAACCTAAGTGAGTTAGACCATGCAGTAAACAAAAAGAAACAAAAAAATTATAAAATTTGGGTGTATTTTAGGACGAGTTCATTATCAGTTGTTGTTGTTCGTCCTTCGAGTTTGAAGATCACCATGAAATCTCCAGCTGGTTTGGTTTCTGTGAGTACGTGAGTCGGTGATCAGGCCAATTTGTGCTCTGAACTGTCTGTGGCACACTGGACAAGAGATGCCGCTTGGGGTTGCCTGATCAATAGAGGTCGTGCTGCAGTTCTGAGATTTACGATGCTCGCACGTCTGCACTACCTCTGCAATTCTCCTCAGTTCAAATTCTGTAGCTCCAGTATGGATGAGACTGCGCCAGACGGAGCGATTTTGTGCGAGATCTTCCCAAGACTCAGTGTCAATGTTGAAATGTTTCAAGGATGACTTGAGGGAATCTTTGAAGCGTTTTTTCTGACCACCCTGAGATCACTTTCCCTCCTTCAGCTCACCATAGAAGATCTTCTTTGGTAGTCGCTCTTCTGACATCCTGGTGACGTGGCCTGCATATCTCATCTGAGATTTCATCGGCAGAGTGTGAATGCTTGGAATGCCTGCCCGTGTGATAATTTTAGTATCTGGGACCCTGTCCCGCCATCTTATCCTGATCAGTTTCTTCAGGCAGCCCATGTGAAAATTGTTGAGCTTCAAGTTATGGCGTCTGTACACCATCCAGGTTTCGCATGCCTACAGCAGGGTTGGCAACACGATGGCTTTGTAGAAATTCAGTTTTCTTTGCAGACTTATGCCTCTGCGCTCCCACACATTTATGCCTAGTCTGCCAAAGGCCACACTTGCTTTAGCAATTCTGGCGTTGGTTTCATCATCGATTTGGACTCCACGTGACACTGTACTGCTGAGATAGGGGAACCTGTCCACTGCAAGGAGGATTTGGTCATTTACTGTGATGGAAGGCTAAACGTAAGGCTTTCCTGGTGCAAGTTGGTGCATCATCTCTGTCTTCTTTATACTGATTGCGAGACCGAAATTGTCACATGCTGAAGAGAAATTGTCCATACTCTGTTGCATGTCAGACTCATATTTGGCATTCAGGGAACAGTCGTAGCAAACAGGAGATAATGAACAGTCACTTCCTGTAACTTAGTCTTTGCCTGTAGTCTCCTCAGCTTGAAGAGCATGCCATCAGCCCGGTATATGATGTCAACCCCAGTGTCATAGTCACGGAAGAAATCAGTAAGCATGGCACAGAACATAATACTGAAGAGGGTTGGGGCCAACACACAGCCTTACTTTAATCCATTGATGACTGGGGATGGTTCAGATGACTCACCGTCGTCCACGACACGAGCGAGCATGCCATCATGGAATTGCCGCACCATTACGATGAATTTCTCTGGGCAACTAAATTTTGCCATGATCTTCCAGAGGCCCCCACGACTGACTGTGTCAAAGGCTTTTGTGAGGTCGACGAGTGTCGTGTACAGGTTGGAGTTCTGTTCCTGGCATTTCTCCTGGAGTTGACGATCTGCAAACACCGTGAATGTGGTCCCTCGTCCTTTCCTGAAGCCATACTAACTCTCAGGCAGGAGTCCGTGATCAATGTGATGCTCGATGGTTGTCGCAGGATTGTCTGTTGCCTTTCCGCTTGTACAAGTGGACAATGGATACATCCTTGCACTCATGGGGTATAGTTCCTTGAGTCCACATTGACTGGAAGAGTTCAGTCAGTTTTTGTGCTATGTGCGAGCCTCTGGCTTTGTAGACTTCTGCTGGTATAGTATTTGCTCCAGATTCTTTGCCAATTGACAGCAGGTCAATTGCTTTCTCAGTTTCCGTCAGCGCTGGAGGATCGGCAAGTGAGTGTTGATTTTCACTTGAGTCAGTCGATCAATTGCCTCCTCACTGATAGATGATTGTGGATTGAGAATGTTGTTGAAGTGTTCTGCCCATCTTTGTAGTATCTTTTCTTTGTCAGTGAGCAGTGTGGTATTATCAGCACTCAGTATTGGAGATATTCATGATGACTGTGGCCCGTAGATTGTCTTCAAAGTATTATAGAAGTTCTTCGTGTCATTCCTGTATTCGTAGCCTTGTTGCTCAGCCATGGGTCTTGCAACTCTCTGAGTTTGCACTGGACAGTCCTCTTGATGTTGCTGAAGGCTGAAGTTTTAGAAGATAAATTGCTGACTTCTAAACAGGACTTTTATAGCTGATGTTTCTCACTCAGTAGTCTCTATATGGCAGCATCGTTCTCATCAAACCAACCTTGATGTGTACGTGTGGTGGGTCCGAGGGTTTTGGATGCAGCTGAGTACAGAGTCTCTAAAGGATGCCCAGTTTTCCTCGACATCAATTGTTTCTAGTTGGCTGCACTGTTTTTCGATAAATGCATGTTTCACATTCCCCTGTTTCAATTTGGAGACACTGAGCTTTTGGGGCACTTTTTTCTTTGTGGTCATCTGCTAGGCTGAATCTGGATATTGTGCTTGGAGATTATGAGCCTGTGGTCAGTCCAGTATTCTGCACTTCTCATGGCCTTCGTCACTCGGACATCCTGCCTGTCTTTTCTCCTGACGACGAGGTAGTCAGTAATATGCCAGTGCTTGGTGCATAGGTGCATCCAATACGTCTTGTTGCGGTTTGTCAGGCAGAAGACAGTGTTGGTGATTAGGAGGTCATGTTCAGCGCATTTCTTCAGTAGGAGGAGTCCGTTGTTGTTGCAGTTGCCAAAGCCATTTTTTGACAATGACACATAGCCATGTCTGGTTATCTGTGACAACTCTAGCAATGAAGTCACCAATGATGATAAGCTTGTCTGCCTTCTGTACTTCTGTGATAAGAGACTCCAAGTCGTCATAAAATTTGTCCTTGATCTCATCTGGGTTGGTCATGGTAGGTGCAGTGGCGCTGATGTTAGTTGCATGTCTTTTTGCAGACAGTGGGCGTATCATCTGCATTGATCTGTCATTCACGCCCTTTGGAAGATTTGTGAACTTGCTGACTAGCTGTAATTTGATGGCAAACCCAACACCAGCTTCACGTCGCTCTTCTTTACTACGGTCACTCCAGAAGGAGGTGTAGCCGATTCCTACTTCGTTGAGTCTTTCTCAGCTAGGGGAGTTTTACTCAGGGCTGCTATCTGGATGTTGAATCTGGCCAGTTCTTCACCAACTAGAGCCATTCTTCTCACTGGTCTATCTGCTGATGTACTGTCCATTAGTGTGCGCACATTACAGGCTCCAATGGTGAGTTACGTTACCTTTGTCTTCTTGTTAGATTACCAGATATTACCATGGTCCATCGGGAGCATAAAGAGAAAACCTGCTGACTAGATAAATGAATGCTTAGTATTCCCTTAAAATAAATTCAACCTTATTTATTTTGCGTCAATTACAAAAAAAAATTATTTTTATTAGGTCACATCGGATACTAAGGTGGAAAAGGTGATGACGCCAAATGGACTTTGAGGTAGCAACATTCTGAAAAGTAGGCAGTATAAAAACCAAATTTCAGTCATATTATTATTTTTGCTGTCTTTGTTTTTGTTTGTTTTGTTTTGATTTTTTCTTTTTCTTCATGTGTTAAAATCAATTTAAAGAGAATGCATATAAAGTGTAAAAAAAAAATAATAAACAAAAAAAAAAAAAAAAAAATGGCCGCTGAAAAAAGGTTTAAAATGAAAAATAAAAACAGTGACCCAACACATGTAATAATATGAAAACCTTGTTGTTTAAAAAGGAACAACAAATTAAAATAATTAAAAAAAAACTCCCTGGAAAGTTTCTCTTGATGCCATATTAATTGCGAGTTTTACAACTTGTCCAGACTATTTAAACCATCAACTATGTCAAATCTACACCAACAGAAATTTAGGTTCGGAAAATTTAAACAATTGAAAAAGGAGTAAGTTTCTCTTAGGTTTTATTATGTTTTTTTAAAAATGTATTTATGTTCTGAATATATTCATTACTAAACCTTAGGGTACAAACAAGTCAAAGGTCAAGGTCACTGTAACTAAAAGAAGAAATAAGGTTTCTGCACAGTAATTTTAGTTCTACATAAAAAACCTGACAAAACTTTGTGAATGGCGTGCACTTGGAGTAAGATGGAAGCCTATTGATTTGGGGGACAAAATGTCAAAGGTGAAGGTTGTCACGGAATTGTGTATGCTTTATATCAATATATATATATATATATATATATATATATATATATATATATATATATATATATGTGTGTGATCGAAAATGTACTCGGGTTTCGTTGCCGCGTACAGCGTTACCCGAGGGTGGTTTATTTTTTTCGGCTCTAGTTATTTCGAAATACTGAGCGCGATTCACCCCATGCTGCACGTGCAAATTGCCTGCAGTGAAAACCCAAGTACCTAGCTGCGCATGTTCATCACAGCTAGGGTACTTATAGAGCAAATTCTCTATAAACAAATTACATTACGACGAGTCTTGTCAGGAAGCTTACCTCTTTACGGGAGCAATCTTCAGCTGTAGAGGTATGTAAAATTTAAGATTGAATTTTTTATTACTAATCGTTTTATATGACAAAATTGTTTCATATATTATATGTTTTAGAATTTATTCTAAATTCTACATAAAGTCAATACCTAGGTCATACAACGCCATGCTATTAGAAATAATATTGTCTGGTTCGAGTTAGCTATTTGTTGTAACTGAACAGACAGATTGAATTTAATTATATGCTGCATGCATTGAATGATTAATATAATGTGTAACGAAACGAATTCATGTGCGCGCATGCGCAACATATATCAATGCAAAAGTACTTAACCGTGCCATATGTACTACACGGTTCAGTTGTTATACTTTTAGCTGTGTATGGTTTGGTGATGTTGAGTCACAGAACTCTGTGGGGTTTCTTGTGACGTGTACGCTGTGTCTGGTGACGTTGGCTCGGAAGAGAGTACTGGTGTTCTCGATGTGAGGGACCAAGGCTTCGCGACCATCGGGTCTGTGTTGAATGAGAAGGCTCTCGAGGGATCCTTCAACAGACTGGGAGGGGTGGACCTTGCGTGGTGGCTCCTTGACCATTCACTAGAGCGGTTGGAACCGGAAATACATCTTGTTCGTCAACTGGACGCCACGATAGATATATATTAAGTGTTCCATGTTTTTGTTATTTCATTATTGCTATCTGAGCAAAATTTCATGCATTCCCATTTCAATATCGCTATACGAGTGATAGATTCATAATTTCATGTAATCCCATTTCAATATCGCTATATGAGTGATAGATTCATAATTTCATGCATTCCCATTTCAGTATCGCTATATGAGTGATAGATTCATAAATTCATACATACATATTCCAATATCGCTTGAAGAAGTGTTAAATTGATGAATTGATAAATTGGCGAGTTGATAGATAGATGAATAAATGAGTGATATATTGATAAGTGCATAAATCACATGCTTTGGTCACCCTTGGTGCTTAATAAGACCTTGTTTATATTAGGGTGTAGATCATATACTCCTATTTTTTGATTGGTGATAGGACGTTATTCACGTTTGTTTAAATTCCATTCGTTAAATTCATCTTTGATTTTTCTCGTTGAGTTACTTGTTGTTGATAGTTCCATGTTAGGAACTATATAATTTTCCTTATCTTTTTGTTATAATGGTGTCAGATTTGTTGATCTTTAAATTGCGTTTATAAATAAACATCTCGTTAACGCAGTTGCTTTCAGTGTCTTCACTAATCCAATCCCAACCCGGCTTCATCCTATTACAAAGGTCCACTGGCTGAAATATGAAAATGTTTTCTGCACACAGATTTCAGTTCTCAGCTGTGCCTTCACCAAAGTTTGTGGATGGCTTACACTTTGGGTAAGAAACATGCCTGCTGATTTTGGAGTCAAAAGGTCAATGTCATTGTTACTAAAAGAAGAACATGTTGTTTTCTTCATTAAAAAAATAAAAAACTTTAGTTCTAGACAACGTAACTTGGCCAGAGTTTGAGGAGGGCTTGCATTTAAGGTATGGAAGAAGCTTATTGATTTTGGGGTCAAAATTCAAGGTCATTGTGACTCAAAAAAAAAAAAAATGGGTTTTACACAATAACGTTTATTCTAGAGCAAGTTCCTTCACCAAACTTTGTGGATGGCTTGCACTTGGAGTAAGATAGAAACTTACAGATTTTGGGTTCTAATGGTCAAAGGTCACGGTCATGGTAAATCTAATAGGAAAATAATGGTTTTTGGCCAGTAAGTTTAGTTCAAGACCGCATATCTTGATCAAAGGTTATTGAGACCCATTGGTCAATAATCTCCAGAGACATCCATGCCCTACTAGTGCCTACAAAAAAGAACTATTAACACGTAACGCTCACGGTACTCTTGTTTTTTTAAATAAAGGCAGTATCTCGAAATAAAATTTCGAATCGACCGCACATTTCGTTCTCCAATCAAAACTTTAATCTTAGCATTTTTTCTATTTTAGTAGCTCTCCTGTAAGCATGCGGAATTCGAATGAATGTAACAGTTTGTAAAGCTGATTTAAGCCGTATTAAAATTTGCTCAGAATTTTTTCACCTATAACTAAGTTATCTCTGTGTATGAAAGTGTTTGATACTTTAATAAAATATTTATTTTGCCTTAGTCACAAATTATTGTGATGAAAAGTTAATGTCATTGTTTAAGAATGGTATGTTATAAGTAGTTACGTTGGTTAATTAATGACGGGTTTAATATGCGTCATCCTTAAGGTGCGTTGAACACTAAACCGGCCAATATCTAAGGATAAGATTGCATCTGTACGGACATGATGGGAAAAAAAGTCTCGTAAAATTGTTATTTTTCCAAAGTAGGTGGCCACAAATCTACAATACAAAACTTTATTTTTTTTAAAAATTCGTCGAATGGAAATCTTTTTTTGTTTTTTAGTGGATGTAAGAGATGTGTTACATTAAAAGTGAGAGTACGCTCATTTCGTAACTATCCGTGCTTATTTTCCTAAACAGAGATTGAATTTAAGTTATGATAAAGTTATGTGATTTTTAATTTGAAAATTATTCAGCACTTTCGCGAGTTGCACGTTGTAAAATATGAAAATTAAAAAAAAAAAAAAAAAAAAAAGAAAAAAAGAACGGAACTTACATTAAAGCAACTTATCACAATCTGCGCTCAAGTATTGTATGCATTTTAAAAACGAGAGCAAACTTCGTTACGAAATATTTAACTGATATTTTCTCAGGCCCTTAGCGACATTAAGGTTCAGTTACACAGTCGTGTCAATTACAAACTTCATACTGATCTCGCAGAAAGATAAGTATTTACTCTGTGTTGAAATTAGCATTTCTCAACATGTGGGTAAATTTATGCGCGTAGCTTACTGTAACATGAGATGAATAAGCTATATAAAGAAGCCCTTTCTTGATCTTTAAACAAGTACTTTATCCCAATAAATCGTCCATCATTTGAAAAACTCAGCCATCATGACAGGTCGACCCCAAGGCTTAAGAACCATTAGCGGATTAGGCCGAGATTTGGAGTTTCCAATCCTCTTCGAACTGTTTGTTCCTCTTAGGAAACAAACATTGTCTTGACTTGTCATCCATATTCGATGGCCACCTACAAACTTTAGAATTAACATTTGGCGGAGTGGAATTGAAAACTGACATGTTTAAGTGAAAGTCTCACGTAAATCTTGCATTTGCAGAAGGAGGTCGCAGAAGCCGAGTAACAACTCTATACGGAAACATAAAAACTGTAAAACCTTTGCACGAAATTCGGCTTGTCTTTTATAACTTGAGATCGCACTCAATTGAAAACACACACACACGCACACACTGTAAAATTTATACTAAGTCAAATCTAAGGTCAGTATATCATTGCTAAGTCAAAAATAGCCTACTTGTTTCAAAAATGAAGTTTCCTTACAATTATCTTATCGTAGTTAAAAAATAATCAGCATGAGCTTAAATTTTAATCAATGTCGAACTTTTTCCTTATAAAACCGGAACCTGGCAATTAACAGCATTTAAACAGTGAAAACCAAGAAGTTTCGATTGTAGGGTGCAGTACTTGAAACGTCCTTTACAACACCTGAAACGGTGCGAAAAAACGAAACGATATGCATCGATGCAGTTGGGTACGCAAATGGACTGAAACAAATACGAAAACGAAAAGGTACGATTATAAAACAATTTTTGAAATATATACCAGCGGTACGAAACGGCATGTTTCGGAAACGGCATAGGCAGTATAACTCCGCGAAACAGTCAGGATGAAACGGCACGCAACGGATTGATGGTCGGAAATCAGTAAGACAACGGAGAGAAAACGAAACGGATTAAAATTAGAAAACGAAACAGAACGATAGATAACTAGCGTAATAAGCTATTTCGGCTTCCACTATCTAGATTGGATTTGTACCTTTGTGTTATTGGAGATGGCAATTGTTAGATTCAAACTCCTAAGTTTTTGCATGAATCAGTACACTATAAACATTGCTTTTACAAGCTTGGACTTTTCACAGAACTGCATAACGGCCAAAAATAGATTTTTCACTTGAGGCAGTGTAGCAGATGACGATAATGATGTACTGGTGCATTACATTAGTTTCATTTAACGTGAAATAATGTTACTATGTAAAGAGAGAGAGAGAGAGAGATATCATTTGAATTAATAAATTTAAGAGAAATCATGTATATCGTGAAAGAAATGCTACCAATAGTTTCAATGAATCATACGAAATATATCATAATAGGCTGGTGTTCATTCATTGACTCTTATGTCGTGCACACATAATATAGTAACAAGCGCTTACATACAATGCAGAGTTCACTTGGATGAAATGGGGATACTCTTCTTATTGACCCAACATTTTCAAAATAATCGTAATTTTAACTACTTTGCAAGATAATTAATGAAGCAAAAGGCGTAAGAATCATACTGAAATTTACGGACTGGCAACTCCTTTGTGTAATAACATGTTTTGTCCATGCTTTGTCCTACCACTGTGCACTGACTGTACATGGCCGATCAGAAAACGAGAGTGACCTGTTCAAAATGGTATGCATGTGTATAATTGTGTAATTCAGTGTAACGATCCAATGCCTAACACCGTAAAATATTCTTTACAAGATCACATAAACCGAAAGTTCTACATTAAAAGTTTAACAAGCAATGAAGTCAATTGGAGTTTGTATGCTTTCATTTTTATTTTGTTGTAACTTTTTTGTTTCTTTGAACCTGTCAATAAATTTAATGCGCTCGATACACGAAAAAACGTTATAAAAATGACTTGCAGCTGCACATACAGTACGCCAGACAACTGCAGATAAATGTGTGACGTAACAAAGGTAAATGACAGTGACGTAATAATGTCGGAGAAGGAGAAACAAACCTGTTACTAAGCAAAGAGCATATTGTCAAATCAGGATGCCCTCTTGGTACTCTCTTACTGATATCAAGGCCGACTTGGATAAAGTTTCTGGATGTACTTCTTTGTCATGTCCTACAATTTTGAGGTGGTTTCATCGTTTTAAAGATGGCTGCGAATCCATGGAAGATGACACACGTTCTGTAAGATCATTGGCTGCGATTGGTGAGAGGAAAGTTGTTGCTGTAAACGGAGCAATTGATGAAGATGTTCGATACACAATGGAAGATATTTGTATTATCATTGGCATTAGTTCGTTAGCTATGAATCATTCAAAGCACAGAAATGTTTGTTAAAGTTGAGTCCCGCATTTGTTGATGGCTGATCAAAAACTGACTCGGGGTGAAATCGCGAAACAGCTACTCGCCAAATATGAAAAGAGTGACCAGAGACGTTTGAATGAAATTGTCAATTGTGATGAAACATGGATTTACGTTTTTGAACCAGACTCCAGAGAAAATAATAAAGTTTGAATCGAAGACCACGAATCGATCGACGTAGTCGGGCGTCACGATATACCACAATCCACTACAGTCTACCACAATCCACTATAATTTACCTCAATCCACGGCAATATACCACAATCCACTATAATTTACCTCAATCCACGGCAATATACCACAATCAACTGCTATCTACCACAATCGGCAATGAAAATACCACAATCTTCCACAATCGACCTTCAAATACCACATATATACAGTTCATATACTGTGTTTTGGGTGGCCACTGACGGACCTCAAGAATACTGGACACTCTTGCACACACGCAAAAATGATTATGTTAATAAGGAGACAGACCAGCTGAAAACTATTTTATAGAAATTTACGGTTCAAAACGGACACATAATAATAAGTACATTCAGAATGCACAGTGACCTAAGGAATCCAAATATTATTTCAATAAAATCAATAAAATAAAAGTCTGAATGGTTCTCGTAAGATGTATATTGTATATTGATATTTGTGAACGTGCACGTATTTACATCATACCAAAAATTGTTTGCGCATGTTTCACAGTAGTTACATTTTCCATACACTGTTCATGGAGGAGTCGATTGTCCAGACTGGATGCACACTACAAATGTACCTGAAAATAGTACACCGCTGGAGGTCTGATGTATGATGGCTGTCAAAAGCATATCGACAGTCTGTCCGTAACAATTTTGTAAACCTTGTGTAGTTTGTTAATTCTTTTAGTCGCAGCAGCCTGTGAACAAAACAACAAAAAATCTTAAATTTGCTTAAGTCATGACATAATTTTACGCTCAATACATACATATATGTATTTTGGTCAAAATGCATACACCGCGTATCACACTTATTGCAGGCGACTCATATTTCATCACTGCACACGTTGAGGCATAAAGTATAAAAAAAAAAAAAAAAAAAAAATCGGTGAAAGTACATATGCAGTAACTATTCCATGGGGAATTAATGTGGAAGGCGTTTGGGGACGAGTAATAAAAGTATAAAAGTTACATGGGTTATGAAGTCAAAAATTAAGTTCCAACATAATATCATTATGTTATAGTATCCACGTGACGGTCAAATCGGCCATTTACCAGAATGGCAGTAACAATAATTATATTCCTTACAATTTATAAAGTTTATAAACTCGTTTGCATCATGCCTACTGTACTCGTGAATAAAGCTTAGAAAATATTTTATTTATAATAATAATTATAATTAAATTATAATTATGATCATAATATACTTATTTATAAAACATTAAATATATCTTGGTCGATTGTGGTATTTTTATGCTTGATTGTACAAGATTGTGGTAGATTTATCTGATAAGCTACTAAAAAAAGGCTGCAGGAAATTCAAATGACCACCCAAAACACTGTATATATACTGTACATGTGGTATTTTAAAGGTCGATTGTTGTATCTTCAAGGTCAGTTGTGGTAGATTGTGGTATTTTCATGACCGATTGTGTAGATTGTGACAAATTGTAGTGGACTCTGGTAAATCGTGTTGCCCGACGTAGTCGCACTCTCCAGACAGTGTTATATGGCTTACTTTTTTATGCAAAAGCCCCGGTCATCGATGCACCTGTGCCTGATTCCGCTATTGTCAGGAAAATTTTGTGCTTCTAAAGTGTTGCCAAAAGTTGTGGAACACTACCGAACCACCCGTCCGCGTACCGGTACCCATCTTTTCCATCACAACGCACTGGCGCGTAATTTCTCCGTCTTAACAGACTTCCTGAAGGAGCACAGCATCCAAACTTTGCCATATCCTTCATACAGCCCTGATTTAAATTCAAGTGATTTTTGGCTGAATACAGTTGTCAAAGATTCGCCGAGGGGCAGACGATTTGAAAACCACCATGCGATTGGACATTCAGTTTTCCAGTGTATGAACATCATACAAAAATGTGAATACAAAATGGCATTTAATAATTGGATAATCACACTGAGAAAGTGTGTAGAGGTGCATGGGGAGTACTTTGAAGGGGTGCACTGATGTAGTGTTCACTAATAATGAACTTTGTTGTGCAGCGCACTAATATTCAGAGCTTTTTAAATACCATTCGTATGGTGTCATTGAAGAACTGAATAAACGCCGACATCTCATGATGAACACCTCATTAGTAGGTCGGTTTTGTGTATTGAGAGTCCAAAAGGTCACGAATATGGAACAAACGTAAAAGCATACCAGATACTTTTAACTGCTTTTATTTCTGCATTTACATTCAAATAAATATTTGTTTACAGTCAACAAGTTTCAAATGAACAACAATAATATAGAGATTTGTAAAAAATAGATTTTAAAATATTCTTCACAGCATGACTTCAGTTTTCTTGGTCTGATTGCAATTCAAAATAAACCATAAGATATGTTTAAAGTGAAGAATTTAATCTTTCAAATGAAGAAAGAAAATTAAAAACACTGTACACTGTTAATGAATTGTCAATTAAACGAGGATATCATATTTAATTTCCACTCAGAAACACATGTGTAAGTAATCAAAAAGCATCTATATGCAGCATTAAATCTAATACACAACATCAAATTAATATCCTATCTTCATATATATAAGCACATTTTTATTCTGTTCCAATTAATCCTGGCCCTATATTGTCCCAAAAATAAATTCCGCACGCAATTCATGCATATATGATCTGCTTTCGTAAATAAAGTTTATCATCTGATACCTATTCAGCAGTGAGAACCCTGTGAAGCAAACTCTAATAAATGTTATGTTCATAAAGGGTTCAATATTTTGCAATGTGCATTTAACATACACCTGCCATCATGGATACAATATTTCCCGGTATACAAGAAATTAATTTTTATTGATTACTTATTCACAAGAAATACCTGCTATTAAAATTTACCTAAGTAAAACAGACCAAGCTTTGATCCCAAAATTTTAAACACTGCTGGTGCACATTATCCACCGCCCCCCTCCAAAAAAAAGAAGCTTTGAACAACGTTACAATAAGTGGTCATAAATAAATTCCACTTTTGGAAATCCCGTAGATTTTTATGATAGTAACTTGCAACCTTTAAAAAGTTTATCAACTGACAAACATAAGTGAAAATTAAATACATTTACTTATTTCTTTTACTCCATTAAAATTATTATTCCTACAAAAAATTGCATGTGAAACATTATTAGATGCAGTGTATGAATGCGGACGTGTTCATGAATCAATCAACCGTTGTACATCAGCATATCAGAATCGTACCACCCAGGAAAAGGATTAAGTAAAGCCAATGTACCGATTGGTACCTTCACTAGATAAATTTTAAACTGCATCTGAACATTTCGGAGTTTAGTTTTTTTTACACTTCTATGCAAGAACAGCGATCGTACGTTCATGTCTTCTGGTATTAACATTCACCATATCCCTCAGCAGTATTGTGACCCTCACCTTTTGAGCTCATATTTCAATGACTACCTTGGGATTCAGCAAACATTTATACCAGACCCCCCCCCCCCCCTCCAATTTAAAAGTAAATACTGTGTAACAGAAAATATCTGCATAGTTTATTTTCGCAACTTTCATAGCACAGTCGAATATTGCTAAATGTATCAATATTAAGGAAGTAAAGCTTTTCAAGACATCAAATGCCAAAATTGCAATTATTTAACAAGTGGAATGTTGTGAAAATTTAAAAACAGTAAAATTTGACATGGCCAAACACCATATGTCTGTATTGTCAAAAGTTATGTACAACATACCACATTTTTTAGCGTAAGTGTAACAAGGTTAAACTTTTGTAAATGCTGAGAATTCTGATGTATTTTAATTAAATCTAACAAAATTCTTAATCCTGCAGCTGTTTCAAGAATGACAATATTATTATTATAATTTATTATAGAAATCTACAGAGTTTTTAGAAGTGGAACCTACTTATGGCCACTAACTTTTGTTCATTGAGCTTGTAATATTTAAAGATTGAAGAAGAAAAAAAGGTTTAACTGATAGATACATGCAAATGTATAATTACATCATATCATACTTGATTTTAATACAAAGCCTAAAACTGTAAGCATTTATTAAGCATTAATACAGAGTGTAGATTAAACTTCTGAACTTGTATTTTTGCAAGTGTTGCCATTCCATCTTGCTAACTTGATTCAAGCACTGCAATCCTGCATGAAACTTACAAATTTGTGTCATTTATACACCCTACGATAAGATGGAGGATTATGTGAGGAAAAGTTTTTACAAATTTCCACATCAAGCAGTAAAGGAAACTTTTAAATAACGGATGCAAACTACTTGTATGATTGCAATAAAATATGGCATAATACAAATTAGATAGAGGGTGTCTCTTTCTTCATATTAACCACATTGTGTACTACTTTGAAAAATACAAGGTTCTGCTGAGCTCAATTTCTTGCCTTTGAATAGTGAGTGTTATGATGATGCATTTTTCTGCTTAAGCAGGTGAGAGAGGATACCTTAGTATATGAGGGTACACACTTTTAGCACATAATAATGTCTTAACCTATCTCAGACTAAAATCTCAAATTCTCATTGGCTAAGCAAATCACATGGTGACCAGGTATGAGACCATATGACCAGGTATGAGACCATACCTGGTTACTAACCGCCCACACCAAGTTAGTTTTGGTTAACTCCCTTGCCCAGATATCAAAGAAGCTAAAAATTGCTGTTGTCAAACACCGGTTTGTTGACCATTTGGTGGATGAAACTGATGCAAACCGACAAAAATTTGACTTTGAAGAGACCATCAGAGCTAGCAAGAAAGCTGCAAATTCGCTACAGGAGTATAATTGGCCAATCAGTTGTTTTAAGTCTAGACTTGACTTAAGGCTTGTGTTGGTGAAATTGAGCCCTGACTGGTCAATTTTTAGTAAGACTTAAATGTTAGCCAGTAATACTGCTGGATTCTGAACCTAAATTTAAGTCCGGACTTAAGTCATATTGTCAAAATTCAGGTCTGGTATCATGCCATACCATGTCACTAAGTGACTGTGTAACATTTAAAAACCAGAGTTTCTGTTGAATACAGCAAATGATTGAGAAAGCATATGGCTTCCACAAACCTGAACACAAAATCTCTGCATTGGAGACAACACTGCTACTGAAAATATGATACCTCTCTCTTGTCATTCCTAGGCGAGATAAAAAATTAGAGCAAAATTTTAATCTCCAATAACATTTGATGCACAATATCAACATTTTAAAAAGTGAAACAAAAACACATTTTAAGAAGACCACAAAGACATGACAGGCAAATTAGCTAAGCTAGATCCACATTTATACCTTACTAAAAAGTAGTGAATTATGGAAAAGTGTATCTGGATAAATACGCAACAGTTTTTGGTGAATGTATTCAACAAAAATCTTTTCTAAATCTAATATTTAAAAAAGTGACAACTGATAAAAATAATTGATTTCAAGTATTTTCTTTCATTTGTTTAAATTTCTACAAGCATTTCCTCCTGCATGTTTCACTTAAAGAGATATATTTTTGATTCCTTTAACAAATTTCTTATGAGGCCATAGTTTAACTAACATGACCTAGTAGTTTGACCTTTTAGTATTATCAATGTTATTTGAGTCCAGTTCATCCAAGCCAATAGTTATAAAAGTGTGCAGGCATTGTGCATGTTGAATGTAGAGAATTCCTTCATATGCTGCACACACAATATATGTACTGTAATACCTACTTTTTGAGTGGACTTTGCCCTTATGACGATTAATGACAGGTTAAGCCAACAGGTCATTCTGGTTGCCCTATAAATAGAAATGTGCCTATTATTCTCATTCATTTATCAATTGAGTTTTGTACACAGACAACCTAGAAAAGATGAACGATGAACATTTTAGCTTATAACACAAATTGCATGGAGTAGAGTCAATGCATCATCATTCATCAGTCATTGCTGAGAAGCAGGAATAATAAGGTTACTGTGAACAGCATATTATATTCCATATTTAAGTCCTCTATGTAGATAGCTGACATTTTTGTGCAGAAACCTCTTTTTCTCCTTTCAGTCATAGTGACCTTGACCTTCAACCTTTTGACCCCAAAACGCCAAGTTTCTTCCTTAGCCTATGTGAAAACCAGCCATAAAGTCTGGACCCAGTCTGTGATGTAGAACTAATGTTATTGCACAGAAACCATTTTTCTTCTTTCAGTCAGTGACCTCATTCTTTGACCATTTGACTCCAAAATCAATACGATTCTTCCTTACCTCATGTGCCAGCCATCTACAAAGTTTGGTAACTTTATATGATGGAGAACTTAAGTTACTGTGCTGAAACAATTTTTCTTCTTTCAGTCATGTGACCTAGACCTTTGAGCTTTTGAGCCTGAAATCGAATAGTTCTTCTTTCTTTCTTACCCCAAGTGCAAGCCATCTACAAAGTTTGGTAACTGTAGATGGTGGACAACTCAAGTTACTGTGTGGAAACCATTTTTATTCCTTCCGTCATAGTGACGTTAACTTTGAGCTTTTGACCTTGAAATCAATAGGACTCTTCCTTACCCCAAGTACAAACCATCCACAAAGTCTGGTAACTGTAGATGGTCGACACCTGGAGTTATGGTGTGGAAACGAAATTGATAACATACAGATGGATGGATAGACAGAACATCATAACAAAATATGCTGGGCATATGAAAGTCTCTTAATACTCATTATTATTGATAGAAAATACAACAGATGTGATAATATAAAATGCTACTGTTGACATCGGAAATAAACTTTCACCCACTATGTGTGGATGTTTATTGGGAAAAGTGGGTTCACTTGACTTTGAGCTTGTGGCCAGAAGGGGAAACTACTCTCAACTACATGAAATCTTGTACACCAGGGTGGAAAAGTTAAAATATAATGGATGAGATATACAGGCAGAAAGAGGATTACTGTTGCAGCTAGAAAAAATGGTAAATGGTTATTTGTCTCACAATGATGGCTGGAACTAACTCCATTACTGAAAGACTTGCATTATCTCAATGAAGGTGGAAAGGTTTAGACATCAAAGACTGTGAATACTGGAAGAAACAAAGCTACTTAGGCTGATAGGATACCTATAACAGGGACTGGATATATAGGCAAAACTTTGGCTGGGGGATAGAGGAATTTGTTTCTTGTCTTCTGAGTGTCACAAAAGCTGGCTCCCAGTTTTCATATGCAAAACTGTGCATTTAGTTCTTGAATGGACAGAAATGGTTTCTAGACTCCCAATGGTGGCTTAAGTTGATTCATTGCTTTGATCAGAAGACTTGCACATTTAGGGTTGATAAGCTAAAGTTGACTCCCTGGTATTTAGA
Organism: Margaritifera margaritifera; assembly: GCA_029931535.1. Classification (NCBI taxonomy): domain Eukaryota; kingdom Metazoa; phylum Mollusca; class Bivalvia; order Unionida; family Margaritiferidae; genus Margaritifera; species Margaritifera margaritifera. The sequence continues at coordinate 4,182,287 of JAQPZY010001607.1, forward strand.
AAAACATACATGCACACAGGTCTGATAGTATTATATGTCATGAACAGGGTATACAGGCAGAAATGAAGCTGGTGTGGCTAGGGAGACAGGCATCTGTAGCTGTAGCTGACTCCCTACTGCTATCGAGGACACTGGCTGTGGACCCTGGCTGCCTGATGGCTTGGTGCTTTGGACATCACTGGGCCCTGAAATAGAGACACAAACAGCTTTAGGAATAATACAAGGTCAAATGTATACTACATACAGCAAAAACTTACTCAACTCTCTTTCTGTCAAGACTGCCTTTTATTTAGCTGGAAAGTAAAAGAAACAATAAAAAAATCTAAGATGTGGTTGGCTGAATGTAAAGACACACACAGAGATGCCAAAGTTATCACTATGTGGAGCTCCCATCAAGGTAGGTTTGACAAATAATAGAAGGAACTCAAAAGTAATGTCCTATGTGAGCATGTGTCCCTTCTATGAGTATCAGATTTCCATGTATATAACTATATACATGGGAGAGAAGAATAAATGACAGAGTTTTAAATAATGTAAAATTATCAATAAAAATAAGTATGCATACACACTATTTTCCTGTAAAGCAAACAGAATGTTTGAAGAAGTGGCTTCAAAAGATGATTATCATCACAGTAAAACCTGTCTTGAGAGACCACTGCTAAGAAACCACCTGTCTTGAGATATCAGGTTCTCCATGCACAGATTTATTGGTTATATAGTATTGTGACCTGTCATGAGAGATCATCTGTCTTGAGAGACCATGATTTTTTGGCAGAAGGGGTGGTCTTTCAAGACAGGTCATACTGTACTATAGTTGTTCTAAATCCTTCCCGTCAAATATGCTGGATAATCTTACTTTTGGTCATGCACATTTCAGCTGTCATTGCATTAAATTACTGGCAATTGTACTCTTGTATCAAAGCCATGGTCACATGGAATGAAGTGAATTAACAACACAAGAAGCCCAAGTGGGCCTGAGACCACTTACCTGCTTGACATCTGCCTAATACCCAAATGCAAAAGCAGTTGGCCAAGAAATGTGGGTCAGTAGGATGAATTTTTTTTAGACATTTCTCCCAATGCCTTTGATTGCATATGTCATTAAAACAACTGTTTAAAGGTTTCTCTACTTTTTGTATCTTTATCCATATTTGATGGCACATCAGCATATTTTGTCCAATACTGAAGGGCATTTATGCCTGGATGCTGTCAACTTTTGGTAAAATTTTGTTGAGCAGTTTTTCAAACTAAGCTGTTTTTAAATGTTTTTCTATTTTCAGTAAGTGCAGATATTTTTGATGGTGGATCAGCATCATTTGTATAATTTGAAAGGCCTTCTAGCTAGGATGCTTTCAGTAAAAGTTAGTCCAATTTTGTTGAGCAGTTTTTGAAAAGTTTTAAAAGGATTTTATATTTTTAGTAACAGCAGCCATATCTGATAGTGGATCAGCATCATTTGTATAAAACTTTACAGCCATTTATACCTGGCTGATTTCTCTAAAAATTGGTCTAATTCTGATGAATACTTTCTCTGAAAAAGTCGTTCAAAGTTTGTCTATTTTTAGTAACAGTGGCCATATCTGATTGTGGATCAGCATGATTAGTATAAATTTGAAAGGACTTCATGCCAAAGATGTTTCTTACAAATGTGGTTATATTCTGTTGAGTGGTTCTTGTGAAGTTGTTTAAAGATTGTTCTATGTTTAGTAATGGTGGCCGTATTTGATAGTAAATTGAAATCCTTTGTACAAACTTTAAAGCTCTTCTGTTCTTCAGTTGTGGAGAAGTTGTTTAAATGTTTTCAATTTTAGTCACAGCAGCCATATTTGATGGTGGATTGGCATCATTTGCAAAATTTTCAAAGCCCCTCATACCAGGTTGCTTTTTGTCAAATTGAGTTAAATTCTTTTGAGCGTTTTTTAAAAAAGTTTATCAAAGATTTGTCTATTTTTAGTAATGGTAACAATATTGGATCAGCATCATTTTTACAAATCTGAAAGCCCTTTATGCCAGGATGCTTTTTATCAAATTTACTCAAATTCCATTGTGCTATTTTTTGGAATAAGTCATCTAAAAGTTTTTCTAATTTTCATAATCATGGTAGCCATATTTGATGGTGGATCAGCATTATTTGTATAAATTTAAAGCACATCATGCCAGGATGCTTTCTGTAAAATTTGGTCAAATCCTGCTGAGTGATTTTTTTAGACAAAAATCATTAAAAAAAAAATTTAAATACATTTTTAGCAATGGTGGATCAGAATTGCTTGTTTAAAATGAAACTCCTTCATGCCAGGATGCTCTCAGCCAAATTTGGTTGAAACCTGTCCAGTACTTTTTGAAATAGCCAATGTTTATGGACAACATAATTTATGAAGCATGAAGAATGACACATACTAGATGCAGGGCTATACCGTTAGCTCACTTGAAATTTGGTCAAATTCTGTTAAGCATTTTTTTTTAAAGACAAAAATCATTGAAAGTTTTTTCCCTTATTTTTAGTAATGGTGGCCATGTTTAATGGCAGATCGGCACTGTTTGTATAAAATGAAACCCTGTCATGTCAGGATGATCTCTGCTAAAAGTGGCTGAAATCTGTCCACTAGTTTTTGAGAAGACATTTAAAAGAGCCAATGTTGTCAGATGATGACAGATGACAGATGATGCACGAAGAATACATACCAGATGCTGGGCAATACCATAAGCTCACTTGACCTTACAGCCAGGTGAGCAAACAAAACTGTAACAGTTACAGTATCTATGAGGTGGAAAATCCGTTTTTGGATGTGGACCTTTGTTAACCAAACTAGTTCTAAAAAGAAAAATAACTTGAGCAATTCTCAAGCTGTCATCAAGCTAAGCAATGAAAATAAATCTGATCATATTTAGAATACCTTAAGATAACATGGATGAACCTTACCTACTGTAACTTTAGCCAAATATTTTTCATCACTTAATGGTAATGTTCTTCACTGCCTCAATGGCCAAATTTCAATTGCTTTAAGTTCAAGTTGTTATAGACTATAAAACGACTAATTTTACCTAAAATGCATTTCATTTTCACTTCATTTGCATTTGAAATGTAGTCAGAATTTCCTTTTGTATTCCATTCTATTGTCTTGTTATTTTTTTATTTATGGTCTCAAAAATGCATTTTAATTTTGCATTTATCACCTCAATTCATTGCTTCCATTTATCTTTGTTTGCTTGGAGCAAAAAAATCCATTTCTGAAATAGAGTTTTCAGTTTCTGATAGTTTTAATGGGAGATAACTATTGCTATAGTATCTTGCCCTAATAAAAGTGTGCTTTAATAAAGTAGCAAATGCATTGAATACAAATGACAGTAATGAATTTATGCTAAATAAAACAATCACTGCATCAGCAATAAATGTAAATATACAGCTGTAGAGTATTTGTCAGGTAATTTTATTTCTTATTTCATTTTGTTCAAATATAAATTAAAGATACAATCACTAGTGATGATGTGTGCCTCGACAAGAACATTGTCATGACTTGTTGGGAGTGAAAAACTGTTAGTGTAAAGTACCTGATCCTGGATTATCATGCAAAAAGGGCTTTTGACCATGAACATATAGCAGCAACCTAAATATAATTGATTTTTTTCAAATCCGTTCGTGAAATGCATTTGTGTTTCATTCCACTTTTGTTTATCATTCATTGTTCTGCATTCTGCACTTTTCATAAATTTGTGGATTGGGGAAAGGGTTCTTTTGTTTATACAGAAGGACTGTTGTTCATTGGATCTTTCAATGTAATTTGAAGCAACACAAAATCCATGAAAATTGATAACTGACCCCCCCCCCCCTCCATGAATTCACAGGACTGAATTTTTCGAGTAACAAGTTGAAGTTGAGGTGGTCCATTTTTATTTTTCCACTATATAATTCATATGTAAGTCAGAGTTAAGTATAATATGAAGCTCAGACCATTGTTAATAATTGTCTACAAGAGACCATCCATCAAGCCTTTGTTCATGTATGATGCAGTCAAAAATACCATTGTTCATCATATAAGTCTATGTAAGTCAAGGGACAATTTTAAATGGCAAAATGAAGCAACTTACATGATGAAAAATATGGTCAGCTTAAGTCATTACACCACCTGCATTTGAAACTGTTGCACAGTATTGAGTATTTCTTTGGGATTTAGTGAACCTACACATACGATACATCTAGTATGCCTAGTACTTTACAATGAGATTTTTCTTCTTCTTGTTTGAAGATTTTTGTACAGACACAATTTTAGTTTCAATCAAGGAAATAATCAAACAATTTACCCATGCAAAAATAATTGTTAATACAGACAGCATAAATTATCCGCTCACAGAAAAAATAAAATTCTGATTCATCATTTAGGCTGTGCATCAGTTATCAGAGGGGAGCTTCAGTAACTCAGTTGGTAGAGCATTGGACTTGTAATTCAAGGGTTGTGGGTTCAATACCCACCCAGGCCAGTCCTGGTCTGCTCCCTCTGCGTGTCCTTGGGAAAGGCATCCAGCTCCTATTTCCTTGGCATGATATAGCCAATAATGTGTTAAAAATACCTTTAAAACCAACAAAATCTAAACGAAGTCAGTTATCAGCCATTTTTATGTGGGTATAGCATTGCAGGCCAACCAGGAAAAAGGTGTTAAGGGTGTGGTGGGTATTAGAGTAGGGTGATGAGGGAATACTACTGAGCACTAGAGACATTCTGGTGACTTATGACTTCTGCTTTGTGAAGAATTAAAAAATTGCAGAGGGGGGGGGGGGAGAAGTGGGGAGAAACAAATATCCAATGTACCAAAGCCAAAGGGAGAGTGGGGGTTGATAAATGACATGAGAGACAGCAAGGAAGCAATTAATCCATACCTGCAACTGCCGATTTACCAAGCTTGAAGCATGCAGTCATAAATGTCATCTGTACTTACTTGAGATGCAACCAATGAAATTGTAGTACCTTTCATGATATTAGGATTGAGTAACAATGGCACTAAGGAAGATTTTGTGCAAACTGTCATGGTGCTATTGGACCCACCAGTCCCTGTTCCTTCAGGACTTTGGAGAGGGGGATGGAGGAAGTAAGATGAAGCCAGGGGGAGCCCTTGATCTCTGCTCCCCTGGCCCACAGTTGTGTTAGTGCTAGCTGTTACACCAACATCTGACACCTGTGATTCCATGGTATCTGTAGATAAGTATAAAAGCACACTACATGGAGTTGTATATTGTAATCGATAAAGTTATTCACAGTAGTCTATGACACTAGTTGTTCATTACTGTTTGGTTCTTTTACCTGTAAAGACTTCTTATTAGTATGAACACTCAAGGATTTTTGTTTAAGAAATTCAATACAATTACTTTACATTGTCATTATAAATCATGTTTCTCTGAAAATACTTAACAATTCCAGAAAGATTAAAAAAGGTTCGTCTTTCCCATTTATATAATAATAATAATAATAATACTATCTTGACTACTAACTACTACTTGAATTTTAGAGGGAGACTCATTTAGACAAGCAATGATCTCCTGTGAGGCCCTCTTAAGAAGAAAACATATCAATGTACATCTTACCAAAGTTAATAGTAATTACTATTTAGTTTAACAGGTCTTTAGTACCATTAATACTAGATTCTATTATAATCTATGAGTAACACAAAAATGCTCATGATCTCATCTTAAATCGTGTAATATTTTCTGCAGATTTTACATGCAGTGTAAGCTTATTCCACAGAACTGTACCAGAATATTGGAAGTTGTTCTTAATCTGTTCTTGGTTTGCTGGATGAAGGTTTCCATGTGATGTTCAACTGGTAAAGTGTTGGATACGGTTAGAATAAATCCTGTGGTACTCTGGTGCAGCTCCATGTAGCATTTAATTATGTTCAAGAACTGCCTTGTGAAAAAATTAATCCTTTCAGATATTGTATGAGTATATATAGTCTATATCATATAAACCATAAAACAGCATTTATGGGAAGAAACTCTTCCAAACACCATACTTATTATCTACACTAGCCACCACTAAGTGGCTACCTGTATATCGGATGTTGTTCAGTTTAAGCTTGAGTGAAACATCAATAATGATACTTGCATTTGCAGGGAGGTGTAAGGCTTCATAATAATGTGATTGGGTAAGTATTCTCAGGAGAAACATAGTTTACAATGAAAAATTTCTCTTCTCCATCAAATACATTACATGACCACATTAACATTCGAAGAATAGGTAATTGTCAGAGGCAATGCATGAGAATCCAGCCTCTACCCATGTTAATTGTTTAAGAAAGTATGACTAGAGTCCACTATGTGAAGGATGAAAACCACTCCCCTAACACTAGGCAGTACAACTGAGGGTCACATAAACCTTGATGTCTACATAAAGGTAATGAGAAAATTGGTAGTCGAATCCAGTGAAAGCTATAAATACAATACCCATGAGGAGGTTGTGCTATCATTAATGGGGTTTGGTGATTGTCTGGGCAGCTGCTAGCAGTCCCACCAAATTCTGCCCTCTTTTCTGTGATGCCAGCTTACAAAGACAGAAGCTTGAGAAGGTCGACTGCAAATGCCAGCTGACAACCTCAATGATGTCTCACATAGAAATGTTGCATTCAGATATGAGGCTCACAGAGATGGCTCAAATCTCATTAAGAGAAATATTCATGAGGCATTTTGTTAAGTGTCAAAGTATGGTGAGAGGATGGCCCACTTGAGACAAGATGCTAAGGCTTGCAGAGTCATCATGCTTTCCCACTTTTACTGGGAGAAAAAGTCATCAATGGGCACCTCCCGTGAATTCTGTACATTTCAAGAAGTACCTGAGAAGATGGACTGACTCTTACAGAGCTGCCTCTCTCAAAGGATTGATCAAGGAGAATGAGTGAATAGTCACTTCTGATTACCCATAGACAGCAACCTGTTCTGAGACATAAACCCTGGTTGCATCATTAGAAAGACTGAACCATCTGAATGGAACTGGACATGGTTCGGGTTAACTGACAGGTCATGCAATTCACTCATCTTTCAGGCTGAAGTTAGTGCTATACCAAAACATGCTTTGTATTGTAGTAGCTTCAATGATGTTGTGGACAAGGGCTTGAACTTGTTGGAGTTGAGCCATATCAGAACCCAGGAGAGGTTAAATAAATTATTATTATTATTATACAACTATGATTTCTCATGAACAATAAAATAGTTTTTGTCCGTTTGCATGAGAACTTATGTGTGATTTATGCATCAGGGAACATTATTTTGACTAGATCTGAAAAATGATCTGTTACCAGAAACAGGAGATTATGTTTCACTTTAAAGTTGGCAAATAGCGTCTCAGCAGATGTAACTTTATCCACACTTGATGCAGATTCCATGAACATGGGTTTCTGGGATGGCATATTTGTTGTTGCGGTTAAGATGCTTTTATGAGAAAGGGTTTCCGCGTGATGCATGATGTCATTCTTGCCACCGTAACAGACTTTAAAATTAGCTTTACAGGAAGAGCAGAATGCATATTCATGTTCCTTTTAATGTTACTGCAACCAATGAAATTCCCATTTCCAACCATCATTGAATTTTGTGTGATATTTCGGTTGCTTGGATTTTGGTGTTTTGGCATTGGCACGCTTGGATATCTCGACAAATTTTAAACACCGAACTCAAACCAATCCAATTTAATGCCACATGAGCTCCTGAGTAATTCAACCATAATCAATTAACATCTTTAATCCTGTCCAATTACTTTTGATCATACATAGTATACACTCTAACTGATCTCGACAACTTTAAGGACAGAAGCAGAACATACCTTGTGGAGAGAATCAAAGTAATGTTGATTGTTTTATGCTGATTGAGCTCTTTAGTAACCCAACCATAATCAATTAATGTCTTTAATTCTTTCAGAATTACTTCTGCTCACACATAGTATAATCTACCATGAAAAAACTTATAACAATGAAGCCAGCCGACTGTGCCGACAAGATCATAGGGTGAAATTAGCAACTACATTGTCTTGACCAGCTTAAGCCACTTCACAGTCATGTGATCACAGGCAGTATTACCGTAAATATACTACACTAGAACCAAAATGTGAAAAAAACTGAAAAATTTAAATTTGTCACTAATAATTCTGCATGTGTGGGAGATTACAGTGAGTGATGGGAGGGACGGGAGACACCCCTAAACTTGGGAGAAAAACCTCCCATGTGGGAGGTTCACATGTATGGTGAATGCAGTGAAAAGCTATCAACCCATGCCCACGAGGTTGTGCTTTTGGTATCAGAGAATAGTGGTTGTCTTAGCTGCAGCCACTGGACCCATCAGATTTAATTCACTTCTCTGCGATGCTAGATCTCATAGAAGCTTCAGAAGGTTGACTATGCATACCAGCCAATGGCTTCAATGTACTGGACCGAAATGCATTTGAACATGAGGCTCACAGAGATTAATCAAATCTCATGTGCTGAGATTTTCTGCTTGGAGTACACTGAGTATTTTTCTTACTTGACCCAAGATGGCAAGACTTTGGGTTATGTCATATTTCCTGGCCTTTACCAGAATGAAGATACATTGTTGTACCTCATGACTGTTTTCCATGCATTTCAAGTAGTGCCTGAGAGCAGTGACCAAGTCTTGCAGAGATGCCTCTCTCAACACATCAATCCCTTCTAAATATGGTCATCTTCTGATTGCCTGCAGATGGCAGATTGTTCTTGGCTACGATGCTTGGTTGCATCATTAGGACAGCCAAACCGTCCTATCAGAACTGGTGATAGCTCAGATCTACCAAACGAGCATGCATTTTATTCACCTTGAATGCATGCATTGTATTTACCTTGCATGCCTAGGGGTATCAAAAGAAAAAGCATGTTTTGTAAGATAGTAGCTTCAGCAAGATTCTACCCATGGGCTAAAGCTTGTCTGAGCTGAGCAATATCAAAACCTAGGAGAGGTTCCATTTGGGGAAAAGATTGACCAATGACTATTCAGGACAAAATCAGTCAGCAGGTCAAACAGGTCCTTGTTGTGGAATATATACCCTCTACCATCATGTCAGAATGTGCCATAAATCATCACCTTTGATAGTAACCGGGGCTAACTTTTCCTCCTCGAAGAATCTGAGACAAAAGTTAAGAAGTTGAGAGACAGAGGCTAGCATGATGTTGTTGCCCTTGCACCAGTCTATGAAAATGCATCACTTCACCTCATAAACATTCAAACTGGCAAGCTTCATAGTTCGTACAATCCTCTCCATGATCAAAGGGCTAAATTTCTTTATGTTCAAAGCTCTCCTGACTAAAGCCAGACATGAAAGAGAAACCTGTCTTGGCAGGGATGGAAAGCCTGCAATGGGACAACTTGAGGAGATTGGGTATTGACATAAGTTTCTTATGTTTATCTTTAGATAGAGTAGATTATTCATGCAAGATTTTGGCCATCTAAGTGGAGCAACCATTCTGCATATCTGACCCCGAATTTTCTGGATTATTCTCAGCTTCAGAACAGTTTGCAGGAAGGCACAGCTCCAGAACCCATCCTAACTGATTGACAAAGCATCTATGGCCCAGGCGCCTGGGTCTAGGACTTAAAAGATGAAGGTGGTCAGTTTAAGTTCCACATCATTGCAAGGAGATCTATCATTGAATGCCCCCGAAGTGCACAAATCTAATGAAAGATTGATGTATGAAGGGACCACTTGGTATGTAGAGTTTGGCCCCTTCTCAACTTGTTGGCCAGGGCACTAAACCTGCTGGGAATGTGTCTGATCTGGACCATAATCTTGCACTGGGAACACAAGTGCAGAAAGTCTCAGATCAGGATGCAGAGACCAAGTGATTAGTTTCTCCTGTTTGAGAAGGTTGGTCACCACCACCAAGCTGTCTGACATTACAGGGATTACCCTTCCACAAAGTTGGTCCTTCCAAAATGGAAAGGTGTTGATTATAGCCTTCAATTAAAGAAAGCTGATGTGAAGGGCCTTCTCCTGCAGCCACCAGTTGACACTGACCGTGGTGATGTGGGGGGAAAAAAAGCTCTAACTTCTCCCAGTTCATAAGAAAGTACAGGTGGGAGAGTAGGGAGAGAAGGCTGTTCAAGTCCTGCAATAAAATCCAACTTATGTTTTTGAAGGATGCCATCTAGGTATGCTGCAGTCGCTGTTGATGAGGCTAATCTGAACAGGGTGATGATGCAGGTTATGGTCTTCATAAATGCCCATGGGCTGAGGTTATAGCCAAAAGGAGTGCATGTAAATGGTCATTTTTAGTTGGAATTCAAACTGAAAGAACTTGTGCAAAGCTGGATGAACAGAGACACAGAAGCATGTGTCATTTGGATTGAGACCGCTTGCAAACTCGGCCCTTTTGATGGTAAGCCATACAGACAGCACCGTTCCCATTTTGAACTATGGTGCGGCTATGTATGTATCTGTTGAGCTGGCTGAAGTCTATAACCAGTCTGAGCTTCCACTTGCTTTTGGCACAGAATAAAAATGAGAATAAAACCCCAGAGAGACCAGTCTGTGAACTCTCCCCCCTTCCTGCTTGGAGGGTAAGGAGCTGATCTCCTTTAACAGAATTTTCACTTTCTCAGGATTCGTTGGAACCTCCATCACAGAAGGGAAAGGCGAAAGAGGAAGGGGCTGGATAAATGAAATTCAAAGCCCCTCCAAAACAACTTGGATCAACCAATCACTCTGTTGAAAAAGGTTGATATAAGCTTTCTGAAAATGAAGGAGTTTGGTGCCTACAGGCATGCTGTTGGTGGGTAGTTGGAGTGGGAAGTCATTAACAATTAAGAGACTTGTGGAAGGAGAAACACTTATTACCTATCTCCTTTATTATATTGCCTCTGAAACTGAGTGCCCTGCTGCTGCTTGAAGTTAAGTTGTGGTTGAAACTACCTCTGTTGAGCAGGATTCAGTCTTCTCTCCTAGTATGATCATCTCACTGTTGAACATGAGACTGATGTAGGCAAAAAACTGGAGGAGGTAAGAATAGCTGGAGAGATGGTTCGTGCTGCCTGCTTCTGCACATTTACAATATAGCTGCCAAAGTGTAATGGCAAACCAAAAGACAATGAGTGTAGAGCCAGTGAATGATGCAACTTCAGTTAAAACGAGCAGAGAAAAACATCCTGACTCAACAATTCTAGATTGCAAGAAGCCGTTAGCGCACTGGCCATGGATGATGCACAACCCTATTAATGACCTTTGTGATGTTGGCCATAGAGTCCCACGCATGCTCATTGCCCCACAATTTAGCCAGATGAAAAATTGCTAAGGATGCCAAGTCAAACATCAATGATGTTGTCACCATATTTTGCCGAGGTCTGGAAGTCACATGAAGAACACAGCAATCAACCTTACAGAACTGCAGGGTTATAATGTTCACTACTGAAATGTTCTTATCTAGGCTCAGAATATCAGCATTTTACATATCTGAGTGTGTGCATTATCAGCGGGACGACAAGGACACTGGCAACTGGCTCTCTGAGAAAAATGCCTTGGAACTCCTTGGATCCCAGATTTTAACAGATGGTCAGAGATTTCCTTAATCTTTGCAGATTGCGGCAGTAGAAGGAAAAAGGTGTGTTTTGTCCTCAATCTCCACATTTAGAGAGACCAGTCTTTCCAGCAACCCTTTATGAAAAAGTAGTGATATGGTAGAGCTACTTTTTAAAAAAAGTTACGGAAAAGTAGGGGAAAATAGGAATATTTTATAAAGAAAAATAGTATAAAATTTATGTAAATTACTGAGGAAAAAACCAAACCTTTACTTGGTTTACCCTTATAGACTTGAATAAAAGCATGCTCTTACATACAACCTGTCTCTTTAGTCCAGATTTCTTCAACTGCACCATATTTGTCAAGACATCTGTGTCATATATTCACATGTCTAGTTTATTATTATTGTTTTTTTAGAAAAGAGCTGTTCCAGATTGTTACGTGGTAGAATTAATTTTGAGCTTATTCGAGGGGCAAAATACAAGCCTCTCAACATATAGCTAGCAAAACAGTAAGTTTTCTCATATGTCAAAATAAAATTTAAGAAAAGTAGGAACAGTAAGGCCATTTTGGACGAAGTAGCGAACAATAGGGAATCTGACAAAGAAAATAGAAAAAAGTAGGCAAAGTAGGAAAACCTAAGGTGGATGTTAAGACTTAGAGCCCTTTACCTAATAGACTTGGCCATCAGACAGCAGTGGCAGGTACTCAGATGATGACAAGATTCGATAAATCTCTTCTTCTGCTTTAAAGCTGAACTCCGTCTGCTCCAACGTGGGATCCGAATAAGCCAACTGATCAAAACTGTCCCTGTTGTCAATGTGGGGGGTTGCCCTCATCAGGCATAGCTTATATGTCTACATATAACATTATTGGCAGCTTTGAAGAAGTGCCAATGTCCTTTGGCAGAATATGGTAGCTATCAACAGGATAAGCCAACAGCATTGGACCTATTGACTGTACTGGTGGCTGGGCAACCAATATGTGTATGTGTCACTGCAACAGATAGCTGGGTGGCAAAATGCACAGACCAATTACACAGGTCCCCATATGGTTCTGTATATAATGAGCCAGCCTGCTGGTATGTGGCACACCTTATGTGACTAACCTCAGGTTGCTTGTTGATAAGTATGGCTGGTCAGCTAGCTGGACTGGCTGGTTAGCAACCAATGTGGCAGCAGACAGAGAGGATGGTTGATAATACATCAAACTTACAGGCATTTAAGGGGAATTACGCCTACTGGACTGCCAAAAAGTAGGAAGATTACCTCCTGTCTACTCCAAGCAAAAACTGGAGAGATGTGATGAATGGAGATAGATAGAAACTCACCCAAAGCAAATAACTATTACATCTCCACCTACACGTCTCCTTATTTGTGACTTGAGCAGTGCCTGGTATCATGGGAAATTCTGCCTCTATCTGGCCTCATGTGATGGTTGTTGATAGCACTGATCTAAGAAGTGGGTGGAGGGGGGGGGGCCATAGTGCACCCCCACTACTTTGACTATGGACAATGTCTTAGTGTTGACACTGAAAACATCACTAATCATGACTTTTGACTTCATCGGACTCTCCCTCCCTTTCAAATTATTATGCAATACCACTGACCATGTCCCCTCTGACTGCATATAACAAACACTACAAGGTGATGACAATAAACATTATGTGCAGACAAGGCACGTTTCATGAGTGTTTTCAAGGACCTTGAACTTCTTGCATTTACACTTTGTTATAATTTTACAAATGAAATGACAATAAAAACAACAAAATAATGGGAAATAACAACCTAATAAAGTGTCAACTAAATCAAGCAAGAAATTCAACCAGTGTTTGCAAGCAAAAAGTAAAACATATGAAAAGCAAGTATCAACAATACTGTGTGCGAATTAACAGGTCCAAAAATAACAGTAAAAAAACTGTGAAAAAGATACACAAATAACACTAAAAATTTTCAAATAAAGTTACTAATATCTTGTGGTATCCTTACTACAGAATAGTTTACCCACTTTCTGAATGGATGGGTATATACAAAAATGAAGATCTTGATGGATGTCAAGAGGCAAAGCAGTGTGATGTTACACATACTGCAGTAAAAGCTTAAATTAGGTGAAGACCCAGTATACAAGAAGCTACCTAGTGATGGGATGAGGAGGTAATTTGGACAAGGTTCTTCCTTTTGTCTATATTATATATGGTTATATATTTTTCGTCTTTCTGTACAGGCTGAGTTCAAGACATAGTGGAGTTTATTTCCTAATGTTCATGTGATTGGAGGAATGTATTTGATGAAAAAGTGGAAATCAAGAAGACTCCATGATAGTCGATGTTATGTACGATTTTTCCTCTCTATCTGAGATAGCACAGGTATATGCACAATGTTACAAAAGGCATTTCTGTCATTCATTTGCAGTGATTCATGCTGGGAACATTTGGTATTACATAAAAGCTGAAGTCTCTTGAAGTGGAAAAAATATCTGAACTGGAACAAATTTATTTAAAAGTAATGAAAATGCTGCTCATAACTTTCAAACCAGTTGCAAAACTGCATCCCAAAAAGTTTCACGCAAGGAGATAATATTTTAGAAAAACCTAGAGTTAAACTTTTGCAACTATTCCTGTTGGTGTAATTGAAATTTGATCTATTTAAAATGCTTCAATTACAGTGTCTATGTGGAAATAATAAATTAGAAATTTAATAATATTTGATGCAAGTTGTAAAACTGTTTAAAATTTCCCAATGCATGATACTAAAAGCACAGCAAAGCACTGTAAGCTTAGAAAACACAATGGTTTGACTACTGCTAAAGAGCTTTTGTATACAAAAAGAAGAAAATAAAAAAATTCAGAAAGAATGGTTGGAATGATCGATGCATTGGAAATAGGGAAAATTATTTACATACAGATGTCCTTAACTAACACAAACCAATTCAGGTTCAAAGGAGCTGTTCTTTGACAGGAGGTATTGGTTGTATAATATGGTGTTCTATTTCCATGTATTCATTCTTTGGATTTACTCTGATTTATTGATGTATAAAGAAACTTGTTATAGTGAGATTTGTTATAGTGAGGTTTGTTATAGTGAGTTTTATTATAGTGAGATTCCATTTTACAGTGTATTTACCACTCAAAAGTGAAAGCATCAAAGGAAATGAAAATGATACCATTGGAATCTTTTGGCATGCTGATTCCTTCAAAAGGATCTGCACTATGGGAGAAGGCTTGTGAAGTGGGCTGAACCTGAAGGGGTGGGACTTGCGGAAAGGGTGTGGCTTGCTGAAGGGGTGCAGACAACACTGGTTGTGAACTAATTGCTGTTGAGGGAACTGTATCAGATCCACCTTGCCTGTCTATTCTGGATTGCTCTGCAATGTAAAAATTATTAGAATTACAGTAGCTGTAAAACAGTGAACTTTCATTTTCAATCTACCTTCACTCATTGGAAGTGTCAAGAGGAATTGCAAATTATAAGTAACTGCAAAGCATTCTGATAAAAGACAATTTAAAAAATCTCAACTCTACACAAATTTAAGCTGTGATACTGTCTAAAAATTAGACTTGCATTAGAAAGTCACCAATGAAAGGTTATTTGTTTAAAGTAGATCTACATGGTCCCAGATAACAAGTTTCAATAATAAGTGGCCATAAAAGTTAAACAGGATGAGATTTATGTGTATACTTGTTTTTTAGTCATTTATTTTCAGCCCACTACAAACCAATCTACCCCATCCTACCCCTTTCACTCTGCACAGGAAATTCATATAGGATAGACTCATGAAGATTTAGTATGTTTTGTTTTCAAATTTCTCTTAAGGACATGAATTTCTTAAGTAATCTGCTTGCAAAGTGTCCATATTTGTAGCACCATGATGATGATGACTATAGTCAGCTTTCTATCTGTTCTGAATCACAGCCCACTTTCAATCTCGGAACGTAATTACCTGATACAATTACAATCTACCAAAGAATTATTTAATAACTTCATACACTATAAATTTCAAACCATACCTTGCTCCATCCATGCAAACTTTTGTAATTTGGAAAAACGAAGTTGTCAACAGCAAGTGCAATTTTAAATCCATTCTATTTCTGGGAGATTGGAACAGCCTGATGTGCAAAATGTGGTGCATGGGTGTGATGTGCACTCTTGCTCGGATGAAAAGGGAAGTCAGGACTAATATACTGTACACAACATGCAAGATAACTACAGCTGCAATGGCTAGTTAGCTACAACTAAAATACAATGGCTATAAAAATTCTTAGATGATAAAATTGCCTGTAAATGGACTGTTATACTTTTATCCTTGTTTTTTATATCCCAAATATTCCATGATAATGCTGTCTGAATAGATGTGTCTTTACCCTAGAAAGGAGTAGGTCAACTTTACCTTGTAAATGGCCCTAAAATCTGGTACAAAATAAATTTTCATGGATAGTTTTATCTGTGTCATAAAATGTTACAATTATACCAATACGAGTTCAAATGAATATGACATCATACACATGTGCCGATGTTATGACATCACCTGTTGAAATGCTAGTGGAATGCTGAAAAGTGCAATTTTAGCTACAAGAATACCCTTTGGGGATGATATTTAACATAAGTGCATGCATAATCCATTGTGATATTTTGTCAGATGGTAGTTGATGCTAATAATAACAATGTGAAAAAGTAAGTCTGAACTTAAATACACTAGATATTAAAAACTTAATACACTAGAAATTTAAAAACTTAAATACACTAGAAAAACTTAAATGCACTAGATATTAAAAACTTAAATACACTAGATATTAAAAACTAAATACACTAGATATTAATAAATCTTAAATGTGCTAGATATTAAAAATGAGATAATCATTGTTCACTGATCCTCTGAAGATGATCTTAGGATCACAGAAAGTAAAGAAATGTCAACAAAAAAAAAAAACAACAAAAGATCAGAAAATGAATAATCAAGTACAAATATTTAATCACATAAAGGTTAAGAAATATTAATAAATTACATATTTTGAGCTGTTTTTGTTAATACACTTTACCATCAGAGATTTTAGAAGATTAAATCAATCTTTTGTGGTTAATTTTCTTTGCGTTCTATAAAATAATCTCCATCCTGTTACAAAATAAATAGATAAATGAATACCATATCTGGGTTTGATTATTCTTCTTCTCTATTGGAAATACAGATTTACCACAGAAATTGATCAGATACATTTTTTCTTTTGCCCGTCGTATTTGGTTTTAGTGCTTTACTGCACAGCAATGCAAATAGGTTATTTAGTGCCGAGGTAATTGGAGTAAAGTGCCTTGCCCAAGGGCACACAACGTTTGCTGACCCAGGCTGGTTTGATGATAGGATCTGAACCAACACTAGATATTAAAAACTTAAATACACTAGATATTAAAAACTTAAATACCCTAGATAATAAAAACTTAAATACACTTGATATTAAAAACTTAAGTACACTAGAGAGATTTTGGTTGCGAGACAAGCACTCTAACCAATGAGCCACCGCGGCTCTACCTGTAGTGTAGTAAGAAGAACAGAATAAATGATATGTTCTTGTGGGAAGATTTTATGAGAATACATGTACCATATCCCACATAATAATTACCCAAGACACTTTTTACAAATTAATGTTTTGGGTACATTGTTGAAGTAAAGTTTTGTTCTTAAAAGCACTCCAAACATTTTCACTTTGCTGACGACTGACTATTTGCAATCACCTGAAAAGTTTCAGTGAGAACTGATCCAACCTTGATGACTTTTTGTGTGTATCAACCTTGTCCCATATTTAACAATTTTCATCTGTGTGTAATAGTTGATACTTGAATGAGGATAAAGATCGTGATGATAGTTCTTCCTACATATTGTTTATCATAGGAAAATAAAATGCAGCTTTCAAAAACTGCATTTCTATAAATCAGAGTATGCCAAATAAAATGCTCAAATAAAAAAGCCCTAAATACGGTAGGACCCCGCTATAACACGATGGTTGGGGTCCACAAAACGAGATCGTGCTATGTCCCGAACCGTGCTATAACCAACCTAAACAAAACCAAGCCATTTAGCTGAAGAAAATGATGCATGCACCAAAAAATGGGGGGGGGGGGGAGGGGATAAATTGTGGGCTCAAAACAATGTGCTTCATTGGCACAGTTACCATCTTAAATCAATGCATATTAAACGAGAAATACACATGCAATGAAAACAGAGATTGCACATATAATATTTTACTTTATTCAAAGAACCATGCATTGGTACATTTATATGTACATGTCTATTTTATAGCATGAATAGTTAAAGGATCAACACGTGTACTCACTAACCGATCTCATGGCATGCGTAGGAGTGAGTCCATAATAATTCCATCGAAAATATGCACACAGAAGTATAATATCATTGTCTGATAAAGTTCTGAAATCCTACATCGTCGTCTAGTCACCGTAAATCACGTCCGACTCCAATTCCTCAGCTTTACTGTTGTATGCGGGTGCTTATGCAGAGACTGAGCTTGGGCTCTTGCAAGTAACACTTTGATCATAAAGTTAGAAATCTATTAAAGGATGCAACTGGACACGTGTCAATTGTGCAGCAAGATCACAGGGAGTTCAAATAACCACCCTCTGTTACTTGGCACTGAACAAGTATCAAACTCGCGGCTTGATCAAAGGGTTGTCACGTGGGAAAACAACTTGAAAACAAAGTGAGTGCTTTTACAAGCCAAAGGCGTATCAGCCCACGTGCACTGGCAGATAACTTGGGAAATATCACTTGAGAATTAAATCTGACTTATGGAAACACCGGACTTAATCCTGTCCATGGCTTCAAGCTTCTCTTTAACAGTAAAAGCTTTATGTTTACGTCTACTGTTATCCATTGTAAATAACTACTAATTAAAACTCTGACACCTATCTGTTTTAACGACTACAGCAAGAATAAATGTTAATCTACAATGGGGTCATTTTTATAGGGAATGTACAATATTATTCACTGGTCAACTGATTGCGTGGTGATTGTCTAACAACACCGCCAAGCCATGTGTGCGCATTGGTGGCTTTCGTTTTTTTTATGTTTTATAAATCATTGCCACATGGTTTGAACAACCTTTAGCTTTGAGATTGACTTTGATGATTGTCAATGACTTAAATTAACGGATTTATAAATTCAGGTGCAAATCTTTTATCAACCACCGCATTGTTTGGTGCTTGGCTGTGTATGCAGTTGAATGAGGAAACATATGTTGGCTATTGTTTGAGCAACGATTGTACACAGAATGTATTGAAGACAAACACAAAGAAGACTTAATGACTTTATTGTTCATGTATCAGTAATAATAGGATTAACAATTGTCAGCTTTAAAATGAGCTGACATCTTTCAAAAATAAACTAAGATCAAAGTGCAGTGATTGACTACTGACACATTTGAAATGAACATTCACAAACAGAAATGTTCAGCATCTTTATTCATATAAAGAAAGATGCAATCATAAGACACTTTTTCTTCAAGAATACAATACAGCTTGCCAAATTATTAAATCAAACTCTTGTTTATTTTGGCACAAAACTTTGCAGTAGTTCAAGAAATTGGCGAAATTATTGTAAAATTTCGGTAGCCATGCACCAATCATATTATATCCGAATTCATACACGATCTCTTCCCCAAAATGATAATTAATTGTTTACACATTATTTTTCGTACTTTGAAGAAAAAATTTTTTTTTTCATGTACGAAAAAATAGATGAAATTTCGGGAGCCATGCCGCAACAATTGTGTTATATCCGAATTCGTGCTATAACGAAGCATGCTATAGCGGGGTACTACTGTACTTCAGACTTTACAGAACGGTCTACAAAAATCCATATGCAAGAATGCATTGTAAACTGTGGTCATTTTCCATTTAAGATATTCAGCTGGTTAAAAATATTCCAGTGATGCATACTTGCCATAACACGATGTGTCACGCGAAAAACATGATTTTGGACTCCCAAACACCCAGACACGATCGTGTTTCAAAAAACACAATTTCAGCAATCGTAGCAACAACAAAAAAAAATTTCATCCCCAAAAAAGAAAGAAAGAAAAAAAACCCGTATATTTCTTTATCACTATTATATATGCCCGTAATCTGTGGTATATAAAAACAGTAAACAGTACTGCTCAAAGCTCATGTAAAACTATCCTCGGGGCAGGTTTATACACCTGTTTTAGAGACAATTAAAAGGTGAGGCTGTCAGAGATAAACAGCCACCTCTCAGAGATTTACTTAATTGGCTCACAATAGCTAGGGTGATGTGTTGTGTCAAATCCTTTTGAGCACTGCTGCGGGAGAACCCATTAGGCTAATTTGCATAGGTAAAGTACATTAAGTGGAACAACCCAATTTAAAGTTTAGTACATCAAAGAGATGCGTATTGAAGAACGAACTGATTGCATAGAATGAGAATGTTTAAGCCATCTTTATTAAAGTTTGTGATCAGCGGCACCGTTTCTTTGAGAATGTTGACGCCATCTTTTTTAAAGTTTGTGATCAGCGGCAACATTTCTTTGAAGTCGGATTTTTACTTAATATATAAAATGGAAAAGTGTACAAGTGTGATTCATTTTCGAAGGAAAATTGTCTAAACGTAGTAGCGATTCAGGAAATATGGAGCCATCTCCGAAGCTAGCATAGCCCAGCAAAAAAAATTCTAGAACTTCTGGTTTACGGAGTTTGACTTTGTGAAGCGCAGCATCAAGGGGGAACATTTTATTCTGTGCACATCTTGCAACCACCATATTGACATTAGTCATTCTGTTGTGTATGACAATCGTCGACATAGCAACACCACCCAGCATCGTGACACGGCAAAAATGCAGAGCTCGATACCCAAATTAAATAGTTTGTGTAAACAGTCGTCAACAGACAATGTAACTAGAGCTGAAGTACTTTTCTGCAATTTCATTGCTGAGCACAATCTGCCATTTTCAGTAGCAGATTTTTTTACAGACCTATGCAGGTGATATTATTTGACATTGCTAAGTCTACCATTTTTTTGTTTGTAAGTATATTAAATGCTTCAGAGAAAACAGATGGTATTTTCTTTTATCCAGATTTGAATTTCCAGTCATTTGCTATAGGCTGATTTGAAAAGATAGCTTATTCTCATTTGGATGACTTTTTTTGGGGGGGGGGGTCATGGGCACTGCCCCCCCCCCCCTTGGGACCCCAAAACACACTTTTTGAGTCTCCAAAACCCCCCAACACTGTCTGGGAATATGGCATGTATGGTGATGATAAGCTAACATTTGGAAATTTCAAAACAGAAAAGTGAGGATGAAATTACTCATGCACCTCTGATACATGTGCATGGTGTGAACAGTGTTTAAAGTATATGCAACTCAAAGTGTGTCACATGTCTTTTCAACAGGGATGATTTGTCAATCAATGGGTTGATACTAAATTCTATGTTTGGTCTACATCTATTATTTCAAAGGAAGCTACGCCAGCTGCAATATACAAGCAAGGTACTAGTGTTAGCTGCTTCATTTACCATATACATTTTTTTGTTGTTGCTACGATTGCTGAAATTGTGTTTTTCGAAACACGATCATGTCGGGGTGTTTGGGAGTCTAAAATCGTGTTTTTCGCGTGACACGTCGTGTTATGGCAAGTATGCATCACTGGAATATTTTTAACCAGCTGAATATCTTAAATGGAAAATGACCACAGTTTACAATGAATTCTTGCATATGGATTTTTGTAGACCGTTCTGTAAAGTCTGAAGTACAGTAGTACCCCGCTATAGCACGCTTCGTTATAGCACGAATTCGGATATAACACGATTGTTGCAGCATGGCTCCCGAAATCTCATCTATTTTTTCGTACATGAAATTTTTTTTTTTTTCAAAGTACGAAAAATAATGTGTAAACAATTAATTATCATTTTGGGGAAGAGATCATGTATGAATTCGGATATAATACGATTGGTGCATGGCTACCGAAATTTTACAATAATTTCGCCAATTTCTTGAACTACTGCAAAGTTTTGTGCCAAAATAAACAAGAGTTTGATTTAATAATTTGGCAAGCTGTATTGTATTCTTGAATACATTTATCTGTCTATCTGTTTATAACTTTAGGATCTTGTCTACAAAGTTTAAATATTGCTCGTTGATGATGAATTTGAGCTGTGACATGTAAGTTACATGGAACTGCACCTAAGCTCTGCCATGGAAAAGTTGGAACAATTTTGATGAACTACATATATTTACATCGTTTGTCAGCAATTTTTAGGAAGAAAAAAATGGCTAAATGCTTTCTGACCCCATGATGAACAAATCAAAACCACATGCATAACTTAAGATACAGTGTTAATATTCACCAACATTTTCAACTAATGCACACAACTAAAAATAATGAAGATAAGAAGTAGAGTGTTTAATGTAAACACTTCTTATAGGTCAAAGTTGTTAACCAGTCAATCATTAGAAAGGTATAAGTAACATAGGCTACATATACCACTCCTTCAATAACTCGCGCCCAGATAACTCGTGAACCTGCTTATAATGCGGGGTCAAGCATGGATCCCATTTTTTTAATACTAGAAAATGCCCAAAACATTGGCCCCTATTTTTTCAACGTGAAAAAAATTGCAATCACAATTGGTAAATACAACCTTGATATATCGCTCATTTAATCGTCGAAAACAGTGGTTAGTACCCGGAAATTTGAATTAACATCATTAAATTCTCAACTTTTAATAAGAAGTAATATATTTTGTTCAATTTTCTTTCCAAACAACATTCTCAGTACACTGTAGATAACAATATTCGATGAAATTTTGATCAATGAAAATGTCACTAATGCCTACTGGTGGCAACACTTCAAATAAATAAATACCAATTAAAAAACTTTTGTCAAATAAAATTGGTGTTTAAGTTCTATATTTTAATATGGTTTCAGTGTAATCATCATAAATGCAAGATCATCTCTTGTATTCAGGTGTGAAAAATATCATTCAACCGTCACAGCAATGTCCACGAGCGTTTCTGTGAGAACCTAATTAAGTGCTGACCGTTTTTTTAAAATATCCGACTTGCGGAAGTATTTGTTGTTGTTACACTCAATTAAAAGCAGGCCTGCTTTGTACTATCATGTTAATTACGTCTTTGTATCAAATCAAATAAAGGGGGGTGGAAAAAGAGAAAAGTTAAAAGGCGTTCAAATCCTACCTGTGTAAGAGCTAACGGTCATGGCCGTGTGTCAGGTCAACTCATTTCAATGAATCAATCAAACACTGTTATAAATACTATTATGTAAGCAATATAATTAAAGAACTTAAATTAGCCTACTCATTCACACATGGGCAAATGTGATCAAAGATAGTAAGGCAACGAAGCGAAATGAGTACTTGGTGAATAAAAAGCTTTGTTTCACAGATACGGTTCATTAGGGAGAAGCGAGTTCCAGAGTTTGTAGTGAACTTAAAATTGTTCACTATTACTTGCAATGAAATCACGGCATCCATATTTTATTAATAGAACAGTAAATAAATCGAGTTTTGACATTAATGGTTGTTTCATGAAATATATGTCCCTAGTTTTTGTAAAAAAGGAATCTTGTTTAGTTGTGAATCAACAACTACAAAAAGTAGTGATGTTATACACAATGTACACGTGTTGTTGAAACTGCTTGGACTAATGTTGTTAACAATCTTTCAGCAGTTGGGTATCTTGAAAATAAAGGTAATTTATACAAAAAACGAACAAGTACATTAGAAAAAAGCTCGTAATTGACAATTATTCCCAATGCAATTATAAAACGAGTATTCAACCATTAAAAAGCTCACTCCCCCCTCCCCACTGTGGTTTTCTCGATGTCCAGCGGGGATGGCATCCCTTTCTTAATTTTTTTTTAGGTCCCTCGGTAACTCGCGCCATCACTTATACTGTGGTCTTTGTTTTTGGACCCTGTTGTGCGCGAGTCATCGAGGGAGAGGTGTATCAGCTATCATTGGTTGAGTGAATGGAACTTAGTTACCTATCTGTATCAAGCGGAGCCATAATGGCTCAGTGGTTAAGGCATTGGATTCATGACTTGGTGGGTGTGGGTTCGATTCCCACAATCAGATCAGCCTGAACTGGATACCATATGTGTTCTTGGAAAAACACCTTACTCTACTACTTGCCTCAGCATGGCATTATCTTTGAAGTGTTGCTGTGCCATAGAACTCAATAAATAAATTTCACAAAAAAAGAACTATCCTTATCAAAGAAAGTGCAATAGGAAAACACCCAATGGTCACTCATTTAGTCTACTGCAATAGGAAAACACCCAATGGTCACTCATTTAGTCTACTGCAATAGGAAAACACCCAATGGTCACTCATTTAGTCTACTGCAATAGGAAAACACCCAATGGTCACTCATTTAGTCTACTGAATAGTATTGAGGCTAATAACTAATGATTCAACAGACTTCTGTCAGTCAGCTGTTGTTTTTTCAAAATTCTAACCAGTCTCTATCTATATCTATTATTATCACAGTAACACGATCTTGATTGCTGGATCATGTTGAGTTGTCTGCATTAGAAAATCTGGATCATTACGAGATCCGAAGCATCAAGTTATGATCTGATTTTTTATGCTGACAACGAGACGTGATCTAGCAATCAAAATCACATTACTGTGATAATTATATTTTTGATATATACCTATTGATTTTCAGATCATATAATAAAATCACTATATGTAGCTGAAAAACACAATAAATTACTAAACATTTCAACCTCTTTAATATGAACTTGATCTTAAAGCATAAACCGAATTACTTTTTGAAAAGCTGACATGCACATGAATATTAGTTTTATGAATGAAGCTTGTGAAACAAAGCTCACTCAGTTTAACTACCGTCACTGTCAATAACACGAATACTTCGACGCTTGTGGGCAGCAGACTCATATGTGATTTACAGTTATTGTGCAGTCTCAAATTCTGCATCACGGAAGGTTTCACCAGCTGAATGTCTGGAAGTTTCTTTCATGGGCCAGGTTGATAGTGGTTGAACTGTTCTGGTGAGACATTGTGAGAGGCTCCGATGGGAACTTGACATGGGAATGACAACATTATTTTCACAGTTATTTACAACAGGATTGGAGAAATTGTTGGAACGTGATGGTACAGATTTGTTGCAGATAATGTTAATCATTTTTAATTTCAAATTCATCCATTATGTGGGAAACTCACTAATGTTACCATTTATGAACTTCCATAAATTGGTTGTACTGTACAACTGTAATGTTTTGGTACACGATTCCGAATGTGATCTTGTTTCAGACAAACCTTTTGGCTATATTTTACTACTTCAGAATAAAGGAATAAATATTTTTTTTAAAGTAGTTCCAGCCTCGTTTGAGGGTATGGTAATACAGATTTAGAAAATGGTAGTATAGTTTTCCTGCTTGTAGGAAATGATGGTAAAATTCTGGCTCTTTCTTGGGTAGAAAATTGGTAGGTATATAATAAAAACTTATCAAAGGCAACACTGATCCGTTATGTGATGACACCTACTGTACAGAGCTTGTCTAACTAAAAGGACATCTGCTGCCCTAATGATCAGACACATGAGTAGCTTGCACTGTATAACAATTATGAATTTAATGTATCAGTATAACAATTATTTTTCATCCAAAATATAAATTTTCACAACCAAATTAAAAAATGCTTCTTATAAAGGGATAAAATATCAAAACAAAACCACATTTACAGTGTTTGACAGAAAACGCCATGCTGATGAATAGGCATGATTTTATCGATTCTGGCAATTCTTCAGCCTATTTAAGTCTATAACCAATTAATACTGACTGGTGGTTAAACAGGTGTTCATATTCAACTGTCAACAACTTTCAGGTAGTTTCCAAATTCTTACAACCAATCAGATCATGATAAGAAGAATGTTTTCTTGATGACAGCCAAATTGAGACTCGAGAAAATTGGTGACTGGCTCACTTTGAAAATGGGTCCTTGACTTTTAAATAAATGTGCATGAACAAAAACTTTTGGGGTTTTGGGGTGTGGGTTGTCTCATCTTTTTTTTTTAAAACAAAAGAGCAAGACATTGTGATACTGATGTTGGGGGCTATGGTGGTAGTGGCAATGTCAACAATGTTTTTTTGCGAAGCCCATAGCTCTGAAAAATGTGAGACAGAATGCAGCGGGACCCTTGTCTTATAATAGCAACTGCTAAATCTTGAACTAATCTAATAATAACAGTACTTCTGAAAACTCAGTACACTAAATTACTAAGATAAATATTGGGAATTAATTCAATACTCTAATCAAAAAAATTATCAATAATGATACAACTCAGAACTGTCAGTGTCTCAGGCAAAAAGCCTTGTAACAAATACCAGAATCTTCACTCTACTGATGAAATTTTTTTAATATACCTAGTAAGCACACTTATAAGTTTTGGTAAATATACAGAAGTACTTAAATATATAGGGAATATGAACCTCTTCCTCTTGCCTGTCAATACGTACACTGTACTAAACAAACAAAACATGCACTAGTATATGGAATGTTAACATGCATCATCTGACATTTTCCTTCAAATATGATGTCATCATCATTTCTCATTAAAAACACAGTAAAGACCAATACCCACGACAAAAACAAAACTGTTCTATGAAGTACCAATATAGAAAAAACATTTGGAAAAATATTGTTAAAATCTGATGTAGGGTCAATTTTAGTCAAAAGTGAACCTAGTCCTTGGCTTCATATTTTGATGGTATTTACAATGTCAGCTAACATTTAAAAAATATGTAATGTAGACATTATTACTATTAGCAGTACTATTGCAATACAAAAAAATAATGCATACAAAATTAGTTAATAGATACCTTACTGCTATTATTATTATTATCATTATTGTTTAAAAAAAAATTTGATTCCAAATATAATTAAATTATATAATTTAAAATTATGATAAAAAATATCCTTCATTATTTTAAAATATTTCTATTTTTACTTGTAAAGGTCATTGATTTTTATTTAAACTTTTATAATGAATCATTCAAATGTTTTAATTATTACTTAGATTCCATATGCATATGTTAATAGTTCTTTCTGTCTCCCATAATAATCAGAATAATAATAATGTCGAAATTATTTATTTTTAATGTGGTCATAGCGCTGACATTTTAAATACAACCAATTTATGAATTTTACAAAATTATAGTGTAAAACCACTTTTATTTAGATGGTATTATTGTGGAATGTTTGGCATATAATAAAATTAGGATAAAGAAGAGTACCATGAACAGCACATTATACATCAGCCCCATTTCTAATAGTCCTCAATGCGGCAACATTTCTTTGAAAGTCAAATTTTTACTCCATATATAAAATGTTGTTGTTGTTGTGGGTTTAACGCCATTTTTCAGCACATGATAGGCTATACATGGTGGCCAGTTTTATCTGGTGGAGGAAGAACCCGGGAAAACCCCGGGAAGAACCACCGACCCACGGGAAGCTACTGGCAAGCTTTCTCACATATCCACATTGGCCGAGCCCGAGACTCGAACCCACGCAGACTGAGGTGAGATGGTAGTGATCGGTCAAGGCGAGCGCCTTAGACCACTCGGCCACCCGGGGCCCCCCATATATAAAATGCAAAACATGATTATTTCGGTAGGAAAACAACAGCACCATTCAATCTTTAATGCAGTGTTGCACCTAGGATCCCAAGCTCAGGGGACACTGTGTCCCTCACCCTTCAGATTTGGGGGACACAACATTTTAAAGAGACAAAGGTAAATTGAAGTACATAATGCACTAGAAGTACTAAAAAAATGAGATAATCTTATTTGCTTTGACAGTTTTGCCACCTGAACTTTCTCATATTTTCCTTGGACATTTACATTATTGCAATAAACGTTTTATCATGTGATCAAGTAACTCATGAAAACATTAACAAGTTTGAATATCTGGTTAACCTGAAATGAACTGCATGATGGAATTTTCTGTTCCAGATCTTGCTCTCATTTAACTATAGTGTTCACTCATGATCTACTAGCATTTATTATCATAAATACCCATGTTTTCTTCAGGAAAAGTGTATGCATATTTGTGAACACAAGTGACACTTGCATTACCTTCAAACCAACTATTGAACTACTGAAAGCAGCAAAGACTGCATATAATTAAAACTACATTCCACTGTACAATGGATTTTAAAGACAGTAACTTGGTGTAGTTTTATATTTAATGTCTGTGAGGTTGTGACCATGTACATATGTGTGTGGTGATGTTTTTTGACAATGCTAAGTCTACCAATTTTTTTTGTTTGTAAGTATATTAATGTTTCAGAGAAAACAGATGGTATTTTCTTTTATTCAGATTTGAAAAGATAGCTTATTCTCATTTGGATTACATCACTTTTGGAGGCTCACGTGCACTGACCCCCTTTGGGACCTAAAAACACACTTTTCGAGTATTAAAACTCCCCCAACACTGTCATGGGAATATGGCAAGTATGCATTTGAAAAAGTGGGCCAATGATGTGATCATGTTGGCCCAACCTCATTATAAAATGAGATATCATTTACATAGTCTATTTTACATGTTATTTGCATGGAAAAAACAAATAACCATCTTTACTTGAGGATTCTTCTGTTTTGATGCCTCCAACCATGCTCTAATAGCAGGGGAGAAGTTAAGGTCTACAATTTTATGCCCCTCAAACACTGTAGCCATCAGTCTTTGTGAAGTTTCAGCATTTCAAGTGATTTCTTGGGGTGTGATAATTGCTTTCTTCATTTGTTCCACCACTGTGGAATCCAATTCTCTGTCAGAAGTTTCACTTTCTGTTTGACTTTTGTCTCAGTTTTTGTGGGTTTTACCAGCTGGTTCACTACAGTCATCATGTCTGTGGTCATTTCTATTGCTTTCATAATCTGAATGTGATACTGTGATAAAGAAATCAGTTATCTGTCATTCTGCATCTACCTCTTAGTGAAACTTCAATACCTTTGCAAATGATAAATGGTACTACATTTAGGTCATAACATGTAACAGGAAGCACATGCTTATGAGAATCACCAAGACTAAAAAAAATTCTTTTAGTTAAAAATGTTAATAAAATTAGTAGAAATTACCTCAATACATAAGCTGAATTTTTCATATTTTTTCACGGACACTATTACAATTTGCTTGCATGCCGTACTTATACTTAACCTCTCAAAGAAAGAAATATTATGGGATATACCATTTATACTAGTATTTTCAGATAATCTCAAACTTTACCATATATGGGATTAGGAGAATGGGGAAAATAGATACCCTGAGCATTGCAACCAGTGTAACAGAAAAAGATAGATTTTGCTCAGTTTCATAAAAACAATCATTGAGCAATTCAGACATTTAATGATTAGTTGGTGCACCTATGTCAGCTTAAAGGCAAAAAAATGCACCTTGTTCATTTTTTCTGGTGTCACTTTTGGTGCATTAAATCTTCTTTTTTTAGGGACTTGGTGTCTATTTTTCTGCAAATCCTGCAGTGGGCATATCCTAGCTGTGGGCAAATCCTGCAGTGGGCATATCCTAGCTGTGGGCATATCCTGCAGTGGGCATATCCTAGCTGAAGCACTAGGTATGTCATGCAGAACTACTGTTCATTCTGTGGAAACCATTTCATGGTTCATACAGATATTTCATTAGGAAATTCAAGGACTTTTCCAAGCACTATACTTAATTGTATACAAACTTAGGAAGAATGTTTATTATGGTGTGTCTGCAAAATATCAGAATTAAGTATTTCATTTTTAAATAAGGACTAAGAAATATTTTTTGCTAAACTATGCCTTGGCAAAAACACTGTAGCTCAAGGGGTTTTGGGACAGAGGTGGAGAGAGTTTGGGAGTTATCAGACTTATTTGCCAGTGTTTATAACTCCTTCCTGACTTTTACATGTTTAAGCAAAATATATTCTAAATTCATTCCTACTGTCGACATTTCATTTCTGTATGCTTTTTAAATTTTCCTTCAAAGCTCTTTTACTTGTTGATCTAGCTCTAAATCCCTAGCTACAATGATGGTGGAGACTTTAGAGCTAAGGTGAAATGCATACACATTTTCGGCAGAGTTGCCAGATCCGTGCGATTTGGCACTTGGATGTAGTATTATAGTATTTCTTCATCAATTTTAACTCAATAAAAAGAATACTGTATCCTACAAGCAATTTTCTACTGTTTCAAGTGATTTAGGGGCAACAGGGCCAGAAACATCCCATTTGGAGACTGATTTTCTATTACTGTGATCGGTATGTAAGTTGATAGTAATGTTCCTACTATTAGTATAACATAAGGCAACTGCAGCTACAGCTAATTGAAAGTCTTTCGATGAACACAACACATAGTTTATATACAGCATGTATAGTGCTTATGGTGATTTTTGTTTGCAAAAGTGCTTCCCATCACAAAGCACTTGACTGACTTTGTATCTGCCTTAATGGCCCAGTCAACACAGCATCCATTCATTTACATCATATGGTGTTTTCAATCCCAAATGAGGCTCAGTACTAAAGAGTACGTAATTGACCCAACCACAAAGTCTAAATTAATACGTATGCAACCCAACGTTGAATTCAGATTTCAGAATGATCAGATTTCTACCTTTTTTAATCAATATTTTATTTTCTTTCTTGATATTTATAACAGTAATGTTTTCCAATAAAATATATTTGTGTCAAAGTTCAAGCACTTTTCAAAGACTTCTAAGTGTTTTCAAGTGATTTTCCAGTACTTTTTGAGCTGACCCATTTTTCAAGATTGTGCTAACCCTGCATTTTAATTCTTTCAGTCAGTGACCTTGACCTCTGACCTTTTGACTTAAAAATTAACAGGGTTCTTTCTTACACCAAATGCAAGCCATCTAGAATACTTATGAACTGTAGATGATCAAGAACTCATTTTATTGTGCACAACCAGTTTTCTTCTTTCAGTCTGAGTGACTTTGAACTTTTACCTTTTGGGTCTGAAATCAAATGGGTTCACTTCCCTACCACACGTGCAAGCCATCCACAAAGTTTAGCAACAGTCACAGCAACCTTGACTTCAATCTTCTGACCCTGAAATCAATAGGGTTCTTCCTTACCCCAAGTGCAACATATGCACAAAGTTTGGTACCTGTTCATGGTGGAGAACTCGAGTTATTGTGTGGACACCATATTCCTTTTTTCAGCCCCAGTGACCTTCACCTTTGAGCCCAAAATCGATAGGGTTCTTATTAAACCCCAAGTGCAAGCCATCCACAAAGAATGGCAACTGTAGATGTTGGACAACTAAAGTTATTGTGCAGAAATGAAATTGGTTTCAGATGGATGACAACATCATAACATCATGTGCTTTGCCTTATGGTGGGTGACTGTATAAAAATCTATGCTCTACTTGCAGATCATTTTTAACTGTAGCCATTATAGCAGTAGGTAGCTTGATAAGAACATGTGAAGCTGAAGATGTTCACAAAGTTATCAGCTTTGCATGTTGTTCACAAATGTAGCTAGCAATATAATTTCACCTGGTGGTTCATGTGCTCTGAAGAGTTCGTCCTTCAGGTGAGGTAGGAATGTGTCAATTCTGTCCCAGGTCAGTTTCCACAGCTGAGATTCCATCCCATCCCCAGTCTGGAAGATTCCTGCTGTGTCCATGACTAGCAACATGTTCTTTAGAGACTCAGGAATAGCCTCAGTCTGCAAAAAAAGGGAAACAATCGTGGCACTATCCAGGCAGGTTGTGATCTGGAAGTTAAAACTTGGAGTTTTATAAAGTAAACTTTGGACACAATGAAGCCCAACAGATCCCAAAAGTCATTTTGTTTTATCCAAATTTCATAACGGCTAGTGAAAAAATATTTGATTACCACATAAACAAGATCTAGGAATATGATTAGTCAATTATCAAGATATAAAATCCAGTATTTCTGTAAAAACTTATTCTAGCATGGTGTAAAATCTCCAACAACTTCATAACTAGAACATGTGACTTACAAGCAGGGTGTAAGTAAGTCACAAGATGACTATCAATACACAAATGGGTAAAACAAAAAGGCAGATAACCGCTACTTCAAAAGTTAAACTGCAAATATCTAACTTATGATTCAAAATATTTAAAATTATTTTATAATATATAGAAAGGACATTTTTCAATAAATCATGTTTCTCCAAAAATACTTACCCAATCACATTAACATTAGAAAATTACTCTCTGCTACCTCTGAATCCAGCCCTCTCTGAAAGACGAAAAAATGTTTTTCTGTCTACACATCATATAGACAAAGGGAAGTAACTCTTACCGATTAACATCCTTGTTCTCTCTAGGTGGCCACCTGTATATAGGATGTTTATCAGTTTAAACTAGAGCGAAACCAGTAACAGGATGCTTGCATTTGCAGGGAAGCATGGAAGGTATTTCTAGTAATGTGATCAGATCAATATTTAAGGAGAAACATAATTTACTAAAAATTTCCTTTCTCCATCAATTATCATACATTACCTGATCACATTAACATTAGCAGAACAGATAAGAGGAGTAGGAAATGCTTGAGCATCCAACCTTTACCCACGTCACCCTGTAGGAGCATAATGACTACTCTACTGAAAGAATGAACTTCTCCTAATGTGAAGTTAGCCCAACCAAAGATTATGCATTAATTTTTACACGTGTGAGGGCAATCTCTGTGGAATCCTGCACCTGGATATTGCCCTAAATTCAAAAGTTTCCCATCCAAATCCAGCAAAAGTTGCAAGGTCATGACTGGGGCTGAGGTTATGCCATCATGAATGGGGTGTGGTAACTGTCTGGGCAGCTACCAGTGGCCCGACAAGATACAGCTCTCTTCTTTGCGAGGCCGTGTCACACAAATAAAAAAAATAAAGTAGACTGAGCATGCCAACCAACTGACTCCACTAAGTCTTGAATTGAGACATTATGTTTGAAGGCCAGGCTCATGGAAATTGCCTGTATTTCATGAGCTGAAATCTTCATGAGTTGTACCTAATCCTGTGAGAGTTCCGAGTATGCCAATCTAATAACCCTCTTTAGTCAAGCAGCCAGAGCTTTTGGGCTTATGTTCTGCTTTCCTGCCTTAACCAGTAGGAAGAGCCTTTGACGGCAGCCATGGACATTCTACGAATGCCTCAGATAGCATCTGAGGGCACATACGGGGTCCTTCAGCTTCGCCATTCTAGACAGGTTTATAAAGGAGAGAGAGTGGATAGTTATTTGTTGGTTGCTTATTGGCAGTAACCTGTTATTAGAAACAAAACCAGGTTGTGTCATTAGTACAACTGAGCTGTCAGAACGGAACTTCTTGTAGTTTGGATCCACAGACAGCACATGCAGCTAGCTCACCCTGCAAGCTGAAGCTAGTGCTATCAGGAAGCAAGTCTTGTATGATAACTGCTTCAGTGAGGTGGAAGACAAGGGCACAAACTTAAATGAGTTGAGCCATGTCAAGATCCAGGAGAGATTCCATGTTGGGAACAAGGTGAGCGAAAATGGCCTGGCTGTTTTTAAATTGGACATGAAGTTGGAAAGGTCCAATGGCCTGGCTGTTTTTAAATTGGACATGAAGTTGGAAAGGTCCTTGTTGTGGCCAATATCATCTCTTTCATGATGTCTGAACATGTCTGAGATCATGGAATAGTATCCCTTGATTGTAATAAGAGCTAGCTTCTTGTCTTCAAAGAAGAAAAGAAAGAAGTTAGTCAGCTGGGTGTTGGAGGCTGCGAGTGGAGTGATGTTGTTAAAGTGACACCAGTTGCTGAAAATGTGCCACTTCCCCTCATATTCCTAACTGTCACGATCCTCTCCACAATCAAAGCACAGAACTTCTTTTCATGCTAGGCATCCCTGACAAGAGCCAGGGCTGAAGGAGTTCTCTCTGGACACAGACGGAATGCTGGCGACATCAGATGCTTGAGCAGCATGGGGGTTTATACGATTTTAACCCAAGTATGTCTATTGTACGATCGAGCAGATCATTGATCCAGGATCTGTCCCACAAAGAGGAGCAATCAGAACTATTTTGCAAGCCCTGCCCCCCATTTTCTGGATTAATTTCAGTATTAGAACCGTTGATGGCAAGGCATATGTCCATATTCCCTCCCAGCTGATTAAAAAGGTGTCGAACGGCCTATGCCTCTGGGTCCGGGAATGGAAAGATGAAGGTGTCCAGTTTGTTGTTCCACCTCATCGTGAATAGGTCTAGCACTGGTCGGCCCCTCTGGGTGCAGCCTTGATGGAAGATGGATGGATTGAAACCACTCCATATGAAGAAGTTGGCCTCTCCTCTTATAATGAATCGGAAAAGACATTGAGCCTGCTGGGGATGTTGGACTTGCATGTTTATATGATTTTGGGCACACCAATGGAGGTACTCCCATAATGCAAAGGTCCAGTGATTTTGTCCCCCTTTGTTTGAAGAGGTAGTTCACTATGACCTAATTGCAGACCTACCAACCCTAACAAGACCTTCTCAGTAAGGCAATTGAAATTTTTCCACAAGTTAGACCACTTTTCAGTAAGGTGAAAAGAAATTTCATGTAATACTCTTGACGACATGGAAGCATGCATTTAAAATGTTCAGAAGTGTGATCTGAGACAAATTCCATGAAGGCAAATATTATGTTCAACTAAAAAAGTTTGTATAGTACATTTGGACCTTACAGTGTCAGAAACTGTAGTTCCAAACCATATGGAGTTCAAAGGCTTTTTTCTAGATCTCTCAACTTGACATAATCTTGGGGTTTGCTCTGTTTCATTCTTTTGTTTGTTTAATTGCAAGTGGTGACAGCAGTCATCTCTCCCGCGATGAGACATACTCAAATCAACATGAAATGATGTCCAATAAACTAATTGTTGCCTTTCCTACTTTTTCCCAAGAATCTGAATATTCTTTTTTATACTTCTATGCTGACTGTTTAAACCTTTTAAGAGGCTTATTGTCCCTTTTGTCTTCAAAGTGGTTTTGTTTATTCGATGCCATTTCTAGAACATGTTATAAGCATCAGCTTGATCATTCAGGCATTCTGCATGAAAAATATGGGCAGTTTAAAGCATCTGAGGTACTACTATAAATATTAGACTGGTTCCCTAACCAACTCCACTGAACCTAATATGAAACCCAGATCTGAATTAAACACAGACAAGCCAGTTTCCGGATTTGACCGCTACAATCGTATTTTCGTAATATTTTCAAATCATTCCGTAAGTCAGTAATTTAAGGGTCATTTCAGTAAGACTTATGGTCAAATCGTAAGGGTTGGCAGGTCGGTAATTGTCAAACATTATCAGTACTGTCTTCCACTGGATGCATTCCACCCAAGCATGCGAGGCATTGAGAATGGCCTTAATGTCAAGGAGACTGATGTTAAGAGCCTTCTCTTGCAGTGTCCATTTGCTGCAGATTGTCCGAGTCCAGTAGCAAGTGTGCCCCCCCTCCCCAATCCAACAAACTGGCATCTGAACAGATTGTTATGTCCATTTGTGGGGCTTCTAAAGGTATTCCCCTTGCTAGCCACTCCTTGTCCTGCCACTGAAGCAGGAAGTGTGTGATTTTGGTTGAGATTGTAATCTGGTGATCTAAACGACCTGAAATCAGGCACCACTGTGCCAGAATGGCCATCTGCAAATGACACATGTAAAGGCGGCAGAGGTATAACAGGTCTGCCACTACACTGAGCAGGCTGAGGAGTTGTCGAAACTCCCTCGCCGAAATGAACGTCCTGGTTTACACCTCCAACACATGAATGATACTGCTGATGTATTTGGGAGGAAGACGAACCAGGTTTATAAGAGTTAGAAACTCCATACCTAGATGAACAAAATGTTGAGAAGGGACAAGATCTGACTTCTCCACACTGACTATCCACCTTAAATTATAAATGGGGTAGAGAAGGTTGTTCATATCGTGAATCAATACTGAACTTACCGAATGTTTTTGCATATGCCGTTGCTGTGGAGGAGGACATCCTGAAGTTGGACATAGTGAAGTCTGATGTCTTGGTGAAGACCCTAGGGATGAGATCGAGGCCAAATGGAAGGGAGTGGAATTGGTACACTACCCCTTGAAGGTATTTGCGTAATACCATGTGAATAGGTATATAGAAATGTGCATTGGACAGGTCGAGACTGACTGCATATTCTTTGCATTGCACAGAAAAATGGACAAACCTTGCCATCTCTATCTTGAACTTTGAGGCAGTAATAAACTGATTGAATCTGCTCAGGTGTCAGTATTACATTGGTTTTCATATCCAGAAAAAGTCTGGAATAGAAACCTGGGGAGTCAGGTTTTCAGACTATCTCCACTGCCTGCTTTAAAAGCAAAAGTGCTACCTCCTTCTGTAAAATGCCCGCCTTTGTAGGATTGCTTGGAATCTCCATCATGATGGGGGATAATGAAAGTGGAGGGGGCTGGATGAACAAGATCTAGAGCCCCTCAGAACGACTCAGATTGCCCAATCATTTGTCAGAAATAGGTTGATCCAAATCTAGTGGAACAGAAGAAGTCTGGCACCCACAGGAGGTTTGCCAGCAGGCAGGATGGATGGAAAGTCATTGACAGTTGACAGGAGGCTTGGGAAAGGTGAAACCTTGTTTCCTCTCCCCTCTCCTGGCCTGCTTGGAGAAGTTAGGGGCATATGGCTGCCTACAACTTGCATGGCCATGAAAAGGTTGCCGTTGTTGCTGAGAATTATCCCTGCAGTCTTTCTGTCAACAATCATCCCTTCTCCAGAATGCCCCCTAATGCATGGAGAGCTGATGGAGCAACTCCTGTGCCACCTGCTTTCTCACCTCTTCAATTTGACTCCCAAACTGAAGCAGGGAACTGAAGAGAAGGGAGCACTGGGTTGCCACATGGTGGGGTTTAACAGAAGATGATTGCAGGAGTGTGTCTGTTCTTATCAAGTCGAGGTTACAAAAAACAATACCAATTCCTAGACATGGTCACTTCCAGCCTTCTTGGCTAGGCAAAAGATCGCAAGAGACACCAGGTCAAGTAGGGAAGAAGTCGATAAGACATTCCCTGACCAACTTTTTATGTGGCGTTAAACAACTGACTGTCCATTTTATAACAGAGTGCAGCTGAGATGCTGAGGGCAGTAATATCCTTGTCTAGGTTTGGTACATCCGAATGATAATCATTGGTATGTGATTTGTACCAGTGTGGTGAGAAAGTTGCAGGCAACTGATTCACTGAAAAGAATTTAATTACCAAAATTACCAATATTACAAAAATTTTATCTGAGAGATGCCAGGTAATTTCTGCAATCCTTGATTATTGTGGTAAAATTCTTTAGGATGGATGTTTGTCATCTTCATCAAAGTCCACTGAGGCCTTGACCTTGTATGTACTATTGACTGCAGGTGGAGGAGAGTGTTTCAATAGAGGCAAAATTCTGTACATCTTTGATTGTTGCCTTAAACCTGGATGCCATCCTTTCCATGGTTTATTCAGAACATTCAGGCAAGTCCATGTTGCCACCCCATTTTGACAGGGGGATTGTGTTTCTACTGTATGCTCTGCTTCCAGGGCTATAGCATACTGTATGGCAGCGATGATGCCGAATTGTCACCATACATAAAAAAGGTTCTACCTATTGAATATGCTAGTAGGACTGGCTGAGTCATGTTCAGCATGGAGTGTGATCCAGCTGGGGATTGCAGTGTGGTCAGAAGGGGCGGGCTTGATGGCTGCAAATGCTGATGCCTGTTCTCCATGTACTGGTATCATGGATATGGACGGTCTGGCTAGTTTGGCCAACTGTTAGCCAGCCAAGATAGTCTGCTGGGCATAGAACACCATTGCCCTAGGAACTGTTGATTGACATGCTATTTGCCAGTCTGAGATGACAGATTAATGACTGCCGTAACTGGATATTTTCATCCAACTCACTCATCGACGTTCCAGACAACAGAGCTTTGCCATAGTACGTGTATCATATGCAATTCCAATATAGCTTGAGTGTAATTGCTTGACATGGCTTCAAATGGATCTGAAGTGATTGTCGTTGTTGGTACTGTTTTAGGTATGTTTGTCAGGTGTGGGGGCAGCATCTTGATGTCCCCCATAGAACTGGTTAACGATTCCAAATTTGGACTTCATGTTCAGAAGATTTAGAGCGTGCCTTTTTTTTTTCCCTATCAATTACATTTTCAAGACACTGAACCAACCGTCTTCTGCCCACATTGCACACACACAACATGGGTGCGAAGAAGAACATTTTGTGCAGGCCAGACACATCTTGTGCTTGTCCTCCCTGACTTTAAAGCAAATAAACCTGATTGACATTTCTGTAATGAAAGAGAAGCAAAATAAACAAGTGCATACAATAAATATACAAACTGTTCAAATAGGCAAACTAGATATACAAACTGTTCAAATAGGCAAACTAGTTCAAATAGGCAAACTAGTGTTACCATGATAACTTGAGAAGGGTGTAATAAAATGAAATTTGTAACAGCACAATGCAATTACTCTGGTGAAAACCTGAGTGTTACCGATCGATATCGTATAAACAATAACAACCAGTCAAAAATAGAGAATAAAGATGAAAAAATTCACCGGGAAAATCACAAATGTTGTATACACCAGGCATATCAACCTTTTGACTTACTATACCACTGAAAATAAATGTTGGATGGTCAAAATTCTGATTTTAAATTGCAATGGATTCTTTGGAGGCACTGTTCACAGTTGCAAGCTAAAGTTGAATCTGGTAAACATCCAGAACATGGCTGGCCATTTACCGGGAACAAAGGGAGGTAATCTACAAGAGATACTTCCCTTTGTCTATATATCATATAGACCGTAACAAAAAAAATTTGTTTTATCTTTCAGGGAGGGCTGGATTTGGAGTTAGCAGGGAGTAATTTCCTAATGTTAAGGTGGTTGGGTAATGTATTTGACAGAGAAATGAGTTACTGTGTGGTTTATTATCAGCGTAAATTATCCTCCCAAAGAAGGCTACATTTTAATTAAACAATGCTAAAATTGTCAGTAGTTTGGCAGGGTGGGAAGGAGGCACATGGGAGGGAACTGCTACAACTAATGTGCTGTTAATAAATCATCAGCAATTGTATCTAAGAGATTCGCAATGCACAGTAATGATATAATTTTGACACAAATTTTGAAAAAAAAAACCAAATAAGCTTATGCAAGGTTTATTACATGTTAGTTTACTGGTGTGTGCTTAATGTTGTGACCATCTTGAACCCCATACACCTTGAGTCAAAGGCATAGATTGTATGGGGTTCATGACAGTCATAACATTCTGTATACCTTAGTAAACTGACATTAACAAATAATACAAAACACTGGAGGAACCTTGTGACATACCTCATAATATCCGATATTTCACCACATACAATAAATATCATTAGAAACAGAGCTTACTGTAAATTGTTCTAAATTTAATACAGAAAGAAAAAAAAATGATTTAAGAAACAAGTTTTATATCTTCAACTGATTTGTATGTAATACTTTTAGATTATATACTCTAAATAAGATACAAATATTTACAGACAAATATTATCTTATTATGAGCAGGAACTCACTATGGTTACATATTAGCCTAAATACACGGAATTTCCATTGGTTCTAAAGAATCCATACTATTTTTGAGTTAAAATATTAAAAAAAAAAAAAATTAAATTTGCATTACAATCAATTTAGAAAAAATACTTGCCAAGTATAAAGCATCTGTGCCAAAATGAATCCTGCATACAATTTTGTCAGGAAATTAACCCATTATTAGATTTAAATTAGCTAGTGGGTAACAGGGTAGGTAGATGGGTGGGTGGGGGAGGGGAGACAGAGACAGATGGAAAGAAAAGACTGGAAGTAATGAACTAAGGCAGAGATGTAGAGATACTACAGAGAAAGTCAGACAGACAGAGAGAAAAATAATGGCAATTGATCTTCTTGGTGACTTTGCTGTCTTGGTGACTGGTCCATGAAGTCTTGAATAATCAGATAGAGGGCAGTGAAAGTATTATGTAATGAGGATCTTCAAGCGCCTACAAAGACAGACAGAAACACAGACAAACAAAAATATATTAATCAGTAAATCAATATTACTGTTGACATCATGTAACTGTCCATAAAGTCTGGGATTTCCAGCTAAATATATTGCTAGCAGGAATCAAAAGTTCTTGGTAAACAAAGGGGACTCTGGTTATGACAGACAGACAAAGAAATAAATAAATAAATCATTACTAATAAATCACTCTTCTTGTCCACTTTCATGTACTTGTCCATGAAGTCCAGTATGGTCAGCCAGAGGGCAGTGAAAGTACTAAGGGACAGTAGGGGACTCAGGTGCTGTAGGAATACCTAAAATCAAAATAATCTGAGCATATGAATCTTAGATAAATTCAAATATCAATAATTTCACAACAGTGCTAATTACTTAAATCATGTATTAAACATTACTCAACAAGATGATTCAGGTGATATTCTGCATCTAATAATAATAAAATTAATAATAATAATATAAAAAAAAAAAAAATTAATAATAATAATAATAATAATAATAATAATATCTTTCTCTGATGAAAAGTGATAAGCATATCTGAATATTAGGTTCATCACCACTCTTTATCTTGGAAAGCCTTGTTAAAACAAAAGCACCTACCCATCACATTTGCAAGATGGGCCTACTACACTTAATAATAATATCATTTTTAAAGAGGCTGACACAATTAGTTTCAAAGATCTAATTTACCTTCGTAGCCCTCAATAAAGCAATTTTAAATGAAGAACAATTATATTCATTCTTGGCCGTTTTAACAGACTAACTGGCTCAAAAACCAAAGCAAGATCCAAGTCTATATAACTGTTACTCACCTTACAAAGTAATGTAGCAGCTCTCATCCTGGTTTCCTCCAGGCCTGTGGCCTCCACCTCATACGAGTTTTCCAACAGTTTTACTAGCAGTGGGAAAAGGATCTGTAATAGTGGCATA
Source organism: Margaritifera margaritifera (assembly GCA_029931535.1). Classification (NCBI taxonomy): domain Eukaryota; kingdom Metazoa; phylum Mollusca; class Bivalvia; order Unionida; family Margaritiferidae; genus Margaritifera; species Margaritifera margaritifera. Next base: position 4,222,793 of record JAQPZY010001607.1, read on the forward strand.
TTTCATATGTAACTAATGCTATTTTACTGGAATGAAAAAGATCTGAGAATTTTCCACTTACCCTGGTTACAGGGTATTATTTATTATATGTTTCTATGTTATTATTCTTGTATTGGAAGATACATTTATCAAAGCAATGTGCAGAAAATGCACACAAACTTATGAATTTCTCCATATTGTACTTTGTTTGGACTCTTAGAAATACCCTGAAATTTTCCAGAAGAAATAGGATTAACCAATATTTTCAAGATGGCCACCATGGTGGACATATTTGAGGTCAGATCAGCACCATTTTCATTTAGGACAAACTAGACACCATAAGAAGACTTTAGGTGAAAACCACATGTTGATATGACTTTGTTTAGAAGGAATAGCAATAACAAGATTTTCAAGATGGCTGCCATGGTGACCATACTGGATGTTAGATGGCATCATTTTCATTTAGGACCAAGCAGACATAATAAGAAGTCCTTTGCTGAAAAACCCAAGCTGATATTACCATCCATATAGGAGGAGTAGCAATAACAAAATTTTCAACCTGATGGCCGTATTTGAGGTCAGTTTGGCACCATTTTCACTTATGACCAAATAGACATCATAAGTTTTCTGGTGAAAACCCCATGTCGATATGACTTCATGTTCAGGAGTAGCAATAACAAAATGTTCAAAATGGCCACTATGGTGGCTATATTGGAGGTCAGAACAGCACCATTTTCATTTCAGAACAATTAAAAGTCTTCTCGCAAAAGCTCCAATGCTGATATGACCATCCATTCACTAGGAGTAGCGATTACAAGATTTTCAAGATGGCCACTGTGGTGGCCATACTGGATGTCTGAGTAGCACCATTTTCATTTAGGGCAAACTAGACGCTGGAATAAATGTGTGTAAAGTTTCATGGAAATCCTTAAAATAGTTTAGCAGCGGTAGCGAAGACAAACCTGTGCCAATGAACGGATGGATGACAGACAATGGACAACAGGTCATCACATAAGCTCTTCTGGTCTATGAGAGAAAATTATTGGGAATTTGTACATTGCTAAATATCAGACTAAATCAAAATTAAGCAATTTTCTAAGATACCAATAAGAACATTAAAATTATCTCCCTTTATTATGCTCAAATATATGATTAAATTTCATGATTACAAATTTTACATCTTGCCTGATTGCAATAGACCAAAATCATGAACATTTAGACATCTCCAATTTTATTTTGTGAAATTTTCTTAAGCAGGTCAGAAAAAGCAACAAATTGTCGTTTCAGTGCTATAAATTTTATCATAGATGTAAGGTTGTTGTTTCAGTGCTATACATTTTATCATAGATGTAAGGTTTTAGATTATAGCACTGATACCTAAATTCCTTACTTTGTTAAAGCAGGCCTCCCATTCAGCTGCTGACAAGGTTTGTAGATCATGTACCAACAGCGCCCTCTGGAGGTAGGTCAGAGCCTGACTGCGAACTTGTTTACGAGTGTCGCAGCAAAGTCTGGCTATTCCTGTGAAAGAGTACAGAGCAATGTGACTAACTTTGTATTCATTAACCTCTAGTGCGCATCTATAAAATATGATGTTATGATTCACAAAACAATGTTTATATACAGTGGACAAAGCTTTTATTTGTGAAGAGCACACTCAAAGTTGATCTAAGCTGGACGGTAAGAAATATCTGATATCAACAGCAGCCATTTAAATATAGTTTTAAAGACTGTGACTTAATTTTTCATGGGATACCAATTTTCATGGATTTTGTGGTAGCTACAAACCATGAATTGCACAATGAACAATGATCCTTCCATGGAAAGAATAAAATGCCCATATAAACCCCAAATTTAAGTACCTACAAAAATGTCATTTTGCAAACTGCAAAAAATCAATACTCAAAAAAATTAAAAAATTCAGTTAATATTTTACACAATGGAAAAGTATAATGGGAGTGCACCCTCAAATTATGCACATGGTAACTTTATCACTTGCCCAAATCACTTGGATTTGAGTGAAATCATTTATGTGACATCATCTGAAGTGTTTTTACAATACCTAGCCATTTCCAAAATGATATATTTCACCTGTTATCAACATGGAAAATGATCAAGTGTAGACAGGGGCTGGTAGGGTAAATAACTACATAAAAGATTATGTAATGAGGAGCTAGTGCAAGTTTAATTCTTGTCAGACCTACCAATTCGACAGAAGTCCACAATCCTCAATATTTTACCAAAACTGAATCCAAAATGTGTGGTATAATTCTAGATAAGATGACTTACCTACTATTATTGTATGTTTCAAGTAGAACATAACATTTCTTCTTTGAAATAATTTGCAGCCTTTGTACCCAAAGAATGTCTACATTGGGAAATATGCAGTTTTAAAACAAAGAGCTTATAAAGTGGATGCACTGGGACTTGAGAATCCATAATGTCACCATTTGAGACAGTAATGAAAGCTTTCAAAACCTAAGGTATGTGTCTACAACAAGAAATATGTTACTAAGGAATCACAAGATCGTACAGTGTACTATCATATTTATCAAACGTGTAACATGTACCCAGCTAAACAGTGAAGATCTAAATATGCCATTTGCATAATTCACCACCTGATCAGGGTCAATGCTATTCAATTGAAATCACAGTTGAATGAACAGCGTAGACCTTGATCATGGGACTTAACGATGATTCCTTGTGAAATACTTAAGTATTTAACATTTTAAACAATTTAAATTTATGTAGCTAAGGGTCCAAGCAATTCAAAATCACACAAAAAAAGGTATATGTTGGTTTGGAATTTCTTATGCAATTCTTAGCTGAACATTTTTATGCAAACAAGTGTCATTACATAATAAAGTATGCGGAAAAAGTACCCTGTCACTAATTGTTCATAAAATAATAGCTGAATGAGTTATTGTGAACCGTACATTATATGCCCATCCTGTGCTTACTAGTCCTGTATACATGAAGTAGTAGGACAAGGCTGACTTGGCAGATTTTTTACCATTGGGTCACAGTATGCACTTCTGAACTAAACTTACTCTGCAGAAACCACTATTTTCTTATTAGACTCTCTATGACCTTGACCTGTAGACCCCAAAATCTATAGGTTTCTTTCGTACCCAAAGTGCAAACCATCCACAAAGTTTTCTCAAGGAACTTACTCCAGAACAATTATTATTGCACAAAGCCTATTTTTCTTAGAGTCACAATGACCCTGACCTTTTACCCTAAAATCAACAGGCTGCTTCCTTACCTTAAGTGCAAGTCCTCCAAACACTTCTGTCACAGTAGTTATAATGCAAAAACAATTTTTCTTATTTCAGTCACAGTGACACTGACCTTTGACCTTCTGACCCCAAGATCAATAGGCTTTGTTCTTACCCAATGTATAAGCCATACACAAACTTAGGTGAAATACATAGTCAAGAACTGAAATATAGTTTGGTCCAGGTCTGTGATCTATAGGGCCAAATGTGGCAAAGTGGTCTAAGGCGCTCGCCTTTACAGATCACTGACATCTCACCTCTGTCTGTGTGGGTTTTAGTCTCGGGCTTGGCCAACGTGGGTATGTGAGAAAGCTTGCTAGTAGCTTCCTGTGGGTCGGTGGTTCTGGCCGGGGTTTTCCTGGTTTCTTCCTCCACCAAATATACTGGCCGCCACGTATAGCCCATCATATGCTGAAAAATGGCGTTAAACCCATAACAACCAACCTAACAACAACTGTGAAAATAGAACTAAAGTTATTGTGCAGTAACCAAGTTTCTTCTTTTAGTCATAGTGACCCTGACCTTTGACCTTTTGACCCCGAAATCACTAGGCTTCTTCCTTTCTCCAGTAAAAGCCATCCACAAAATTTTGGTCCAGATCTGTGACATAGAATTAATGTTACTGTACAGAAAAACAATTTTTTTTAGTGAATTCTGTTTTCTAAGAATAGCTACCCAATCACATCAACGTTAGGAAAGAAGCTCTGCTATGTCTCGAATCCAGCAATTGTTAAAAGATGAAAAATTCTGTCTTTCTCATTTATATAACAAGGAAAGAAATGCTTATCCATTATCTTCCCTGACCACTGCTAGGTGGCTACGGTTGTTTACTCAGTTTTAGCTTAAGCAATACATCATCAAGGATGCTCGCATTTGCAGGAAGGTGTGGGAGGGTTAAATATTAATGTGACAGACTAAGTATTCTCAGAGAAACATAATTTATTCAAAAATCTGCTTTCTGCTTTAAATAGATTTCCTGATTACATTATTGTATTCAGAATTGGTAGGAGGGAGCAATGCTGAGCATCCTACCTGTACCTAGGTCATCCTTAGAGGGAAAAAGACTGTATTCCCTGTAAGAGGATAAACCCAGAGATGCTGCCAGAAGTTGCCAGAATTTTATCAAAGGGGGGGGGGGGGATCTCCCCCCTTGTCACAAATTGCCATAGTTCATTATTTACCCAACACTTACACAACTGTCTCTCTTTCTTCCTGCTCCACTCTGTTTGGTCTCTACTGAAATCACAATCAACAGAAGATGCCCCCTCTTGTACAAGCATTAATCTGTTGACTCTTTCTGTGCTTAATCTGTTCCTTATCCACGTATAAATAGTGTTCTGTGCCAAGAACCCCCTTTCACAGTCTGCCAAAGGGGCATATGCAGAGCTAGCTTATCCAGCTTCAACAAGCTGGGAAACTTTTCTTTATGGTTGTTTTGCAGAACTGTCCAGAGTTCACAGGTATTATCTCATGGATATCCCTGCTCCAAAATGCATGTGATCTGGTGATTCGGTATCATGTAAGAGTTGACATCCTAAAATTCAAACAGCTGATTTCCAACGTAAAAAGGGTTATCTTTAACACAATACCTCCCATCTTGGTGTTGTTGTAACCATTTGTACTGTAACAGCCAAGATTTATGAAACTTTTAATCAAATATTTGGTTTCTTCTTTGGCGATTCATCTAACCCAGCATCTAACATCATTTTAGAATCATTGTCCTCCGTTTGGTGAGAAACTCAACTTACTCCTTCGCTTTCTTCATTCTGCCATTCACTCTGCACATTTGCTGCACCACTTACTTGAATTTTAAAACAACCAGTAATAAAAATTCTATACTGAACAGAGTGCATTTTTATATGCGCAACTTCGAACTAATTTGCAGGAGTTCTCACAAATCACTGCTTTCCAAGCGCACAGATTTACAAAATGTTTGCATGATTTGCACACTTGTGCACTCTGGCAGCATCTCTAAACCACACTCCTAAGATGAGACCAGCACTATTGATGGTCACGTATGCTGTGACAACTGTACCCAGATAAGAGAAAAGACACAAAAAGATTTTTTCTCACGAAGTAAATATTTTGGGAGAATCCAACAAAAGCGCTGTTGTATGCCTGTAGTAATTCTGTGTTGACTTCAACTGATCTGATGATGGTCTGGGCTGCAACCACAGGACTTACCAGATTCAATTCTTGTTTCTGCAAAGCTAGATCACAGAGATAAAAGCTTGAGAAGGTTGACTGTGCCTGCCAGCCAATGGTTTCTATTATGTCTTGCGTAGAAATGTTCCCAGGCTTGCAGAGATAGCTCTTATTTTGTGAGCTGAGACCTTCATGAGGTGTATTTGATCTTTGGAGATCTCTGAGTATGCAGAACGTATGACCCACTTAAGCCATGATGCAAGGGCTTCAGTGGTTATATCTGCTTTCACTGGCTTCACCAGTAGAAAGAGGTGTTGCCAGGCCCCATGGCACTGTCCCACCCTAGAGGGGCTATCAGAATCAGAACTGTGGGGTAGGGGGGTAGGCATAGCCCCAAAAGCACATGCAACTGACTGAATGTGCATCCATGATGCAAGCTTCTGGGTCCGGGCCTGTAGAGATGAAGGTGGACAATATGTGATTCCACCTTGTCTCAGACAGATCTATCACTGGATGACCTCAAAGTGCACAAATCTACTGAAAGATTGACTGATGGATAGACCATTCAGTGTGAAGGGTCTGGTTCCTTCAAAACAATGAATCAGCCTGAATACCGAGTCTGCTGGGGATATATCTGATTTGGACTGTTATATTCAATTGTGTGCACCAGCAGAGAAAGTCCCAAATTAGAACTCATAGGTCTGGGGATTATGTCCTTCCCTGTTTGAGAAGATTGGCCACCACCACAAAGCTGTCCATCATAATAAGGCCCCATCTTTCCATATGATTGATTCTTCCAGAAATTAGCCATGTTTACTATGGCCTTCATTTCTAGACTGGTGATGCTGGGCAACAGGTGGGTTCCTGAATTGTATGAACTGCCATCCGTGCAGATTGTAAATTCTGGTTGGGGATGTTACAGAGGAATTAATTCCAGCCATAAGCCATTGTTTGTTGTGCCACTGACACAAATTTTGTAGTATATTATGTTTCTCAGAGAATACCTACCTGATCACATTAGCGTTAGGAAGATGCTCTGCTACCGCTTGAATCCAGCAATAATGGAAAGATGACAAATTCATCTTTCCCATCTATATTCCATACAGACAATGGGTAGAAACTTTTCCCAACCCTTCCTATTACTCTCCTTACCACTGCTAGGTGGCTACAGTTGTTTACCATTTTTCATGATGCTCTGCTACCTCTTGAATCCAGCAATAAGCTGAAATTGATTGTCTGAAAACAGGAGCAGTGGGCAAGGCAAGTTGAAGCAGCAGTTCTTGAGATGCCTGTTTCCGTACTTCCTTAATTTTCCAGACAAACTGTAATGGTATGCCAAAAGGTGTCAAACACAGAGCCAAGACATGATGTAGCTTTAGGGCGGCCAAGTACAGGCAGGGATCCCATCTCACAAGATCGAGATTAGCTGATGCTGTCAGTGCGATGTGCAGCCCTATTAATTACATTGGCAATGCGGGTCATGGCTTCCCACACATGATCACTTCAGACTTTTTCAGAGAGTCAAAAAATAGCTAGAGAGGTCAAGTCTAGCATAGAAGAGGTATTGTTCACATTTCTCACCAACTTAGAGGTGGCATGTAAGACAATTGTATCCACCTTATAAAACTAAGGGTTGGTCATATTGACTGATGCAATATTTTCATCCATGGCCAGCAGTTCAATGCTGAAAGACAGTGAATGAGTGCAATACCAGCATAGTGAGAATGACAGTCCTCATCAGGTATTCTGTTAACATGAGAATAAAACATCCTGGGTGGTAGAGACAATGCCAATGCCATACCACTGTCCCTGTGTACTGTTTGATCTCTCCCCAAGGCATAAGCCATAAAAATTTGTTCCGGTGGTTGTATCAGCGACCGAGCAAGTGCCATGGTTTGTCTTGTCAGTATGAAATTCCAGTAACTATGATGGCTGGTTGGTTCGGCTATTGGCTGGCCATCTGGCCTGGTTATCAGATGGGTGGTTAGCATGGTCTTAGCTGGATGGCCGGTTCAGTGTATAGCCGGTTAATCCATATGGTGAAACGGATGTATTGGTAAACCGGAACCCCATATACCTCTGCATAACCATGTGCGACCAGCCAGTATATAACAACTTGCCAAAGTGATTATTTCCTGGTCACTGATTGTCGAGTATGACAGGCATGCCTGCTGGACTGGCTGGATGGCAGCTGGAACAGTGCTATACTGAATTGACTGGTGGTCATATGGCTCATCCAATTCTGGAAAATAACCCATGTGCCAGAACTTACAGGCCCTAGGGCCAAGTTCTGACATGTGGGGGGACTTATGCCCAGTGGGCAGCCTAGAAAATTGAGGACAATCTCCCGTAAGTTCCAACTCTGTATTGGAATTATAAGAGGTGTGAGATGGAACAAATTCACCCGAGGCCAGCAATGTGTCATAGTCTCTTTTATTAGTCCCCTCAACTGCGACTCCAACAATTCCTGTTGTGATTGTAAATCCAGAACCAATTGTTCTTCCAGTTGCAGCTGTCCTGATATCATGGCAGCTGTAGGTATTGTATGTTCCATCACTTTGTCACCCACCATGCTGGCTAGTGATGACGTCTTAGGATGTAAACTTGAAACATCGCATTCCATTTCCTTCTGCTTACTCTGTCGCTCTTTACTTGTAAGACCTTGTCTTAATTCTGCAGCCCATATGTATTCTGACCATACTTTGCACACACTTTTAGTATATGCAAGGCAAGTACCATGTGTGTCTTGATTTAGTGCATTTCATCGACATCTTGGTCAGTTTTCTAAAAGACAATAATGACGTAAATTCAAGAACACAAATTTGTTGGGAAATAACAACTCAAATTTTGCTACTTGCCCAAAGAAACAATGCTTATTACTAAATAAGTAAATAAACATCCACAGTGTATGCTAAAACAACCAACAATGGGAAGCATGCGGTCAGAACATATTAATATAAAAACATGAAGTCTATGACTGCAATGAATTCACATAAATATCAAATATATTCAACAAAATAATGATTGCATTATTTAGTATTAACTTTTACCATCAATACTATACCAAACTTTTGGACGGATTGTAAAATCACCAATATTGATTTAGATTCCTTGAGAGGTGTACATACTATGTGACTCGTATCAGCGAAAGCAAAAAACTGGTCAACAACTGTACCCACCTAGTGATCATAAGGGGAGATAAGATGAAGGGTTGGGAAGAGTTTCTTCCCTTTGGAATATAATGATGAATTTTTCATTTTTCCATGATTGCTGGATTTGAGAGGTTGCTGAGCATCTTCCTAATGTTACTGTGATCAGGGAATGTATTCAAAGGAGAAATACTTTTTTGTCCGAGATCATTTGTTGATTGAGTCAACCAGAAAAAGGGCATCACTGGGCCAGCAGAACCATCTGCAAAAGGCACAGGCACCCAAGAAGGATCAAAACTGCCACCATGCTGAGTAGACCTAGGTGTTGATGAAACTCTTTGGCAGAAATCCACTCCCTGTTGGAAATTGACTCTGAGTTTGATAATCCATGTCATGTGTACCTGAAGGAGGCATATGAGGCTGTGGCTGTGCACAGGTAGATGTTCACAGGCTCCTCTTATCAAATACATAAAAGAAAAGGGTATGTTGGTTTGTGAATTTTTTCAGTATGATAAAATTCTTGAAATCACATTGGTTTCCACAACAAAATGCCTGTGCTGCCAAATTTACAGTAAGTTGTAAATTGTTACAGATTTCCAAAAGTCATATACTTTTAGCTGACTTTATCATTTTCTTTCACAGGACTGCTATTGCAATTATTAAAACTATATAAAAAATTTCCATTGTCATTATTTAAGAAGAGACAGAAGTCGCAATGTCATTTTACATCTAATCTTTCCTAGAGTACATAGCACTATATACACCCAGGAAAGCATGACATCATAACAATTACATCATAATGTAATGATCATATTAATTTCAAGCTATGCAGTGAGTATTGGTTTTACAAAAACAGACTGCCTTGGGACTGGGGTCTAAACTGTTTGTAGTTTTGTGCATGTTATATATAAGCAAATACAGTACATGGAGTTTGAATTAAGGATCTGTAAACCTGGATTATTTGAGAAAATTTCCTGTCCTATCTAATTAAAGGACAATATATATATATATATATATATATATATATATATATATATATATATATATATATATATATAGCTGGCATATGTCACACTTTTACAGACTTGAGACTAAGCTAATCCAATACATGTACTATCACTGCATACACTACCCTGTAACAATGGACACCAGCACTTGACCCACAGTGACCTTGTCCCAGCATCTATGACCTCTGACTCATGACTCTGCTGTTTCTCTTCTTCTGCCCAGGACTTGTATATCTTGGCTGCTCCGATGTGAAGTGTATGCATCAGATCCAGAAGCTGAACTGACAGAGAGTGAAGTTCTGAGGAATATGCAGTAGCGCCCTCTTCATCTTCATCATCAGAACCATGTGAATTTAGGTGTCCTGGTGAGGATCGTGACTTTTTTATTTTGCTTTGCTTACGAGATTGCCTGTGTTTTGTCTGAGGCTTCCAATCTTTTCCATGTCTATTGTTTGGCTGATTTTTCTTGTGACCTAAAAAGAGAAATGGAAGTTAACAGATGCGCAACAGCAGTCACAGTAGTTATTCTAAAGTATCAAATTTTTTCAAGGAGCAATACATTGAGCAAAACACTTTTAAAGGTCTACAATTCCATTTTGAATGATTCTTTTCATAAAATAAAAATTCAAAATAAGAACAAAACATTTTTACATCAAGTGATAATTGACAATGAGCTAACTTGGCTGTTAAAAGTTTAAGTTTAAATTTTCATGTAAATTTATTATGGTGAAATATAGCGAGAAAATGAATGACTTTATGTCTGCCTAAATTTGGTTGATTTTTCATCAAATAGATATTGCTTTGTTATTTTATTATTCTCTTTTTGTATCTATGCTATTGTCATGTTCCATTGTAAGTCTTCAAATTAACAAAGAATTTTAATTTGTATCCAATTAGAGAAACCAATTTTTGGAGTAAAATGTGTTTTTTTGACACTACTTACCCAATCATAATACACAAGGAGTATGACCATTACTTCACAAATCTAGCCTTCCCAAGCTGTTTTTACCAATAAAATACTAAAATTCATCTGCCCACCTAGGTGGGAGTCAGTCAAAAAGGAATCTCCCCTTAGAGGGATTGGTGCTAAATCCCATCCATACTTAAGTTACTGCTGAAGCGGATATGCACACTTTGTCACGTTCTGAAACATAACTGAAGGGAGGCTGGGAGGGTATGCTTTTCTAATGGTTGAGTAACTATTATCAAAGAAACAGATTTTACTTTGAATATTGGTTTCTTCTTCAAAATACATTACCCAATCAAATACATTAGGAAAATAGGTAAGATGTTAAGGTAGCTACATCCACTTACCCTTGAGGAGCCCCAATCTCCAGTCTCCTAATATATGTGAAGCAGCTTCAAATCTTATGGGAGATACTGGCTCAAATCTTATGAGAGATAGCTTAGCCTATCATCTTCACGGACATGGCCTGCTGGGAAAAAGACCTCCACCCCCTACTACCCCAATCCATCAGAAATTGAATGGCTGTGTCATTGTGAAGCTGCTTAACAACCTGGAAATGCAACCTGTTGTACTACTGCTATAGGTCCCACCAAGTCAAACTGAGCCCTTTGGGATAAAAGATTTCTTGAGGTAAAAACTTGAGAAAGACATTTCTGGCCTTCATCCCAGGGCTTAGATAATGTCAGTATTGAAGATTTATGATCGAATGGTTATACTTGAATGCTTGTAGTTACTGCCCTAACCTCATGAGCTGATATGTACAAGAAAATCATTGGGTTAGTTCTTTCTATGCAGAGTGAATAACACATTATATCCAGGATGATAGAACCTGAGCATATACATCGTCCTTTCCTTCTTCAATAGCAGAAATAAATGAGATCTCCCTCTTCTCCCCTGAAGCTCGGTTTGCTTCTGAAACCACTTCAAGGCCCTTCTGGGTCCTGTATATGCCCTTTCGGTGAAGGGTCCAACGAGTAAAAAGAGGTTTCACAGCAAAGGACTTATTGCCTATAAGTGGGAGTCTGTTCCCAGCAATGAAAGCAGGAACTGTCATAACTGGATCTGAACCACTGCACCAAAACTGCAGATAGTTAGGACTGACCAACTAGGTGTGTATCTCACTGATTCTGCCTGCTGTAGCTAGAATGACTAGGACACAGATCTGTATGAGAGGTGAGTCAATGAAGCTCTAGTGGTTTAAAGGTGGCTTATTCAGCCACTTCAGAACCCATAGTAGATTCCATTCAGACACAGGGCCAAAGCCTTCATTTGAGTTAAATCAAAGTTCACCAGAATGTTGGAGAGATGTTTGTTTTGTCCATTATCCTCCCTTCCATGATGGTGAAATGTGTCTGAAATCATGCAACAGTAGCCTCTATATACATGTGGGCTAATTTCTTCTCTTTGAAGACCCAAAGAAGAAAGTAAGCTATTCGTGGTATCGAGGCTTTTACAGGAGTGATGTGTCTCCACTTACACCACTGGATGAACACACTCCATTCCCTTCATATGCACTCAAAGTGGTGGTCCTTCTTGCCTGAGCAATTCTGTCCACCATCCATTCTGAGAAATGTTTTTCCCTGAGGAGTTGCTTGATATGAGCATGAGGTTCAACAATTCCAAGTTTGAATGAAACACCTACATATACTCCACCTGTCAAAAAATACATCATAACACTTGTTGCCACTGTTTTTCACTTATCTGATTGGTTTTATTTTTATCACTGATTGCATTATTTAAATATCTGATACATTACAATTGCTATTATAGTCAATAATGATTTTCTCAAACTCATGCACATATAGCTTCAATGAATTTGGATAAGTGATGGGCAAAAATAAAACATAACAGGACTCGGTTTTATCTCGGGGAAGGGGCACGAAGTGATGGCTGTCATTAGTGCTGCCTGAAACCATTTTTTTCAAACATAATAATAACTCTACGTTTGAGCTAAAATACTTGCAAGAGGTACAAAGCAGAGACATGAAATTTTTACGAACAACATGGAGACATTGTAATTTTTGAAATTACGGACAAAAGAAATTTTCATATATACAATGAAATGTTATTTAATTAATTGTTAAATCCCAGATATCATATATCTGCATAAATGATGAGAATGTATCAATACAAATTTAGGACATCTTTAAATAAGCCTGTTATTTTAAAATTATCCCATGCCAGCATATGCGCAGTTAAATGAAACTGCATTCCACAAGCAAAATATCAATGGTGCACATAGATATATTCATAGTGTGTATGTGTGCAATGCTATATGTCCCTAGCCTATGTTTTATGTATAATGTCAGAATGTTTGCCTCACCAATTTATATGCATGAAGTTAAGACCATTTAGATATCTCATCTTTATATATAAAGTCCTATTTACATACTGTTCACATCAAATATACCCATTGTAAATAAATGATGTAGAATGAACATATGAGGTCCTTGATGTATATGAATTATGTCAAATGTGTGTATTAAGGCCACTATTCTATATGAATAAAGCCAAATGTCTGGGAATGTATGGTTGCCTTTCTGTATGAATCATCATTTGTGTGTATACATGAAATGCATATGTTATATATTAAAGAAGCCAGAAGTGCTCCATACTGTATCTCATTTTGTATGGATGATATGAGATGTATGTATGTACAGTCCATGTTTGGCATAAATGAAGTGAAATGTTTAAGTTACAAGGTCCATAGTCTGAATCTCTGATATCAGAAGCATACATTGGTTATATTTAAACAAAACTATATTCGGTTAAGTTTTGATCTTTCACCAGTAAAGTAAGATAATTGCAACGAAAGTGAATTCCTTCTTCTTCTGCAGATATTATCTCGAGGTGTGTTTCCAGTCTCTATTTATACCGCCTAATAAAATAACTGATAATTGGTGTTATAATTGTGACAAACACCCCATTGTGCTCACAGCTTATACAACCATTTATTAAAGCCTGACAGATTTTAATCTGCTTCAAGTAATCAAAACAAATATCAGGTAACCACAGCTCCCGTGCAAATAAGGAAATGAAACCAGTAATATATGCACAAGCAAACACTTTTCAGAGAGAGAGAGAGAGAGAGAGAGAGAGAGAGAGAGAGAGAGCGAGATGCATTTCCCATTTACTTTATGGAAGAGTTAACTTAAACTTCAAAATCAAACACAAGTAAGAATACTTTTTCCATAGTCGGTTTATATAGAAGACCATAGTGTATTCCAGTAGTTCTCTAGAAGTTTTTTTTGTTATATTTCATTAGATTGAAAATAGTGCATACAGGGAATTTCATGTTTTGAACGTATTCCTGGTGTATAATTTTACCTTAGTTCATGCATAGTTACTGTTACTGTCAACTACGATATAGCTTATTTTTGTATAGAAGACACTCAGATTCTTCGAAGATCATAATGATCCTTCAAAATTTTTTGTACATGTATCATGTTTATATATTAACATCACTCACCTCCAATTAAATACTATATGGAGCAATATCTTCTTGACAGAATGCAGAGGTTGGTGTCAGCTAATTATAAGGTATTTGCACAAGAATCTGGTCTTGGCCTGCAGGTAAAACCCACCATCCCAAGCTTTCATAATGCAGGCATTTATTTAGTACACAAAGATAATTGCATACTAAAGCTATGTCTCAAATCATTAAGTTATACTCATTTTATGACATATAATCTTGTATCTATATGTTTGGAAACTTGTTCATAATTATGTCAGAAAGACATTGCCATACAATTATGTCTTTAAATATTTAGTTTTTCTTTCATTCTGTCATATATTACCACATTCTGATATAATGGACCAACTTATCTCCTCTGATAATAGAAATGTATAACAGTCATATATAACCTAACGTTTACTGGCACTAAGGCTAAACAAAAAATACGTGTGTTTCCTATTGCACTGGTTTTAAAATTAGAGTTGGAAGGTAGTTTTTTTTTTTTTAAACAATATATATAAATCAAATAATAATTCAAGTGCTTCAAAGTACTGTGCAAAACCGGCTCAATTAGAAGCACAAATCAATTTCGGCAATGTGATTTTTTTTATATAAAAAAAAAATTGTTTTTTTGGGGGGTGGGGGTGCTAGGGTCGGCAACGAGAAACAGGGACGGTCAGCCGACTGGAAACACACATTTTCTTTTTGGTCTAAAAGGAAAAATTGGGCATAGCTAGTTTCTGGATTTACTAAAAAAAATAGTCTTGGTCTGGGGGTAATGTGGATAAATTTAGCTGTTGGGAACAGAAAGGTTTTCTTCTTTTTGGTTAAAAAACTTCTATCTGACAAGTTTATTCAATCTTGGAAGTCTAGAATCAGAGAATGTTAAGAGTCAGGTTATAGAGAACTCTGTGATCAAATTTGCGCTGTTAGGAATATCTAGGTGTAGTAACAGTGACAACATTTAGAAAATGCTTGTCAAAACTAAGAATGTCTACCTGTACTTTACATATTGAGTCAGGAAGAATGAATGGACCATGATCTACCCCCGCAGATCAAAGGACCTGTACTTTTTGTAATGTACTGGAAGATGAGTATGACTTTGCATTGAACTGCCAATATTATCTGCTGATAAGAAAGAATTATATAAACTCTTATTTCTGGAAAGGTCTGAGTACATTAAAATTTATTGAAATTACTAAAATTCCTAAAATAATTAAGGGACATGGGATGCCAACAATTTTTAATGTATGCAATCTGGGACATTTTTACAAAAAATCTAGCTGACCTTTTATAACCTCCTACTTTTCACTATAAATTGTAAGAGAATTAGATATCTAGAGGAATTATATATCTGTATGAAATATTGAAGGGGACCGATATTCTTTTCTTTTACCTCAAGATAACTTATTTTCCAACTAATATCGTGGATTTAATTTTTTTTAAACAGAGCAAGAACATTTTTTTCCTCAGCTATTTAGGGGCTGGAATTTTTTTCTTCAAACCTATCCCCCACCCCTTCCACCCCTATCCCCCAGAAATCAAATGGTCAGTTCCTAAGTTTTACTGTACTGAAAAAGCTACTACAGTGAAATCTGTCAATATAAAACCCTTGGTATATAAAAATTCCATTAAGATCAACATTTTTATTTGGTCCCAACCTTTTTCTTCTTTAATAATTTTTTCCAGCAAACTGAAACTCCTCTTCTCTGAAAACTGCAACCAATTTTCAGTCCCAAATTTCTGCTTGACACTACCTCCCCCACCAAAAAAACCCCCCTCATTTCAAACATGGAAATGTATTTTAGCTGCTAATTCCATAAATCAATAATATTTATGGTCCAGAAATACCCTGTGGTTATGTGTTGAGTAAAGCACACACCTGACACATGCTGGACCAGATTATTTACGGTTAGCAAATACTGTAGAAGGCTCTTCAGTAAGTCAGTCACCCATAAATGTTCCAAGGGCATGTGAAGTAAAATCAATACTTTACATACACACCAAAACTGATTATGGCCTACAGTTGAATAATCTGAAATCTATGCATTGTAAAGAATTTTTGTTGTTATTATGGGTTTAACGCCATTTTTCAGCACATGATAGGCTATACATGGTGGCCAGTATATTGGTGGAAGAAGAACCTGAGAAAACCCCGGGAAGAACCACTGACCCACGGGAAGCTACTGGCAAGCTTTCTCACATACCCACGTTGGCCGAGCCCGAGACTCGAACCCACGTAGACAGAGGTGACATGTCAGTGATCTGTAAAGGCGAGCGCCTTAGACCACTCAGCCACCAATAAAGAAGGGTCAGCTTTTAAGGTAAATTGTTAATAACTAAAGACTTGTTGATAAACCAATTAAGAAATAGTATGTTTTTGTATTTACTTTCAAACTGCAATTGATGCTATTCATTCTTTTACATCTTAAAACATTTAATTCATGGGCATTAATAACCAGATCTGTGGCCTCACTTTTGATACTTTGGTGACGGAGACCGACCAAACAGTATTTTTGTAAAAAGTCAGATTTACTCAAATGATTTAAGAAGGAAAAATTATATTTAAGTAACCATGGCAAAATGAATTCTCAGTTTCTCACACATCATATGGAAAACATGTTTCATTGGTTTAAAAAAATTAAAACTTGTTCTTTTAGTCTTAAGAATTCGGGCCAGTATTGATGATAATGTGCTTGTACATCTACTTATATAGAAAAGACATATTTTCCAAATTTGTGACACCCTCAACAAACTGAAAACTTTACTAAACCAAAAGCTAAATTTGGTTGTGAAGGTTTTGAATTTTGAGGAGTTTAACTGTAATTCATGAAACTACACCGTAAGGACTTTCATTTTATATCACATTGAATGATGAATCAAATGGAAAACTTGATGAGCACAGGACAAATATCGTCATAGAAAACATGATGGTTTGATTTTTGTTGATTTCATAATAGCACCTATAATGGGGTGGTCTATGTTGAATGTAAAAACATTTATAAAAGTTGAAGTAGTTCACAGTGAAATTTTGCATAGTAATGAAGGACTTGTAAATAAGTGTAGGAGATACAGTATTCAAAATATGGTACACCCTGTATTTCCTTCAGAAAGTTGCTCATTCATGATCATATGTATAAACAATGTGGGCCATACATACATTTTTAGCTTGCCTCTTTGAAGAGGAGAGCTAATGTACTACCCCCCCCCCCCACCCCACCAACATCTGCCCATGCAAAATCTCATACATATGTACAACTTCACAGATCTCAAACATTCTTTCTTGCTTAGGTCCTAGGCAACAGTTTTAAACAAGCTTCAGGGAAGTGTGCTAAGACGGCTAAATTTGTACATATATGTACATTATTTGTACTTTCTTGACCAAGGTTTTGCATTTTACTCAGGTTTGGACATTTTATATGCATACTGTTATACCAGGAATCATGAAACTTGGTGATGGAATACATCTAGACAAGTACTAGACCATCATCACAAAAGTAGGCAACTGTGATACATATATCATTCTTCACTGACTGGCTAAATGTTGTAATTTAGTTTATTTCTCAAACTCTGGTCATGCTGGAATCATCATCCAAGATGAGTGTATACATATCTTTTAGTACCAAATCCTTACAATTGAAGTCACTGTGAGCTACATTTCTCACTGTACAGTATTTGGTTAAGTTTTTGCATTTACCTCATGACCACATGGGTTTTTACACATGTATGCAAAAGCCATACTGTTTAAGATGGAGTTATGAAACTTGGTGAAGGGATGAATCTTGATGAAGACTACACCCTCATAACCAAGGTTGGTTATTGAATTTGTTTTCCGCATGATAATTCATTTTTACAATGGCTGCTAGAGTGTACTATAGAATTCATAGAGTCAAGCTAAGGAATTGCTGATCACATTTTGATTTGATTATGGGTCGTATAACTGATAAAAATACACTGACTTGTAAAAAAGCTTGAAAAGTTTAGAACTAAATATCTCAGAAATATTTTTGGGCCTATGTATGTCAAAACAAAAAGGAAATGGACATGCAAGTAAAATAAATAAGACATGTTCTTGCCAAATTAGGTCTAGATTACTAAGCTGTTGTACATTATACAAAAGTCTTACATATGTGTCATGATGCTCTGGTTTGGTTTGGTTTGGTTTGACGCTTTACGGCACAGCAACACAAGTAGGTTATTTAGTGCCGAGGCAATTGGAGTAAAGTGCCTTGCCCAAGGACACACCACAGTAGCTGACCCAGGCTGGTCTGGTGGTAGAATTTGAACCCACACCCTTTTGGTCATGAGTCTGGCGCGCTAACCATTGAGCCACTGCGGCTCCCCATGATGCTCTGGTTTTTTTTATAATCCCCATTCAAAAGAAGGAAAGAGGAATACTCCAGCAATGTTTTACAGGATTTATTTTAGAGATTTATTGTATGAGATTAGAACCTAACACTCTTCCCCACACTACCATTTTTATTCCTTTTGGGGATGAGATGCCTATGCATCAAGAAAAAGATCAGCATTTCGACTTTGGGCACTTCAATATTAGATATTTTGTTTTACAATACTCAGTATCTTATAGCAAGCAATAAATCATCCTACAAATCAACACTGATAATCCATATCAGCTTTGAATCAACAGCTCCAACTCATCACCATTAGTACCAAAAGCCAGAATTTTAGGCCATGTGATCCAACTCCAAAATCAATGGTCCTTGCTTCATATGCTTTTAATTGATTTCATTGGACTGATATTATCTAAGGCACGGTTTTGAGATGCTGAAGATTATCAAAATAATAAAAGTTATGTACAGGTTAAATCACATTCTTAGGTGTTAAATAAAATCCTTAAATTTGACATAAGATGACACATGTCCATTTTAATTGGACTTTGCTGTTTTGGCAACATTTTAGTCTTAAAAGTCAAGCTCACATTTCTATCACATAATATATGTGTGAAAGAGATTATTTAAGAAAAAGAAAAAGGGCGATTGAATGAAAGTTAGTTACAAATGGTACATGTGTAAGTCTGGATTTGAAGACTCTTGTATGTCTTTTTTATACATTCAGATATAAACAACAAATCTGGAGCAGTTGAGCAATAATAAATGTGTCTGCTGAAACTATGCGGTTTCATTCTTTATTTTTATACATATATATTATAATAATGTTAATATATAATATAATAATGTTCATAAAAATGACGAATTATACATATACCTTAAACATTTTAGAAATTCCAGAAATACTATCAGTTTTATTATTAAGATTCAACAACATCCAAAATTGACAGTTATATCAGATAAGGGACCAATCATTTAACATTTCCACACAATCTTACATGGTTCTGGACTAATAAAGCATGGTTTAGTGTCATGCACCATCGCCGCCACAGTTAAAACAGGTTTAAAATATATACCCCAAACCAATAATAAAAAGAGATTATTTAGAGCATAGGGTATGACAAAACCAGAATAATATCGATGGTGTGATGTGGACCTTTAATATATGCTTCACTATCAACAGCTGATGATAAGTCCAAGCTTGTACACACCAATTTTTATATCAGGTAACAATCATGTATCTAAGAAGTTTGGACATAAAACTCGACAGGCTTTCTTTTTTTGAAACCGAGTTATCTCTTATTAAACCAAGAGTTAATTCAAAAGGTATAATAAGATATTTTTACACAAGGTTAATTTATAATTCCACCACTGCTCTTGACATGTCTATCGAAGAGAGGGAGCATATGATGACTCTCTGATTGCCCACTGACGGCAACCTATTTTTGGCCACAAGGCTTGGTTGCGTGAACAGGCCCATTGAACCATCCGATCTGATCTGAAGATAATTTGGGTCAACTGAAAGGACATGTAACTCACTCACCCAATATGTCAAAGCAAAAACTATCAGGAAACATGTTTTGTATGATAGTAGCTTAAGCAAGGTTAAGGTTAAAGGCTTGAATTGATCTGAAATGAGTCATGTTAAAACCCAGGACAGATTCCATTTTGGGACCAATGTGAAGGATTTTGGTCGATTCAAATCAAAATTGGCTAGTAGGTCTGATAGATCTTTATCATGATTGATATCTCTTCTGTCATGATGCCTAATGTCTCAGATATCATGGAGCAGTAGCCATTGATGGTAATTGGGGCCAACTTTGTCTCCTCGTTGAGCATAAGAAAAAATCAGCCAGTTGAGGGATTGAGGCACTCAAATGGGACAATGTTATTGACTTGGCACCAGTCCCTGAAAACATACCACTTTCCCACATAAGCCTTCAGAGCAGAGGTCCTTCCAGCACTGAAAGGTGTTGATGACAGCCTTCATTTTGAGAAAGTTGATATGGAGAGACAGTTCCTCTGGTTCCCACATGCCGCTGACCATATCGAAACCCAGCAATAGGTGGGCTCCCCAACCGTACATACTGGCATCTGTACATACTGTCACTTCTGATTGGGGCTTCTCCAGAGGAATTCCTGTCATGAGCCAACCACGGTTGTGTCACTGACCCAGGAATGATTGTACCTCGTTTGTGATCCTGACCTTTTGATCAAGTGGACTGGAAAATGGGTGCCACTGAGCCAGCAATGTCATCTTTAAGGGGCACATAAAAAGATGGTAGAGCAGGATCAAGTCCACTGCTGCATTTAATAATCTGAGGTGTTGCAAGAACTCCTCTTGCTGAAATCCAAGTCCTGTTCAAAATGGACTCAACGAGTTCTATGATCCATATTACACAAAAATGAGGGAGTCGGACCAGATTCAGATTAGAGATAAACTCCAAACTCTGATGGACAAAACACTAGGATGAATGAAGGTCAGACTTTAAACCTTGTGCCAGTAAGCAAAACAGAAATTTCTGCAATGCTGGGTGGATACGGATGTGGAAATATGCATCAGTTAGATCGAGACAGATGACATACTCTTCCCTTGTGATGGAGATTCATACTGATCTCGCCATCTCCATCTTGAACTTCAGCGGAAGAACGTATTGATTGAGGTGACTCAGGTCGATGATCAGCATCAACTTGCTGTTGGCCTTTTGTACATGTAAGGCCTTGACTAAAACACTGGAGACTGGTTTCTCACAATCTACACTGCTCTTTTGTAGATGAGCGACCATATTTCCTGTTGTAGAAAATCGTCCTTCTCCAGATCTGACAATACATCTGTTATAAGGTGAGAGGAAGAAAGGGGAGGGTTGGATAAATGAAATCTGAAGCCCCTCTGAAATGATTTTTATCACCTATTCGTTTTGAGGAAATAGGTTAATCCAACAAGATTGGAATTGCAGGAGTCCAGCGCCCACTGGTAGGCTGTCTGCGGGCAGTGGGGTTGGTAGGTCAGCATCGAGAGTTAGGAGACTTGGAGGAGGAGAAACTTGGTTTCATGCCCCCCCCCCTTCTCATAAGGTTGCCTCCTAAACTGGTTACGTTGTTGCCTCCTGGCATTAGACCAGGATCAGAACTGAACCTGTGATGTAAAATATCACTTTTCCTTGGCTCGCCTATTATCCCTCCACTGTGGCAGGAGCGGATTGGTCTTAAAAGACTGTGCTGGGTAGGCAGCGAGTTGGAGGGGCAGTTCCTGAGCTGCCTGCCTCTGAACTTCTTAAATTTTGCCTAAAAAAGGGTAACGGCAAGCCAAATGGTGTCATCCGTAATGCCAGGGTATAACGTGGCTTGAGTGACGTGGAATGCAAACATGCATCATGTCGTATCAGGTTGAGATTTGCAGAGGCAGTCCATGCATTTGCCATAGAATGGTGAACTGCCTTGTTAATGACCCAAACAATTCGGGCCATTGCCACACAAGCATGCTCACTGACCAATATTTTCGCAAGTTGGAAAACTGTCAATGAGGCCAATTCTAACATCAATAAATGTGGCAAAAACATTTCAAACCAGCTTCAATGTAGCATGAAGCACATTCTTGTCCACATTATAAAAAAGTTTGGCAGATTTGGACAGCCACTAAATTTGTATCCAGAGCTGGAAGTTCAGCAAGGAAGGCATTGGAGTGTGTTTTGTACCAGTACAATAAATATGTCGCTGGTACTTGGCTTTCGGAAATGAAAGCCTCAGTATTCCCCAGATCACAGATTGTTCCAGACAGATGGTTATTAATTTCTCTGATCTTTGCTGACTGGGGAAGCAGCAATGTCCCCCACCAGGCTCACAAAGGATTTGGTCTTCGGATGAATACTTAATATGTCTGTGTTGTCCTTGTGAGATTTTCCCCTCTTTTCTTTCCTTTGGCCACTTTCTGCAAGACAGCGGTTCATAAGTCCTCGGACCAAATGGCGCACACACTGTAAGGTAAGGACAAAGTACCTTTTTGTACATGCCAGACAGGACTCGTGCATGTCTTCCCTGGCTTTAAACTTCTTGCGTTTATTGCACTTTGTGGATATGTTTCACTGAAATGACACAAGAATAAAAAAAATATATAATTTAATCACACAGCATTAATAAGTTGCTAAAACAACACCCATTAGCTGAGTGAGCAAACATAAGGAAGTATGCACTAAAATGTGAATGACAATATGCATCAACAATAGCGTGTTGTACCAAGTGGTCTAAATAGACAAAATCCAAGAAAGTGATAAATTCATGAAAATATTGGAAAAAATTCAAAAATATTGTATACCACCAGATTAATACACAATATAAATCCAAATTTCTGGATGGATGGTTAAAATTCATATCGATATTGGCATGGATTGATGGGAGTTTTTTGGAGAAAAAAAAATGTTGACTGTTCAACAGTGAAGCTTAAAAACTAGTGACACCTGGTGGCAGCAATGGGAGGTAATAACAAGAGTTATTGCCCTTTGCCAATATGATAAAGACAGAAAAGACGAATGTTCATCTTTTTAGTAGAGATGGATTCAGGCGGTAGCAGGCTTATATCCCCTAACATTAATGTGATCGGGGAACGTATTTAAAGGAAAAATTGAAAACATCGTATCTGACCCTCACTCCACGGCTAGGATTATGGAGATAGGGAAGCAGGTTTACTCAAATGCAATGCTTATGGCAACTGCCTAACCTTGTGAACTGAAATACATAAGAAACTAATAAACCAATATATCAATGGCGACTGTGACCGAGTGGAAAAGTGTCATCTCTATCTACTCAAGATAAGAATAATCAAGATCTCTCTCTTCTGTTTGGTTCAGTGCACTTCAGGTACCACTTCTCTAACTGAAGTAGGATTAATTGAGATTCCCCCTTTCTAATTTGCTCAGTGCACTTCAGTACCACTTCAGAGCCTGACATGGTCTTGTTGATGCTCTTGGGAAAAAGGATCACAGGAAGAAAGTGGTTTTAAGCTGCATGATGGGTTATCCTCGAGTGGGAACCTGTTCAAGCAACAAAAACCGGGGCCGTCATAAGAGAAACCAAACAGTCTTGATGGAACTGCAGATAACTCATGTCAACCAATATGGTATGTAACTCACTTAACTTGCTTATTCCACCTACTATATCCAGGGTGGCTAGAAAGGTCTTATATGAAAAACAAGTCAATGAAGTTCTGGACAGAGGTTCAAATTGTGCTTTGTTCAGTCATGTCAGAACCCACAATTGCTTAGAAAGGGTCAAAACTTACAGTATGGAAGAAACAAAGGCCAGCTTGTCGGTGAGGTTCTCAGTTTGGAGATGTCCTCCTTTCCATAATGTCAAAGCATGTCAGAGATCATGGAATGGTAGCTTTTTATGGTGATGGGGGTTAGCTTCCTCCCTTAACATGGCCAATGGAAAAGTTAGCTATTTGTGGTACTGAGACTTTTAAGAGGATGATGTAGTTTTTCCTCATATCACTGCGAGAAACTGTCCACTTGCCTTCAGATACTTTCAGAGTGGTGGGCCTTCTTGAGTGAGTGATCCTGTCCACCACTTGTTCTAAGAAGAGATTCTTTCTTAGGGCTTGCCTGATATAAGCCATGCATGCAGGTTCAGCCTCTCCAGGTTTGGATGGAAAAACCTGCATTCTGGATTGTTGAGCTGGCTAGGAGAGGGCAGTATCTTCCTGGGAATCCCCACTGCTCGATTCAGAAGGACGACAAGCCATAATTTTTCCCACTTGAGGGGAGTGATCAGGACTAGTCAGTATTCAGGTCTGGTACAGAAGAGATGAAGGTCTGGGGCTGGACATTTCCACCTTATCGCAAACAAGTCTACCAGATGTTGATCCCAGCAGGCGCAAATTCTGCTGAAAACTAAGGGGTGAATGGATCATTTGGTATGAATTGTCTGATTCCGATGGAACAGTGAGTCTGCTCAGACACTGAGGTTGTCCGTAATGTGGCAGACTTGAAGGTAGATTTGCCAATGATGACACCACCTGAAAAAATTCCAAGTCAGAAGTCTGGAACCTTGGTTCTTCTCTGCTGGACATCTCCTGTCGAGAGTGAAAAGGCCTGTCCTGTTCACTTCTAGGAAGGAGGCCAGGATGTGGATCCCCAGCCTGTTGTGCTGGGCTGTGTGCAGATTGTGGTTTCTGTCTGTTGCTCCTGCAACAGGATGCCTGCAATAAGCCAAGGGAGGTTCTCCCTTTTCCTGAGATGGGACCTTGTATTGCCCGAAACTTGATCATTAATCTAGAGAGCAAAGAGCAAAGTTCAGCCACCATTAGGACAGAAGGATCATCTGCAGAGGTCTTGTGAGAACAAGCAGCCCCAAGATAAGGGGATCTATTGCTGCATTGAGGAGACACACGAGGCAAAGAAATGTCAGGGCTGAACTTCAATTCTCTGAGTGAATGGTAGACACCACTGAAATGATTCAAGACACTGAGTCTGACATGGTTCAAGAGGGTTCAGAACTAGATGCCCAAATAAATGAAATACAGGGATGGGATGATGTCAGATTAGGTCTTGTTGACAAGGAATCCAAGGCAAAGCAGCAATGAATCAAGTGATTTCATGTCCTGGTACAATGACTGACCTGGTGCTTCTGAAGAATGTCAACCAGGTAGTTTGACATCAAGGACTTGGAGGAGGTCTAGAAGTGCAACATGACTCTGTCCACAATTCTTGTGAAGAAGTTATATTCAGACCAAAATGGAGTACCCTGAACTGGTAGATGGTGTCATTGTATGTGAACCACATGAATTCCAAGAAGATCTGTAAATGGGAGTGTGAAATTAAGCATCTTGGACATCTGAATGAAGTGGATGATGGAGTTAGACCCGTGAGCAGATGAAGCTTGCCATTGGCCTTGTGACCCAGGAAAAAGTCTGGAGTAAAATCCTGGTGTGCTTACAATGTGAACAATCTCAAATGCCCTTTTTGTAAGGAGAGTGTTGATTCTTGCTGCTGAATGTCAGCTAGAATGGGTCTCTTGGGACATATATAGCAAAAAGGGACACTGAACATGGTCTGGCTGCCCTCCAAATTAACTTGTAATACCCATAGGTTGGCTGGGCAGTGTCCCTTTTATTCCATGTAAAGGGCTGAATACCTGAACCACCAGAGAGTCAGAAAGGGAAGCAAAAGCATGGCATCATTTCCACTGAGAGCTGATGGAGAGAGAAACTGGGATGTTACATGTCCTTGTCTGAAAGGGGGACCTTCCTGTTTCTCTGATCTTTCTACGAAAATGATGGTATGCTCTGAGTCACTAAGCTTGTGTGAGGTTGCCTCTTTAATGGCCTGTTATGAACTAAAAATGACTTTGTGATGGTTCTTCATGATAGTGGATATGGAGAGAAAAGCATATCTTTCCACAAGCACTATTTTCATTTAAGACCAACTAGATGCCATAAGAAGTCTTTTTGTGAAAACCCCATGTTGTGATAACCATCCATTCAGGAGGAGTAGCAATAACAAGATTTTCAAGATGAATGTCCGAGTGTCTGAGCAGTGCCATTTTCATTTAGGACCAATTAGACCATGGGTTGAATGTGTGTGTAAAGTTTCATGGCAATCCTCCAAGTAATTTAGGAGGAGTAGCGATAACAAACTTGTGCTAACAGCTGGTTGGATGCCGGACGAAAGACCATCCCAGAAGCTGTTCTGGTTTATGACCAGTAGAGCTAAAATAAGAAGTCAAACCATTGAGCTAACTACCTGTAAAGCGGGACCCTAACACCAGTGTAATAGTTAAGGAAAATTAAAACGTATTATGATTGGGCAAAGTATTTGAAGAAGAAAGGACCTTATGTTGAATGATGACAATCCATTTCAAGTTGGCCATGCTAAGACCGCACTTTCAGCTCTTGACAAAGCTCTTCTACAATACACTACAATACTATCAAATAAATTCGGCCTGTGAAAGTATATTATGAATGCTCTCATAGGGAAGCCATTATTGGCAATAAAAACATTTAGACTTAGTTTATATAAAATTTATTATACTGCTTGAATGATTTTATTCTTTTACTCATCAATGCTGTCAAATGACAGAAATTAGTCACTAACAACTCGTTTAATAAATTTCATATGCTATACAATCAAATATTTCTTACTACCCACCTCCATTTAAACTGGCCTCAGCAAATGCACGTATGGCATGAACACAGCTTTCAAAGTTGAGTGGTGTGACATGAGCTGCATCCCTTACAAGGAATGAGAGGGTCTCAGAGGCTTTAAGAAGGGACTTGATGTCACAGTAATTAAGTTCTTCTGGCAGCTCTATGCTGTACTGATTGACTGGGATTATTTTCTTGGTCTGCTGTTTTCCTTCATCATCCTGATTTACCTAAAAATTCATAATAAATAAGAAACCATATTCAAGTCTCTTGCCATAACCATGTACAATTAGATTATATAAATATCAAACAAGTTTTAAATTCAAAGTTTAAAATCCAATATATATAACTTGAGGTCTTGAATAGTAGACACATACAATAAGATTATAAAAAAGATCTACCAAGCCTCCAATTCTGTTTACAATTCAAAATAAATATACTAGTATCACACATTAAAGAAATGGAGACAACTTAAGGTCCTGAATAGTAGCCATAACTTTCCATTCAACTATCTGATTGACAAAGTATTAAAATATTTACTACCATAATGCATTAAACAAAGAAGTGGCCCAATGATCGCTCACCTGGCTGACACCTGCTTAACAGCCAAATGCTAGAGCAGTTAGCCAAGAAATCTGCATCAGTAGGATGCTTTCAGTAGAAACTCTGCCAGTGGTATTGATTGCATATATTTTAAAAACAGTTATTTCAAGGCTTCTCTTAATTTAGTATCATCATCCATATTTGAAAGCACATCAACATTATTTCTACAATACTGAAAGGCCTTTATGTCAGGATGCTTTCTGTCAAAGTTTGTCTAATTCTGTTCAGAGCCTTTTTGAAATAAAGTTGTTTAAATGTTTTCTCTAGTTTTAGACATGGCAACCAAACCTAATGGCTGATTGGCATAATTTGTATATATATCTGAAAGCCCTTCATGCCAGGATGCCCTGTCAAATTTGATCAAATTCTATTGAGCATGTTTGAAAAATCATTAAATATGTATTTGGGTTAATGGCACGTCAGCACAATAATAGCTATATAGTACCAATTTAAAGTAAAGTTCAAAAATGTAAATATAAGGAATTACAAATAAACTTTGGGAAGATAAACATAAACATGAAGTACTGCAAGATAAAGGACAAATGGTAATGATGTTAAAATTTCTGTAAAATGTGTGTAAAATACAAGACAGATTAATAATATAAATCACATTCCTTAAACCAGAGTGTAATCAACAATTACAGAGCTCACCTCTACTTTCACCAGTCTCCTGTAGCCACTGTAAATATTATCATGCAGAAAATATATTCAGACTACAGTGATCTTGGTCCCTTTTATTGCTAGAGATTTGTTCTGCAATCCAATTATCTTCACACTGAAACTTTTAATTATTTTAAAATTTGAAATTTGAACCGTACTATATTGACATTATTGTGCTGACATATTGTGAATCCACCTACCTACCTACCCACCCACCTATCTATCTACCTCCCTACCCGAGACAGGGCACAAAAGACAAAACAATAAAAAGAACATTCTTTTCTATCATATTCAAAGTAGAGGTAAAAAAGTTGATAAAAAACAGATTTGTCAATTTGGTCAAATCCTGTGCAGCAGTTTTTGAAAAGAAGTTGTTTAAAGATTTTTATTTTTATTTTCACTAATGGTGGCCAAATTTGATGGCAGATCAGCATCCTTTTGTAAAAATCTGAGATGCACACCAGGATGCCACATGTAAAATGTTGGTATAATTCTGTTGAGCAGTTCTGGAGAAGAGAAAGTGTTGATGGGGGACACAGGGGTACGTGATAGATGAAGAACCATATGAGAAGTTCACTTGACTTTACTGCCAAATGAGCTAAAAACCAAATGAGATGTTTCTTTTTTATCATGTTTTGGACTTGGTAAGAAATCATTTTGGTTAAAACAAATAATGGTTAAAATAAACTTGGAATCTGAATTAGATGTAAACAAAATACATACAAGTATGTATAAATTACAATGGATTCAGGAGGCACAATGAACTGTAGTTGCAGTACCAAGTGAAAGCTTAAACTGAAAAACATCCGGTATACAGGTGACCACCTAATGGGGGCAAGGGGCAATTTGTAAGAGTTACTTCCCTTTGACTATATATTATATGGACGGAAAGACAATTTTTTTTTGTCTTTTCAAGTGGGCTGGATTCAGGATGTTAATGTGATCAGGTAATGTATTTGACAGAAAAATAATAATTGCTAAAGGCTTTGAAGAAATTGCCACATACCAGTAACCAACTTCCATTATCTGGTACTGGTCTGAGTTCAAACTCTGCAAACTTTGGTCCCGCCCTCTCATAGACCTCACTGTCTGAGAGGTATCCACGGTCACTGCTACCTACTGTGACTGTGGAGGAATTCTGTACTTCACTGTCACTCTGAGCACCTGTATATGGAGTAAATTTAGATAGATTCAAAATGCAAAAATATGACAGGTCCATATGCCAGCATTCTCACTGTACAAGATGGTCATGCCATTATTTTTCTTTTAAAGATTATGTGTCTGAAGAGCAAACTCTGATGTATATAAGCATGGTTTATTAAAAATTATGAGATTGGAATACTGCATGTAAAATAGATCCATGGGTTATAGAAAAGATGAAAACAGCAATTAACAACTACAGATGGATAACACATGACATGATGGCTGACACAACCTTGCCAAACCAAACAAGACCTTGTCAGTAAGGCAGTCAATATTTTTCTGTACGTTAGACAAATTTTCAGTAAGGTGTAATAAAATATCATGTACTACTATTGTCAACTTGGAAAACAATCATTTTAAATATTCAGAAGTGTGCTCTGATGCAGCAAAGGCAAAAATTATGTCAAACTAAAATGTTTGTAAAGTAAATGATCTCCAGTACAGTTTCAGAAACTGCAGTTACAAACCCCATGGAGTTCAATGGATTCTTGCTAGATCTCTCAACCTGACATGTTTTTTTTTTTCTTCAAGAAATTTCAAGTGATGATGGCAATCATCTCTCCCACAATAAGACATACTCAAATTAACGCAAATCAACGTAAAAAAAAACAACCTTCTTTCCAAGAATCTGAATATTCCTTTTTATACTTCTGTGCTGATTGTTTAAACTTTATAAGAGGCTGATTGTTCCATTCCCCTTCAATGTGTGTTTGTTTGTCAGATGACATTTCTATAAAACGTGTTAAGAAAGTGATTGATCATCATCTTGCTAGCATTTTGCATGAAAAACAGAGGCAGATCAAAGTGTCTCAGGTACTTGTGTAAAGTTAGTCTGGGGTTCTGACCAACTCCACCGAATCTAACATAAAAATCTAGATCCGGACCAAACCAAAAAAAGAACCCCAAAATAAGAACAATAAACAGATTTGACCGCAACAATTGTATTTTCATATTTTTTTATTATTATTCTCTAAGTCCGTAATTTACAGCATTGTAAACATTATCATGCAGAAAATAAATTCTGACTAAAGTGATCTTGGCCCCTTTTCTTACTAAGGATATGTGTGCCATCTTTCATCTTTATAACTGAACTTTTAATATACACTATATAGCCAGTATTTTGCTGACATATTGCAAAGCCACCTACCTATGTACCCACCCATCTACCTACCTACTGTGAAAGGGCATGAACGACATAAAACAATAACAAAGAACATTATTTTCTATCATATCAAAGTACTACACTCTCAGCACAAAATTAGGTCACTATGTGGTCATGAGCTAAATGTAACAACTTAACCTAAACCTGTAAAGTGTGATGGGTGTGGTACTTAAAGGTGTATACAGTCACCTAGTTTATTGATTACAGCATGAACAGTAAAACATCAAAACTGAACCAAAGTCGGTGAAATGTGAAATATGGGTCACAGTGACCTACTTTTAAGATTAGGGTATAGTACTCCTTATGATTCCAGGTATAGAAGTAATATACAGTAGATATAACAATAATGTGGTCATGAACTAAATTCAAAAACTTAACACAAGCCAGTAGAATGTTAAGTGTAGGTCACAACAACCTTCTTTTGTTGTATGGGTGTGTACTTATATGAATGCAAATAATCATCTAGTTTGATGATTCTGGCATAAATAGTGCTCGAGACTAAAACCAAGGCAGAAGAGCACAAAATATAGGTCACAGTGACCTACTTTTGTGGTGAGGGTGTAGCACTCGTCAAATACATCCGCTCACAAAAATTTAATGAATCTTGGTATAACAGTATGTATATAGGGTGCTAAAAACCCATTTGGTTTTAAGCAAAAAACCAAAACTTAACCAAAGCCAGTAAATTGCGCCTTTCTTTTGTGGGAAGGGTGTGGTACTAATAGAGATGCATACAATAGTCCAGTTTGACGATTCTAGCACAAACAGAGATTAAGAAATAAACTTCAAAAACAATTTTACAGAAGTCAGTGAAGAATGAAATATAGGTCACAGTGATTTACTTCAGTGATGAGGGTGTAGCACTCATCAAAATGCATCCCCTCACCAACTTTCATGAATATATATATATATATATATATATATATATATATATATATATATATATATACATATCTAGAGAGAGAGAGAGAGAGTGAGAGAGAAAACTATTTAGTCATAAGCTAAATGCGAAAACGTAATCTAAGCCAGTAAAATGTGAAATACAGGTCATAGTGCCATTCATTTGTGGTAAGGGTGTGGTACTAACAGAGATGTATACTATCATCTAGTTTGATGATTCTAGCATGAACAGAGCTTGAGAAATAAACTTAAAACACACAATTTAACCAAAGTCTGTGAAGCATGAAATGTCACAGTGACCTACTTTTGTGCTGAGAGTGTAGTACTCATCAAGATGCATTCCGTCACCAAGTTTCATGAATCTAGGTATGGCAGTAAATATAAAGGGTGCAAAAACCTATCTGGTAATGAGCTAAATAGAAATATTTAACCTAAGCCAGTTAAATATGAAATGTAGGTCACAGTGACATTCGTTTGTGGTAAGGGTATGGTACTAACAGAGATGCATACAATTATCTTGTTTCATGATTCTAACATGAACAGAGCTTGAGAGGTAAACTTGAAACACACAACTTAAAGTCAGTGAGGCACAAAATATTGGTCAGTGACCTACTTTTGTTATAAGGGTGTAGTACTCATAAAGATGCATTCCCTCACCAACTTTCATATATATATATATATATAGGTATATACATACATATATACATACACACACACACACACATAGGGTGCAAAAAACTATTTCGTCATGAGCTAAACACACAAACTTAACCTATGCCAGTAAACTGTGAAATGTAGATCAGAATGACCTTCCTTTGTGGTAAAGATGTGGTACTAATAGATACACATAATACACATACAATCATATAGTTTGATGATTCTATTATGAACTGAGCTTGAGAAATAAACTTAAAGCACAAAATTTAAGTCACTGAAGTGATGCAAGTGAATTTAAGTCAGTGAGGTGTGAAATATAGGTCACAGTGACCGACATTTGTGATGAGGGTGTAGTACTTGTCAAGGTGCATCCCCTCGCCAAATTTCATGATTCCAGGCATAATACAATACAATTTTACAGTGAGTGTATGATTTATTACTAAATTTAATTCTTGATATATGCTGAATTGAAAATGCAAATTTAATTGCCAAATGCTATGTAATATGAAAAATATTAGAAAATTTCAGTTTTTGGAAGATAGTTTACGATGTGCATTGTTATGTTTAGTGCCAGGTTCACTGTTGTTATATATTTTATAGACCTAATCATTTCATCAATCATGATTCAATCAAACAAGAGTCCTTCAAATGGACCGACTCTCCACTGGGCAAAAAGAATTTCCAGCAATTCAAGATAAGACCATTTCTTCCTTTTAACTGCGGAGTGCTGAAACCATCTCTGATATTCTTCAGCAAAAACAAGATTTTCAAATGTAGCTGCTGTGGTGGATATATTGGATGTCAGATTGGCACCATTTTCATTTAGGACCAAGTAGACATCATTAGAAGTCTTTTTGATGAAAACCCAATGTCAATATGACCATCCATTAAGGGGGAGTAGCAACAGAAAGATTTTCAAGACAGTTATCATGGCAGCCATATAGGATGTATGATTGGCACCATTTTCATTCAGGACCAACTAGGCACCATAAGAATGCTTCTGATGAAAACCCAATGTCAAAATAACTTTCCATTAAAGAGGAGTAGCGATAACAATAGTTTAAAGATGGCCACCATGGTGGCCATTTTTGATGTCAGATCAGCACCATTTTAATTAAGGACCAACAAGACATCATACAAAGTCTTCTGGTAAAAATCCCATGTTTATATGACTTTCTGTTTGCTTACAATTCTACCAGTGCATCATATGAAGGAAGATCTGGGGTCACTAAGAAGTCTTCTGGTGAAAGCACAATGTTGATATGACCAGCCATTTAGGAGAAGCAGCAATAATAAGATTTTCAAGATGGCCATTGTGGTGGCCATATTGGAGATCAGATTGGCACCATTTCATAAGAAGTCTTTCAGTGAAAACCCCATGCTGATATGATCATTCATTCAGGAGAAGCAGTGATAACAAGATTTTCGAGATGGCCACTGCGTAGCCAAATTTGATGTATGAGTGGCACCATTTTTATTTAGGACTAGACATTATAAGAAGTATTTTAAGAAAAACCACATGTTGATACAACCATCAATTCAAGAAGAGTAGCGATAGCAGAATTCTCAAGATGGCAGCCATAATGGTTGTGCGAGCGGCACCATTTTCATTTAGAACCAACTAGACATCATAAGAAGTCTGCTGGTGAAAACCCCATGTCAAAATGACCTTTTCTTCAGGAGGATTAGTGATAAGATTTTCAAGATGGCTGCTGTGGTGGCCATATTGGACATCAGATCGGCACCATTTTCATTTAGGACCAACTATACATCGTAAGAAGTCTTTCAGTGATAATCCCATACTGATATGACCATCCATTCTGGAGTAGTGATAACAAGATTTTCAAGCTTGCTGCAACAGTGGCCAAATTGGACATCAGATTGGCACCATTTTCATTTAGAACCAACACCAACTAGACATCATAAGAATTCTGGTGAAAATGTCATGTCAAAATGACTTTCCATTCAGGAGGAGCAGCAATAACACGATTTTCAAGATGGTTGCTGTGGTGGCCATATTGGACATCAGATCGGCACCATTCTTACTTAGGACCAACTACACATCATAAGTCTTTGAGTGAAAACCCCATGTTGGTGCAATCATCCATTCAGGAGAAGTAGTGATAACAAAATTTTGAAGATGGCTGCTGTGGTGGCCATATTGGATGTCAGACCTGCACGATTGTCATTTAGGATCAACTTGACATCATAAGAAGTCTTTTTGTGAAAACCCTATGTTGATATGACCATCCATTCTGGAGGAGTAGCGCTTTTCATGATCTGCAATATGTCTGCTGTGGTGGCCATTCTGGATGTCCATTTTCATTTAGGACCAACTAGACCATGGGATGAATCTGTGTGTAAAGTTTCATGGTAATCCTCCATGTAGTTTAGGAGCAGTAGCAATAACAAACTTGTGCTAACGGATGGACGGATGACAGACAAAAAACCATCCCATAAGCTATTGGTCTATGACCAACAGAGCTAAAAACAAACAATACAGAAATAAATGAATAAATGATATAAAAATATTATTAAGAATTGACTTGTATAGTCATTATTTCATTGGAATCAATCAGTGGTTCAATATAAAATACAGTACGTAATTTACCACTAAATTTTGTTCTGAAAATGCAGCTGGCATCAGCAGTGCATATTTGTTTTACTCTCTTGAAGTGTTCTGACAAATTGACAATGATAGCTTGTTTCCTCTATGCATCACCACAGGAGTCTGATGTTTAATCAGTAAAAATAAAAATGTATAAATCCATATCTTTAGAATAACTTAATTATTTCTTAAAGATAAAGATTTTTTTCAATACACTTTCATTTTCTGGTTTCATTCAGAATTTATATCCAGTTATATTTGATCTTGTATCTAGTCATCAAAGTTTTGTTTTGATTCTTAGTTTTAAATTTATGTTTTCATTTACTGCTTGACTGAAGTTCTCAATAAATGTCTTTTTCCCTGTTTTGACTCAACACTAGCTAGAACCCACAATTTCAATTGTGGCTGGTTATCCATGTGGACTTAACAATACACTGTTTACCTTTCAGCTTTGTTACAATTTCCAAAACTAGCTTGCATGCTACGCAGCATAAGTGAGGATCAGAGAGTACCTAGCCTGCACCACAACATGCTAAAATGCCAGATATAATCCTCATGCAATTTAATGGATGTCTGGACAAACTGTACAAAACTTAACCCACCTACCTACCCAGTCTGGAGTTGGTAAAGACAAACAAGGCCTATGGAAATTATACATAGCAACTGGGTACAATAAGATGGCATAGTGTTTACACAGAAGAAAGAATCCATTTGACAAATGAGGATATTGTCCTACTCAGCATCAAATATTGTCATCATATACAAACTAGAAATGTTTTGTTTTTGTGTTAAAAATATCCCCACCTATTTGCCAAAAGGCTAAAGTGTAACTGTAACCTAATAAGAATATACATTTAAATCAAACAGACACAAGACAAACAGAGGATTGGTAAACCTGATATTGACCAACCTTCCTTTGTACAATGGTAGGCTTTGATCAGGCAAGATACAGATTTAAAAATCTCCTTTCAGCAGACAGTTTATAAAAATTTTCTTATCTTGTAAGTGAATAAGTAAGAATAACTATTATACACAATTTTCTTAGTTAAAATATTTTCTGGGACATTCAAGAAGCCGACAGCAAAGTCTTCTTTGTGTTTTGGCAAACATTTGATTTTAGCAAACTGGATATGATGTCTATTATAGAGACTATTTTTTACTTACCAGCTTCATACAGATCCTTTGTAACATCATCCACCCCTTGACACACCTGTAACAAGGGAGGGGGATTAGCCCCTGCCCCCACCACTTCTAAAAGTGTAAACAATGTATACCAGTCCTGACCACTGTGAATATTAGCAGCATTAGTCCGTAACAACTCATGAAGTCCATATGCAATCTGTTGAGATATACTATGTACAACATGTGGCTTCATCATTAATAGAATCTGAAGTGAAGTAAGAACTTGTGAAGCTATTTCTTCACGTCGTAATAACCGAATTGAAAGTCTCAAAAGTCCAACAGTGGCTCTTTCCACTAAGAATGTATGTTCATTTGCATTAATAACAAGGCTGTATATATGATCTCGCACTGGCTGCCATATTGGAGTTGCTCGGTCCCTGGAAATAAAATACAATTTACTGTTTTAATTAGCATACTGGTAATCACATTTTTTAAAATATTCTCATCAACATCAAAAGTATTTTGTCATTTACTGTACTAGGTAAATAAATTTATTTTAGACACATACCAAAATTTATTTACTATTAGACATGCATTAGTGAGGTGATAATATAAAATATGGACCCTAAAATACTGAAGTGTCAAACTAAAACGAACCTCTAGCACAATAACAGATTTTACTATCAGTGTTCTAGGTCTTGTGATTCTATTGAATCATAATTTTATTTTAAATGTTTGATGGAAAAACTATTTGAACTGATTGATATTCTGATATATGATTCACTTAAATCAAGTAAGTTAAACAGTTTAATACTGGACAATTATGTCTAACCTCTTTGGTCTTTCTGGATGCAATAACTTATCTACTGCTAGAAACTGTAAGTACATATCTTTCATGTTTAAATCTAAAGTTGTTCAATTTTGTGAAAACAGTAAATTCTCATTTGTCTAACAATGTCCATCACTTAAAAACATCATCAGATTAACCTAACTGACATAAACAAATTCTACCAACAGACTTTGAAATATAGATTCATGTACATTTGTTTGACCACATCCGTCACTTTAAACAAATCATGAGATTAACCTGACAGAGAATCAAATACTCTCAACAGACTTTGTAATGTAGATTCATGTACATTTGTTCAACAATGTCCGTCACTTCAAAAAATCATCAAATTAACCATATAGATAAACAAATACTATCCACAGACTTTGTAATGTAGATTCATGTACATTTATCCAAAATCAGTCACTTAAAAAATAATCAGATTAACCGGACAGATAAACAAATACTACCCACAGACTTTTCAATGTAGATTCATGTACATTTGTCCGACAATGTCTGTCACAAAAAAAAATCATCAGATTAACCAGACAGATAAACAAATACTACCCACCAACTTTGTAATGTAGATTCATGTACAAATATATGTGGAAATGAGAAAGAAACAAGGAAGTAATTTAGAGGGACCTTTAATTATGATTAATAAGTGTTGAAATTAATGTAACATTCATGAATAAATGCCAAATAACCCAGTATCATATTGGTTCAAAAACTGGGCCAATGATAATAACATCCGATTAATGAATTAAAAACATGTATATATCCAAATGACACTGGAGTCAGAACATGCAACTATCCGATAAG
The DNA here is from genome assembly GCA_029931535.1 of Margaritifera margaritifera. Lineage (NCBI taxonomy): Eukaryota > Metazoa > Mollusca > Bivalvia > Unionida > Margaritiferidae > Margaritifera > Margaritifera margaritifera. The sequence goes on from JAQPZY010001607.1 coordinate 4,259,824, forward strand.
CTTGCAATTTCTGATGAATCAAATAAAAAAAAAAAAGAGCTATTCCATAATAGCTATGATCCCACCTTTCAATGTAGTCTTTACTTTTTCCAAGCAATTCAAGGTTTATTTTACATACATTTTAATGACCTATGAAGAGTTCACTAAACTTTCTCCAAAAAAGACATGCACGATACATTCATATCACTTTTAATACTTATTTGGCAAATGTACTAGGCACTAAATGAATTTTCAAAGACAAACTGTCAGGTTACTTAGATTAAGCGGTACAAGTAAACGTAAAGAATTATTTCTGCTCCTTGATCCCCATCTTTATTAATTCTTACACGAAATTTTGTTACAATTCAGAAAAAGACTGAATCTATTTCATATTGGATCAATTAAACCAAGTTTAACATGAAACGTCTAACCCCAAAACTCCTACATCCAGGGGAAAACAATCAAATATCCAAATAGTACTTTATGTTTGGAAGTACCATGCATTTATCACATTAATTGATAACATTATAACTATCTACCTGTTTTGTAGAACACATTTGACTAGTAATTCGAAGAAAAATATTGCAGCATCTTCATCATACACTGTTCCTAAGGGAACATGTCCTTCTGGACCCTGTGAGGCAAACACTAGCGCCTGCAATAAAATGATGCTGAAGATAACAAAAACTGTAGAATTTTAAAGATCCTTCTTTATTATGACATTCAGAACTCGATAAAACACAATCTCTATAGTAGTTCTATTCTCTTCTATTAATTCTACACACATTTGAAATGGTGCACTACAAGTTTTAACTCATGCAAATTTGAGTGCTATAAACAGTGTGTTTAATAGTCCTCTATGTAGATAACTCAAATTTGTGTGTAAAAACCACTTTCCTTCTTTCAGTCACAGTGACCTTGACCTTTAACCTTTTGACCCCAAAGTCAATAGGCTTTTTCCTTATCCAAAGTGTAAGCCAACCACAAAGTTTGGTCCAGGTCTGTCATGTAAAACTGATGTTCTTGTGCAGAAACCATTTTTTTTTTCTTTCTGTCACAGTGACCATGACTTTTCACCATTTGACTTCAACATCAATACGCTTCTTCCTTACCCCAAGTGCAATCCATCCACAAAGATTGGTCACCAAAATGAAGGAGATGTCAAGTTATTGTGTGGAAACTATTTTTCTTCTCTCAGTCACAGCGACCTTGACATTTTACATTTTTACCCAAAGTCAATAGGGTTCTTCCTTGATCCATGTGCAAGCCATCCACAAGGTTTGTTAACCATCGATGGTGGACAACTTGAGTTATTGTGTGGAAATGAAATTGGTAACAGTCAGTCAGACAACATCATAACACAATTGTTCTCGACCTTATGGTGGGCATATAAAAACCATGAAATAAATCATTCTGCAACAAGTTTAAGAAATATCCTATGAATTTAACTTATGTCATTTAGATCATGAGCAAAATTATGTCAATGTCATAGCGTATGATATAGCCAATAGTGTGTTAAAAGTCCCATTAAAACCTACAAAAACAAAACAAAATAAATTTCATATCACCAAGGGCTCTCAGCTTGAATTTAAGATTTTATGATATAAATAATTGATAAAGTAAAAAAAGAAGAAATAAACAAATGGGTGATAAAAATATTTCATGTATGAAGTGACATATAGACAAGGCAATAAAATTAAAAATATGGTTGATACAGGATATGATGTATTTAGGTACCTTCACAAGTTCCTGTAGAGACTCCTCTGTCAGGAATCTGGTGTCGTTTATGAGTTGTTCTAGGCAACAATCACGAATGCAGGCCTGTGCCACTTTTGTTGCTTCCTGCTCTTCTGGAGTTGGCCCCTTAGTATTTGCTGGCTCAGACATTGTGAAGTACAAGTAAAAGCTACTTAGTACCCCTGACTCAGACCTAGAAAGAAGTTCCAATACACATACATAACACATTAAATAATATATATAAACATACATACAGACACACACACACACACACACAGATAAGGTCAAATATTATTCATGTGATAACCAGACTGCCTAGAACACTGCTCATGTGTACAACATTATACAACATTAAAATGCCCTATCTTAAGGGGAGTATACTGTGATCATATTCTTTGTGTTCATTTTATCACACTGAAGAATAAAATACACCCTTCATTACTTCAGGTTGCTGTTTTACAAAATGCATCCAATTTTCTTCCCAAAGAAAAAATGTAAAATTTTTATTATTGCTTTGTCTTTAATAACGACACTTAATAAAAAACAAAAAGTTTGTATATCTTGAATTATTTATAATTATTTTACAGAGCATTACCACATATACTTGCATATATGCAAACAACATAGACCATGATCTGCCATTGCATAATGTGCCGGCAGATCAAGGTCTATGTTGTTTGTTCTACTGATTAGTCCTTACAAACTGCATAGACCCAGATCTGCTGGCGCATAATGCACTGGCAGATCTGGGTCTATGCAGTTTGCAGTTGGTATCAGATTTTATTTGAGTATATATGGTATTTTCTGAGTAAAAGTTGAGGCTTTATTCATTTTTTTTTCTGAATACTGTGAATTCATTTATTTTTCATGGGTATAAATTTTTGTTGGTTTTGTGGAAAATGAAATTTTTGTCAGGACTTAAATTCTTGGATTGTTGAAAAGGTCCCTTTCTTTTCACAGAAAGATCATTGTTCATTGGGTCTCTGAATCTATGCTTCTTAGCAAGCATGAAATCCACTAAAATTGGTACCCCAAGAAAATATTTTGAATTCACAGCATAAGAAGAATCCTTTTACTATTCAAGAATATACTGGCACATTTCCATTTCTTGTACTACACAGTATAACTGTATCTTTATCAAGATTCCAATTATATAAAGAATATCATAAGATGTATGACTGGAGTTTCCCAGTCAACCCCATCTTTCCTAGCCAATGGTCATCTATCCATTTCATTCCACATCGATCCTAGGCATATGCAGATTGCTGAAACAGTATGCATCGCTCTGCTTCTTGATTCAATGCAGCTGAAAGAAACTGATCCAATCAGATTGCTTGTTACTTTTACCTAGGTAGATGTTGGGAATAATCATTGTTGCCTCCGTAGACAACAACAAATGTTGCATGTCATTTTCTCCAATTTAAACCATTCACACAAGTTTTTTCTTTAGAGTCAAGGCATGAAGGCATCATGGAAGTTGCTGTAAAGAATACCTAACATGAGGAACATGCTCTTTTATTCATTAATTGATTTTACTTGCTACAGGCAGTAACTCTTTCATTTGCAAGAAGGCACTTATTCAAAACAGTGTTTTTTGTTAAATATATATGCCAAGGGTTGATGTGGAATGAAGTGGATCAATGAAACTTTACTAGCAAAGATGAATCAACCCATGATACTGATCCTGCTGGATTCTTATTGTTGGAATTGCAGGTAAACAACTCAAGGCTCCTGAAGAAATACTGAAATTTAATTTGATGATGCTCCATCCTCATACCTTATTAATTATTAACCTGCCTTGACTAGTTTAGTTAACTTGGTGATTACATACACAATGAATCTAGTCCAGGCAGTTAGGTATGAGCCTGAAGTATCACTTAGGAAGAAACTTATTGTCCCATTATAGTCCAATTGAGATTAAGAATATCACAAGCAAGATACAATAAGCTTTCAACCTGAGCAGAACTGTTGCAGATTTTAGTGAAACTATGACCAAAATGCCTTAAAAAAAAAAAATTAAGATTCATTAAGGCAATAACTCCAGTGTAGTGATGAAGACAACTGCTATCAAACTCATATATGATGCACAATGTAAGTACTAATTAGGGCAAAAACTCCAGTGTACTGATGAAGACAATTGCATTCAAATTCATATGACATGATGTAATGTGAGTACTATTTAGGGCAATAACTCCAATCTACTGATGAAGACAACTGCTATCGAATTCGTATGACATGATGTAATGTGAGTACTAATTAGGGCAATAACTCCAGTGTACTGATGAAGACAATTGCTATCAAATTTGTATGACATGATGTAATGTGAGTACTAATTAGGGCAATAACTCCAGTGTACTGATGAAAACAATTGCTATCAAATTCGTATAACATGATGTAATGTGAGTACTAATTAGGGCAATAACTCCAGTGTACTGATGAAGACAATTGCTATTGAATTCGTATGACATGATGTAATGTGAGTACTAATTAGGGCAATAACTCCAGAATACTGATGAAGACAACTGCTATCGAATTCGTATGACATGATGTAAAATGCAAATAACTCCAGAATACTGATGAAGACAACTGCTATCGAATTCGTATGATACGATGTAAAATGCAAATAACTCCAGAATACTGATGAAGACAACTGCTATCGAATTCGTATGATACGATGTAAAATGCAAATATTAATTAGGCTGCAATCATTGAAAAGAAACAAAAAATCACGCTAATAGAACAAAATCATAACTACTGAAAAACTGTATTGGCTAACAATGTCAAAATCTCTGGCACTATTTCTAGGTTCACACAAGGTCTACATAACATTTGTTACTACTATATGACATTTGCTGAGGTGTACATGCATCAGTGTCTGATATATCTTGTGACCAGAGCCCAGGGGCTACTAGAATCCAGGCTACCATGTATTCAAGTCAAATAGCCAAGAAGGCTACTATATGATATCATAAATTGTTCCACAGTTTTCAAAACAACAATACCTTAAAAAGGATAATAACTGATATTGATACATAAGGTAATTGAGTCTTGAAACTAACAATTTCACGTTCAAGTGCCACCTTTTCCTCCTCTGGGCTACTGAATATTAAGATGGGTTACTAGATTATTTCCCTGGTGGCCCAGCAGGCTACCATCTGCATCTGAAATTTTCAGACTCTAATCTACATGTACTTTTAGGGTATATCACATGGGGTGAGAAACTGGCTAATCAGAATGAATAAAATTACATGCAGTCATATTATAAACCCCGTTCTCTTTGTCAAAAATCAGATCCCATCACAACAAACAATCTGGACATAATTATACAGAAAAACTAGGATGACTCAAACATCAGTAACTTGATTAGTCTTGTCATTATTTTGTATGACTCACTCAGCTTTAGTGTACAACACTCTTACAAACTGATTAAAATTGAGATTATAAGCAGACCTGACAGGCACTGATAAAGGCTCATGTTCTGGTGATTTTTGGAATTCCCTGTCAACTTATTTTTAATAGCTAATCAGATAAAGTGTTGCATTTCATGTTAGGAAAAGCTACTGTCTGAAACACTATGTTCTAAATGACATTTTTTCCTTTCAAAAATGTGAAAGCTGTAATTTGACTGGTGAATTGAAAGGTCAACAGAACATAACCTTTTATTGGTGTCTGTCAGACCTTTGTTATGTCGGAGATTTTGATTTTAATCAGGTTGAACATTCTTATGTCTGCAACATGGGAAAACACAAAACTACTGAAAACTCAAAAGAAAAAAAACTTTGGGTCCACAGTGCTTCAGTATTGTACTTGGATCAAGATGTGCAAATACACATCAACATGGGCAATGATAATAACAATAAATAATTCAGTTTCTTTCTAAAATATTTTTGTTTTGTCTGGTAAATATAACTTAGAACTTAGTTTACCTCTGAGTTGCCTGAGTCTCTTCTTTCATGATGGAAATTTTTCCATTTGGGTTGACAAAATCTTCTGCCTGAAAGAAAAAAAAAATATGTGTAAAAAAAAAATGTCATTTGATCAACATATATGGGAAGTACCATATATATTTGCTTATAAGTCAGTACCATATATATTTGCTTATAAGTCAGTACCATATATATTTGCTTATAAGTCAGTACCATATATATTAGCTTATAAGTCAGTACCATATATATTTGCTTATAAGTCAGTACCATATATATTTGCTTATAAGTCAGTACCATATATATTTTGCTTATAAGTTTGTGCCATATATATTTGCTTATAAGTCAATACCATATATATTTGCTTATAAGTCAATACCATATATATTTGCTTATAAGTCAGTACCATATATATTTGCTTATAAGTCAGTACCATATATATTTGCTTATAAGTCAATACCATATATATTTGCTTATAAGTCAGTACCATATATATTTGCTTATAAGTCAGTACCATATATATTTGCTTATAAGTCAGTACCATATATATTTGCTTATAAGTCAGTACCATATATATTTGCTTATAAGTCAGTACCATATATATTTGCTTATAAGTCGGGTCAAACTGCAAACAACATGGAACCTGATCTGCCATTGCATAATGCACTGGCAAATTAGGGTCGATGTTGTTTGTTCTACTGATTACTCTTAACAAACTGCACAGACCCAGATCTTCCAATGCATTATGCAACAACAGATCTGGGCCTATGCAGTTTGCAGTTGGACTTGACTTTTAAGCAAGTATAGATGGTACTCAGCATACAAATGCTGCATGAAAACAAAAATGCTCCAACTATTGACAATGTGTGACACTTGTACAGAATTTTAAAACTGATTTTCAAAACAACAAGTTATTTCTGTCTGCATTTTTTCAGAAAACTGATTTGGAGCACAATGTATAGTGAAACCCCGCTATAGCACGATGGTCAGGTTACACAAAATGACATCGTGATATGTACCGAACCATGCTATAACCAACCAAGTCATTTAGCTGAAGAAATGATGCATGCAACAACAACAACAAAAAAGGATAGGGTTATAATAGTGGATGCAAAACAACATGCTTCATTGGCACAGTTACCATCTTAAATCAATGCATATTTAACAAGAAATACACATGTAGTGAAAACAGAGAGATTGCACATATAATATTTTAATTTATTAAGAGGACCATGCATTGGAACATGTATATGTACATGTCTAATGTATAGCATGAATAGCTAAAGTATCAACATGCGTATTCGCCAGCTGATCTCATGGCATGTGTAAGACTGAATCCATAATAATTCCATCGAAAATATGCACAAAGAAGTATAATATTTTGTCATTTTGTCATAGATCATTATGTGTCTGAATTCAATGCAAACCCTGAGGGGGGAAAAGGGGGGGGGGGCAATACTACGAACTTCACTGATGCAGTTATAAACTTGTTCCATATTAAACAAGAACTACTTAAAACAGTCATTACATATTTCATATTTATTTGTGTGTACATGAAATAAGCAACTTAAGTGTAAATAGTTCAGAGTACGTCTACTCACCAGTTGGATCTGGTTGTATCCATAATAGTAATTCCATAAAAAAAAATTTCACAAAGAAGCATAATTTATATTTAAAAAAATGTTTGATAGATCTAGTAGAATTCTATTATTTATTTTCTTGCTAATACAATCACACAAACTTATGAAAAAGTTTTTCCCCTGCAACATTCATATCTGCTGGACATGTCAAAAGGGTCTGATTTCTGACCAACAATAAAATGCATGATTCAGATGTTGGGAGTTTCTAAAAAGAACCTGCATTTAGGCTTGAAAAGTACATGTACTTCAGCTGAAAATTCACACAGGAGGTCTAATGTAGTGTATTGACCTAGTAATGTACTTGCAATGAGAATTCTACAGGTGAGTATACATGTAAACTGCCTGAACCCAGCTTGGGAGTAAACCATTCGACTGTATGGGTACACAGTGAGTTCCATAAAAACAGTGGAGTTATTTTCTAATGGACAGAGGAAAAAATAAACCCAATATTCATTGAAACTTTTGTTTATAATTATGACTTTGCTTCACTGCAGAGGAAAAGCGGGGAGTAGAATGTTTGATTATATTAGTCAATCGCTCCGCCCCTACAACTTAAATGGTTCTGTTCCAATCAGTGCTAACTCTGGAAGGACAGTTTTCTGTGCATATGTGAATGATCTGAAGCTAGAAAATAAAAAGGGTTAAGATGAAGGGGGGGGTACAGGTGAGTGGCAATGACCAAAACTGCTCCTGACAGTTCGAGCCATAAGCTTGTTTCAGCCGGTGTGTATGACGGTTGATTGAGCAGGCACTGATTGTCTATTGCTTTCCTTCAGAAAGGTAGGTAAATCAATTGATTTATAAATTCATTGTTTGCTTGACTTGTGAACATCTAAATCTCGAAGCCAATTGCATTTGTTTAACTCTGGACTTAATCCTGCCCATGGCTTCAAGCTTCTCTTTAACAGTAAACGCTTTATGTTTCTCTGTATTCCGTTATCTGTTGTAAATACCCACTAATTAACTCTGACATCTAATTGCTTGAACAACTACAGCAAGAATAGTTGTTAAGGAACAATAGGGTCATTTGTATAGGGAATGCATGATATTATTCACTGGTCAGTTGACTGTGTGACGACTGATATCATCGCAAAGCCACATGCGTGTGTTGGCATCTTTGGCTTTTTTTTAATTTTTTTTTTTATGTTTTTATAAATCATTGCCCAATAATTTGAACAACCTTAAGCAGTGAGATTCACTTTGATGATTAGCAATTATTTAAATTAATTGATTTATAAATTCGGATAAGAATCTTCTTTCTTTTGAGCAACAATTGTACACAGAATGTATTGAAGAAAACCACAAAGAAGACATACTGGCTTTATTGTTCATGATTCAATAATAATAAGATTAACACTTATAAACTTTTTAATGAGCTGTCATCTTTCAAAAATAAGCTAAGATCAAAATGCAGTTGACTACTGACACATCTAAAATGAATATTCACAAATAGAAATGTTTAACATCTTTATTCATATAAAGAAAGACGCAATCATAAGGCACTTTTTTCTTCAAGAATACAATACATTTTGCTAAGTGATGAAATCAAACTCTTGTTTATTTTGGCAGACAATTTTGCAGTACTTCAAGAAATTGGTGAAATTGTAAAATTTTGGGAGCCATGCAACGATTTTGTTATATCCGAATTCATACACGACCTCTACCCCAAAATGATAATAAATTTTTTAACATATTATTTTTTTAAAAAAATATTTATTTTTTCATGTACGAAAAAATATATGAAATTTTGGGAGCTATGCCACTATCATGTCATATCCGAATTTTTGCTATAACAAAGCGTGCTATAGCGGGGTTTCAGTGTACAAACCATTTATAAGTCAAAGGTAGATGCAATTCTAGCAATTACCTGCCAAAAATTATTTTGTGGCAAACATAATATGAAATTAAAATCTTTAAAGCATAAAATCTTGCTATGTACATGTGGAGGAACCCCCAGACAAATATTAAAATCTAGCATAAATCAAATTTCCTGTGTCATATATATATTTACATCTACATAAATCTTATATAATACACCAGTTCCTTGATAACTCACTCCCGGATAACTCGCTAACCTGTTTATACTGAGGAGTCAGGCATGGATCCCATTTTTTAAAACTAGAAAAGATATAAAAAAATTTGCCCCTATTTGTTGAACATAAAGAAAATCGTGATGAAAAATTGGTAAATGAAACCTTGATATATCACTTGTTTTATCTTCAAAAATAGTGGATAGTACCCAGAAATTCTCAGCTTTTAATAAGAAGTCATATATTTTTTAAAATTTTCTTTCCAAATAGTATTCTTAGTTCACTGTAAATAACAATATTCAACAAAATTTCTATCACTGAAAATGTCACTAATGTCTACTGGTGGCAACATTTTAAGAAATAAATACCAATTAAATAAGTTTTTCAAGTGAAATTTGTGTTTTAATTCGGTTTCATTATAATCATCATAAGTGCAATATGCCCTCTTGTATTCAAATGTGAAAAATGTCAATCTAACATCACTGCTATGTCCACAAGCGTTTCTGTGAGAACCTAATTAAGTGCCAACCGTGTTTTGATCTCCGGCTTGCAGAAGTATTTGTTGTATTGTTACACTCAATTAAAAGCAGACCAGCTCTGTATTATCACGTTAATTATGTCTTTTGCATCAAATCAAATAAAGGGGGTGGAATTAAAGAACAGTTAAAAGGCATGCAAATCCTACCTGCATAAGAGCTAGAGGTCATGGTTGCAGGTCAGGTGAACTCATTTCAATTGATCAATCGAACACCATTATAAATATTATTATTCAAATTATATAATAAAACTACTTTAAATTAGCCTACTCATTCACAAATGTGATCAAAGATATCAAGGCGACCAAGCGAAATGAGTAATTGGTGAATAAAAAGTTTTGTTTCACAGAATAATATGGTTCATTATGGAGAAGCGAATTCCAGAGTTTGTAGTGAACTTAAAATTCCTGAATTGGCACTTATAGATCTCCTCAATGATCAGAATAAGTTTCACTATTACTTGCAATGAAATCACGTCATCAATATTTTAGTAATAGAACAATAAAAAAAACAGTTTTGACATCGACAGTTGTTTCAGGAAATAAATGTCCCTAGTTTTTGAAAAATGGAATCTTGTTTTGTTGTAAATCAACAACAACATAAAGCAGTGACATAATACACAATGTTTTCGTGTACACATGATGGTTGTTGAGGCCAGTTGGAGTAATGTTGCTATGATCTTTCAGAGGTTGGGTATCTTGAAAATAAAGGTAATTTATACAACAAAGCGAACAACTTCATTACAAATAGCTCTTTATTGACAATTATTCCCAACATGATTATAAAATGAGTAATCAGCCATTAAAAATCCCCCTTTCCGGGTTTTCTTGATGTCTATTGGGGATGGCATCCCCTTCTTAATTTTGAGGTCCCTCGGTAACTTGCACCCTTGCTTATAGCGCATTCTATGTTTTTGGACCCCATGTGTGGGAGTTATCAAGTGAGTGGTGTACATGGCTTGTGAAACAGTACCCAGCTTTGCATCTTTTAAAAAAACCTAGGCCATTTTTTCAATCCAAGATCTATTCCAAATTTATGGATTTTAAAAACCAAAATCCAAGCAAATATTTATGCATGCAGCATTTTGAAGTACATATCAATAAAACACAAAAAATAATGTTTTAAAAGTCCATTGAATATTGTATATATCATATATACTTGCTTATAAGTCAAGTCCAACTGCGAACAACATAGACCCTGGATATGCCATTGCATAATGCACTGGCAGATCAGGGTCTATGTTGTTTGTTCTACTGATTACTTCTAACAAAACTGCATAGACCCAGATCTGCTGGTGCTTTATGCGACAACAGATCTAGGTTGGTGCAGTTAGCAGTTGGACTTAACTTATAAGTGAATATATACAATAATTTCAAATTAAATTTCAGTGCTCACCTCTACCATAGGTTTGGGCAGTAGTTTGGCCCGATACAGCTGTAACATACAATCAAGGATATTTTTCCATCCTTCCCGAAGGATATTGCAATGTCGATGGGCAAGCCCAAACACTGTACGAGCAGCTAACTGGGCTTTAAAATTGCCCCCAAAGGAAATTGGAATGGTTTCTGGACTCTATAAAAAGAAAAACAAAATTTTCAATCTGACTGCTGAAATGATCTTTTAAATGAAACAAAAGTGAAAAATATTAAAATAATGGAACTAGTTGAAAGTAAGGATAAACATGAACATCTCTTAATTTCCCAAGGTTTAACTTGAGAAGAAAAAAAAGCCTATAGGCATTATTATGAGTTGTAAATGACTGAATACAAAATAGGACTGAATACAAAAATATCAATTTCTCTCTCTGTATTTCTATTATGGGTTAGTATATATGTATATATGTGAAAATGAAGCAGTCTTTATTTGGATTTGCAAAATAGCACTTTTGTAGTAAGATACAGCCAAATATTCAAGCCTGCAGCATTTAGCATTTTCTATGCATTGCCACACATGCTTAAATCATGGAGACTCTGAAATTGTCTTTTTTAAAAAAGTTCTGATCTTCTCATCTCAAGAGCCCAAGGAATTTTTTTTCTAGCTAATCTAAAACACATTAATATAAACCTGGTTATGTTGAATGTGTCTTCTTAAATATGTAAATTTTAAATTTTGTTCTTTAAAACAATCTTGCCATGCATGTTTACTCACCTCAGCGGCACTGAGAAGGGTTGTGAACTTGCACAAGGAGATGACTAGATTGTCAAAAACATCACTCATACAATAATGAGCAGAGATCATGGCACATTTTCTGCAAATATATACACAGTAAATAAGATCAGAAAGGTTTTTGGGGAGCATGAATGTACACACCACTCAAAAATAACTGAAACATGAGCTGTAAGCTGCGGTAACTTACTTTGGGCAAGGGATACTGTATTCACTCAGGTGTATCCATAACAACGCAAGACCATACAGTAAAATGTGCATGTGAAAATGATCTAAATGCAAAATTTAACCTAAATCACTGTGGTATTAAAGCAGGGCTTAGCAAAAAAAATTTTTAACTACTAGTCCAGGACAAGTGGTTTCAGAAAATTCACTTGTCCTACCTTACTTTTCACTTGTCCCACCTTATTCTTCACTAGTCCCACCTTACTTTTCACTGGTCCCAAAATGGTAATCACTTGCCGAGATTTGATGAGATGTATGTACTTAATCCATAGAAAAAACAAACAAAATAATATACAACATAATTATTTATTAAAAGAATTTAATTTTTCAAAAAAATTGGTTGTTGTACATTTGGCTTCTTCAGGTTCATGTATATATGTTTTAGCTGATGGATTTGAAAAAATGTCCGTGTATATGTCTGCCACCCGCACCAGCACTAAGCCAGCAGTTGATAGCTATGTCTGTGTCTGTGTTAAAGTTTTCAAGCTCTGGTCCATTTGCGGAAATGTCCATTAGCATTTGTAAACTCTTTTGGTTTAAGGAATTCTTAAAAGAAGTCTTGATTAAGTTCATTGAACAAAGTCTCTTGCCCTGAATCTGTTCTTATAATTCACGCCAAGTTCAACACCGTTCTTCTCCTGGAGTGCACACATCATTTCCGTATCAGAAAATGGTATTCCATAACGGGCTAGGGTGTAGGCTGTGTTAAAGAGAGCTCTCATTTTTTTCATTTCAGTCTCGTTTAGTTTTGAAAGGGCCTTTCCTAGTGGAGTGTCAGCAACTCTAACTTCACTGATTTGCTGCACATGCTGGCTAGTGTCATGCATATATTGTGCTGCACAGGCATTGTGGGGTCCAGACATGTCATGAGACTTGATTGGTTCAATCCTGAATTTGTCAGTTCCACTGACAAATACACTGGGTGAATTTCCAACCTGTGCGTTTTGGATATTGTTTGCAATAACTGCAAAACATCTTTCCTTCTGAGTCAATACATTCAAGCCAGGGATAACAATCAATCCAATGCGGCTGAAAATTTCTCTGTCTCTTAGTAGTGTTAGATTTGACATTTATTGCCATAATGGATTGTTACTTATGTCTCTTTGGAGAAATAGCTACCGCACACTCAGTAGCAGTCTTATGTTTTATCTCTCCACTTCCAAAAAATTTTCCTTCTCCAAATCACCCTTATTACCTTCCTTGCGAAAATAATTTAGCAAACTCATTTTATCCACAGAGTAACTATCAGCTTGCTTGACAACTACTTCTAAAGTGAATATAACATACATTTTCTCTTTTAAATACGACAGAGACAGCTCATTAATTAGCGTAATTGTTTAGTTTCAAATGCAATATCGCACGTGGAAATTAATCATCTGTATAATCAATTACAAATTAAAGAATCATTACTGTCATTTAATCAGTTCATAAAGGAAACCAACACTGATGTCGGTAAAGTACCTATCATTAATTTAATTACACTGACTCGCTGGATTAAAATCATAGTGAGCTGCTCGTGATGATCTGGCTGGAGTAAACACAATGCAACAAAGCCGCTTAAAACACTGCTAATTGATCATACTGGCTTTCTTTTGTTTGATGTGTTTTGATTTGCCGATAATTTGGTCGCTTAGCCCAATATGCAGTCAAGCGGTAACAGAACTGACCACATTTATGTGTTATACAGGATGTAAATGTATAGATGAAGAGGGGTAGAATTAAGTATTCAGTATGCCTGGAGGGCATGATTGACCAAATAAAGGTAGATATAGTGATTAAAGTACGAAAATAAGGACTTGCCCGACTTTTTTAAAAAGCACTTGTCCCGGACTAGCGACTTGAAAATTTGTACTTGCCCGACTTCGAAAATGAATAGTCCGGGACGTCGGGCTATGGGATTTGCTCAGCCCTGTATTAAAGTTAGGTCACAGAGACCCTGACCTACTTTGGTAGGACGAGGTTGTAGTAACCATAATAAAACACACAAAAGTGCATGAAAAAAATTGCAAGCAGCTACGGGAGTAAAACATATTTCATTCCCTGAGTCTGGAACTTGTTTTTAAATTTAATTTAGGTAAAGAGCTAAAGCACTTTGGTCAAGATAAAAGGCTAAAGTATTTTATCAAACTGTTTTCATATTAAATGATCAACCATTGTATAAATATAGCAAACCTGTTAATTGGCAATGATAAGCTGCTAGAACATTTGAAATATGACATTTTTTAAACATTAATGCCCTATCTTTTATCCAGACTGAGTCATAAGACTTTTACCTATTTAAAGCTGCTGGATCCCAATTTGATTACTCAGGGTCCCAGACCTTAGGCCTAAGCAATTTTGAACCTCTGACAGCGCATGAAAAATGTAACTTAAACATAAAACCAACTGCTGACACACTGTTGGACCGATAAAGGGAACACTATATGCCCCTTCCATAATTATGGCAGGGCATAATGAAAGAAATGAAAATTATAGATCTTTCCCATGTAAAATATGACAGTAAGAAAACAAAAGTGGAATAGGTGGTCAAAATTACATCATTAATGAAAAGGCATTTTAGTTTAACTGTTCAAAATGCCTATAAAAATACAGAAGCCACAGAGCAACCTACTTGAAAATGTTAGTGGCCATTTCAGATTTTAGGTTGCCAAGCTCTATTAACATGGTTGCTTTGGCAATGAGAACAGAAATCAACTGAGTGGAGAATCAAAAGATGACAAAATGTAGAAGGTTTTGTTAAAGCAAATAAAAGAGCAATTATAAAAAATACATATGTTTGTTTTTAAAGTATACACCGCTCCCTCGATAACTTGTGCCAGGATAACTCGTGAACCCGCTTATAACGCGGGTCAGGTGTGGATCCCATTTTTTTAAACTAGAAAATACGTAGAAATTTTATTTACTTTTTTTTAAAAAAAATGGACCCTATTTGTTGAAGGTGAATAAAAACCGCGATCAACATCATGAAATTTTCAACTTATAATAAGAAGTCATATATTTTGTTCAATTTTCTTTCCAAACAACATTCTCAGTATACTATAAATAACAATATTCGACAAAATTTCGATCAATGAAACGTCACTAAAACATACTGGTGGCAACACGTTAAAAATAAATACCAATTAAATAAGTTTTGTCAAGTGAAATTTGTGTATTAGTTCTATCTTTTAATTCGGTTTCATTGTAATCATCATAATCATATGCCCTCTTGTATTCAAACGTGAAAAATATAATTCAACTGACCAAGTTATTGCCGCATGCGTTTCCGTGAGAATCTAATTAAGTGCCGATCTTTTTTTTTATCTCCGACTTGCGGAAGTATTTGTTTTGTTGTTACACTCAATTAATAGCAGACCTGCTTTGTATTATCACGTTAATTACATCTTTTCTATCAAATTAAACAAAAGGGGTGGAATAACAGAAAAGTTAAAAGGCATGCAAATCCTGCCTGCTTAATAGCTAGCAGTCACAGCTGTGTGTCAGGTCAACTCATTTCAATTGATCAATCGAACACTGTTATAAATATTATTATGTAAGTAATATAATTAAACTACCTTAAATTAGCCTACTCATTCACAAATGTGATCAAAAATAGTAAGGTAACCAAGCCAAATGAGTACTTGGTGAATAAAAAGCTTTTTTTACAGTTACGGTTCATTACGGAGAAGCGAGTTCCAGAGTTTGTATTGAACTTAAAATTTCTAACTTGCTACTCAGGGATTTCCTCAAGGATGAGAAGAAGTTTCACTGTTACTTGATATGAAATCACTGCATCCATACTTTATTAATAGAACAATAAATAAATCGAGTTTTGACGTTGACGGTTGTTTCACGAAATAAATGTCCTAGTTTTTGAAAATAGGAATCTTGTTTAGTTGTGAATCGACAACAAAAAAAAGCAGTGATGTAATACACAATGTTTTCACGTACACGTGTTGTTAAAACAGCTTGGACTAATGTTGTTCAAAATCTTTCAGAGGTTCGTTATCTTGAAAATAAAGGTAATTTATACAGAAAAGCAAACAACTACATTAGAAAAAGCTCTTTATTGACAATTATTCCCAATGTAATTATAAAATGAGTATTCTGCCATTAAACAGCCCCGTTACCCCCCCCCCCCCACTGCGGTTTTCTCGATGTCGAGCGGGGATGGCATCCACTTCTTAATTTTTTTGAGGTCCCTCGGTAACTCGCGCCCTCGCTTATAGTGCGGTCTATGTTTTTGGACCCCGCTGTGTGTGAGTTATCGAGGGTGAGGTGTACCTAGATCTGTCTGACAGAACTGTCAACAGTCATCATCTGCTTCAACTGCAGGCAAACCATTTGAATTCACAGTATCTAAACCATTTCTCTACATACTGCCTTACCTCAAATCCATTGATAATGGGCCTTAACTTTCATTTTCTTCTGATGATAATTTATATTAATAAAACCTTAGCCATATCTGTGTTTATGGTAGTTCGACAGTAATTTAACTGCCAACTAAATTTTCCATATTTGTCTCCATATCTGCATTTTTCTAGACCCGTATCATTAGTTGAAGCTGATTACAAAGATCATGTATTTGACAGGTCATTTATAGCCTGCAGGCCAGATTAATCACATGTAAAGACAGTAACTTAATGTAGGAACCTGCAGTCATACAATTGGAAAGGGATTATGCTGTGAATTAAATTGCATATACCAAATGTTTTTAGTGTAAAACATGGTATATACTTGTAATCAGAAAGTGTTGATGTCATTTTCTAGTTGCCACATTATGATTCTAAAGGTCGCCAGAGTGCGACCAATTGCCAACTTTCATTTGCCAATTCTGAATGTTTATTCACAACTTGGAGCGGCTTTATATTTATTAAAAGATTATCCAACATCCATAAGAAGTATGCACAAACTTTTCCATAATCAAAATTATTAAAATTATTATTTGCAAAAAACACCAATGAACCTGAAACTATTTACATTTCACAAAATGTTTTAGTGTGGCCAGAATACAAAGAGCAATAACTTCAACCTACTTAAAAAAGCAATTATTGTATTGCTGACCCAGTATATATTATACTAGTTGTTAAGTTTAACATGAGACTAAGTTTTAAAAAAATTGAACCTGAAGCACTGAATAAATAATTTTTTAAAAGAGAGGAAAAAGCACAAATCTATTTTATCTTTTTTAAAACACCCGATGAAAGTGGCATTCCACACATATGTATTTTTTATAAGATGAATTTTCTACTATATTATCCAAACAAAAACATTTCAAAAATTCACAATTAGTGTCTCAAAATAAACATACTTTATTGTAACTTTCTGAGGTTATCTGACTATCATTTAATAGACATTGCATACCATTACACTGGAAGCAAGTAGGTAAGAGTTCTAATGAGTGTATTATTCCATGTTTGGTCACTAGCTGATCATGCATCCATGTATATACATGCTAAGTTAAGATGGCGCATTATGCAACGACAGATCAGGTCTATGTTGTTTTTGCAGTTGGACTTGACTTAAAAGTGAGTATTGACAGTAATACATTAACCCTACTGATGACCCTGAGGTAGCTCTAAACAGTTTCACACGATTAGCTATGGGTCAATTTTTAATATTTGATATATACTATCCCAAAGTAGCTCCATGATTATTAACAAAGGTGTCATGAATGTATGTCTGCCTATGGTAGGCCTTGTGGAACATCTATTTGTGCCAGTTTGATTTGAGATTAGGTTCACGGTGACAGTTGTTATGGGTGACGGCATGTGTGTGTGTGTGTGCGTGTCCCCACACGTATATAATAATATACATAAGACCGACCTAAAACCAGACACAGCTTTTTGAATAATGGCCTCATCCCCACTTTTGTCAAAGACAAATGACAGGGCAGCTACTGTGGGGCCCCAAATGAGGGTGAACAGGTCATGATCAAATATCCCTGTGGGTGTATGCATGAACACTCCTTCCTTCGTGGCTCCCCTCTTAAGTAGTACCTGGAAGACAAATAAATCAAGGATAATGGTTTGGATGTTTACACAAACATGCAACTGCTGGGGGAGGGGGAGGGGGTTGTTTACCTACAATGGACTGGTGTCTTATGCATTTATGAAGCACCACGACATGGAAACTGGAATAGACACCAGCCAGATGAATGACTAGTGGGCTTAGGATCACTTTAACTAATAACAATAAAAAGCTTAGAATGCCGGATAAGTTATGCGAACAAAATCTTACATATCAATGAAGTAAAACTAGCCTGATCATATAAGAATCTTCAATGACATTTCCTAGGTTGACAATCATACTTCAGCAATTCAGTAATTTTTTATGACTCAAATGTAGTGCATTCTTTCACTGGTATAAACTAACAAGAGTTAGGGAAGGGACTGATGCTCTACTGGGCAAAAAGAATTTGCAGAAATTTAAGACAAGACCATTTTTTCCTTTTAACTGTCGAGTGTTTAAACCATCTCTGATATTCTTTAGCAATAACAAGATTTTCAAATTAGCTGCTGTGGTACACATATTGAATATCATCTTGGCACCATTTTCAATTAAGACAAAAAAGACATCATTAAAAACCCCAGGTCATAATGATCATCCATCAAAAGGGGAGTAGTGACAACAAGATTTTGAAGACATTCGTCGTGGCAGCCATATTGGGTATAAGACTGGCATCATTTTTCATTTAGGACTTGGTGAAAACCCTTGTCATAATGATCAACTATTCAGAGGGAGTAGTGACAAAAAAGGTTTTTAGAACAGTCTTCAGAGAAGCAATACTGGATGTACGACTGGCACCATTTTCATTAAGGACCAACTAGGTATCATAAGAAGTCTATTGGTGAAAACCCCATGCTGATATAGTCATCCATTTGGAGAGGAGTAGAGATAATAATATTTTCAAGATATGATTTTCCATTCAGGAGGAGTATCAATAACAAGATTTTCAAGATGGCTGCTGTGGCAGCCATATTGAATGTCCGATCGGCACCATTTTCATTTAGGACTAACTAGACATCATAAGGAATCTTCTGGTGAAAACCCCACATCCTAACCATAATGTTTCTCTTTCGTATAGGTTTCCAGAGGACTAAACCCAGATTGATCAAGATATTTATTTTAAAAGTATTAAATAATTCAGAACGCAGTGTTATATTGTTGTGTGTTTTTTTAATACAAAGAGATTTCAAACCAATTTTATTTTTGAAAATTTGTAGGAGTGGGTCAAAGCTTTGTGACATCATATATGAGGGGGACTGAGTGTTTTGAGGAAATGTGATGGGGGGGGGGGAGGAGTCAAATTATCCACTAAAATTGTGTCAAGTCATATATGGATGGCCCCATTCTGGACATCAGATCGGCACCATATTCATACTGTAACAACTAGACATCATAAGAAGTCTTTATGTGAAAAACCCATGTTGATATGGCCATCCATTCAGGAGGAGTAGCGATAAGATTTTCAAGATGTTCACCAGAAGACTTATGATGTCTAGTTGGTCCTAAATGAAAATGGTGCAGATGAACTAGACCATGGGATGAATGTGTGTGTAAAGTTTCAAGGCAATCCTCCAAGTAGTTTAGGAGAAGTAGCAATAACAAACTTGTGCTAACAGAAGGATGGAAGACAAACAATGGACAAGGGATGTACGATGAACAACCGACAACAGACCATCCCTTAAGCTCTTCTGGTCTATGACCAGTAGTGGCAAAAATTGCTTGTAGGTCTTACAGGTCAAGCAAGTAATATGATGTCATTTTCTTCCTTGGTTTCTTTATAGATCCTAAGATTTTAAAATATGCATCATGTTCAACATGACTAGAAATGTGTTCATGGAAAATGGATGACTTACCAAAGTGGCTAAAAACTGACCTAAATGCAAAATTTATCCAAGGTGTGATAGATGGATGGATAGACTGAAAAACAAAGGTAACACTATATACCTTACCACTCATATGGTGGGACATAACCCCCACCCCCACCCCCCAACAAACAAACAAGAGTCACTTGAATGGAATGACCCTCTACTCACAGACAAAATATTTGCAGGAATTCAAGACAAAAACATTTCTTCCTTTTAACTGCTGAGTGTTGAAACCATCTCTAATATTCTTCAGTGATAACAAGATTTTCAAATTAGCTACTGTGCTGGACATATTGGATGTCAGATTGGCATCATTTTCATTTAGGATCAACAAGACATCACAAGAAGTCTTCTGGTGAAAATCCCATGTTGATATGACTTTCCATTTTGGAGGAGTAACAACAACAATAGTTTCACAACGGCTGCCATGGTGGCCATATTGGATATCAGATTGTCACAATTTCCATTTAAGATCAACTAGATATCAAAAGAAGTCTTTTGATAAAAGCACGATGTTGATATAACCAGCCATCATGGGGAAATAACGTTAACAAGTTTTCCAGATGGCCATTGTGGCAGCCATACTGGAAGTGAGATCGGTACCATTTTCATTTATGACCAACCAGACATCATAAGTCTTTCAGTGAAAACCCCATCCTGATATGACCATTCATTAAGGAGTAGTAGTGATACAATTTTCAAGATGGCAACTGTGGTGGCCATATTGGATGCCTCAGCTGCACCATTTTTATTTTGGACCAACTAGACATCATAAAAAGTCTTTATTAAAAATCCCATTCTGAAATGACCATCTATTCAGGAGAAGTTGCAATAGATTTTCAGGATGTCCAATGTGGTGGCCATATTGGAGATCAGATCTGCACCATTTTCATTTAGGACCAACTAGACATCATAAGTCTTCTGGTGAATACCCCATGTCAATCTGATTTTCCGTTTAGGAGTAGCAATAACACAATTTCAAGATGGATGCAGTGGTGGCCATTTTGGACATCAGATTAGCACCATTTTCATTTAGGGCTGACTAGACATCAAAAGAAGTCTTTTTGTGAAAACTCCATGTGGATATGACTATCCATTCAGGAGCAGAGATAACTAGATTTTCAAGATGGCCACTGTGATGGCCATATCGGATGTCCAAGTGGCACCATTTTCATTTAGGACTAATTATACCATGGGATGAATGTGTGTGAAGTTTCATGGCAATCCTACAAGTGGTTTAGGAGGAGTAGCGATAAAAAAAAAACTTGTGCTAACAGATGAACGGAGGATGGAGGATGGACAAGACTATCCCATAAGCTCTCTTGGTCTATGACCAGTTGAGCTAACAAGAGTCCCTCAAAGGGACTGATGCTCTACTGACTGAAAAGAATTTCCAGAAATTCAAGATAAAACCATTTCTTCCGTTTAACTGCCGAGTGCTGAAACCATCTATGATATTCTTCAGCAATAACAAGATTTTAAAATTAGCTGCTGTGGTGGACATATTGGATGTCATCTTGGCACCATTTTCATTTAGAACCAAATAGACATCATCAGAAGTCTTTTGGTGAAAACCCAAGTCAATATGACCATCCATTCTGGGGGAGTAGTGACAAGAAGATTTTCAAGATGGCCATCATGGCAGCCATATTGGATATACAATTGGGACCATTTTTATTTATGACCAACAAGGTATCATAATAAGTCTTTTGGTGAAAACCACATGTTGATATGGTTATCCATTTGAGAGGAGTACAGATAACAATATTTTCAAAATGGCAACCATAGTAGCCATACTGAAGGTCAGTTTGCATCATTTTTATTTAGGACCAACTAGACACCATAAGTACTCTTCTGGTGAAAACCCCATTTCAAAATGACATTCCATTTAACCTCAGTAGTAACAACCAGATTTTCAAGATGGCTGCCATGATGGCCCTACTGGATGTCAGATTAGTACCATTCTAATTTAGGACTAACAATACATCATAAGGAGTCTCTGGTGACAACCCTATGTTGATATAATTTTCTTATTTTTGGAAGAATAACTATAACAAGATTTTCAAGATGGCCATTGTGGTGGCCATATTGGAGGTCAGATTGCCACCATTTTCATATAGGATCAACTAGACATCATAAGAGATCTTTTAGTGAAAACCCTATGCTGATATGACCATTCATTCAAGTGAAGTAGTGATAACAAGATTTTGAAGATGGCCACTGTGGTGGCCACATTGGATTTTTGAGTGGCACCATTTTCATTTAGGACCAGCTAGACATGATAAGAAGTCTTTTAGTAAAAATCCAATGTTGATATGACCATCCATTCAGAAGTATGATAACAAGATTTTCAAGATAACCCCTCTGGCAGCCATATTGAATGTCCGAGCGGCACTATTTTCATTTAGGACCAGCTAGACAATGGGATGAATGTGTGTGTGTAAAGTTTCATGGCAATCTTCCAAGAAGTTTAAGAGGAGTAGCAATAACAGACTTGTGCTAACAGATGGACTGATGATTGACAACAGACTATTCCATAAGCTCTTCTGGTCTATGACCAGTAGAGCTAAAAATACATCTAAGGAAAATGGTTCTCATGCTACAACAAACTACCGTGTCAAGTGATCTACTTTTATATTACCATGTGACAAATTTTCTGGCTACATTCACTAAATAACATTCTGCTGATAATACAGAAAAAATTTAATTTCTTCACCTATTTTCAATCAAACCTGTCCAAATGGACAATCAAGAGAAAGACAATTTTATCCTCTTGAGACCAATGATTTTTATATGGAGGAATCTTCAAGAAGCTCTCTGTGTATTCATACACCATATCAAACAAGTTCTCTCCATCCACCCACCCAACTACTAGGAATGGTTCTGTATTTATTACATATCCCCTCTCTATCACACTTTCCAGATAATTTTAGCTATAATGCTTGCATGATACCAATGCACAGTCAATAAATGTAAACTGCATGTTAATTGTTGATCACAGCGGTCTCAGAGTAATGGATGCTCTGACTGATTTTGGCATCCTTGTGATACAGTCAAACAATCTGAATGATTGTCAGGCTTGGCTCCGAACATGTTCTGTACATTGGGTATAACAGACCCGATCTAAAACCAAACCAAAAACCTAAACACTGTGCATGGATATCATGAATACACTATACACAGTGTGAATGCAATTAATAAATCAGAACAGACAAGTTCACAATGCTGATAATCAAAGGTAATGTGGGTTACTGCATTATCTCTTTGACCAAAGACAAAGAGTATATGCCTCATGTATGTGTACTAAAGACAAAGAGTATATGCCTCATGTATGTGTACTAAAGACAAAGAGTATATGCCTCATGTATGTGTACTAAAGACAAAGAGTATATGCCTCATGTATGTGTACTAAAGACAAAGAGTATATGTCTCATGTATGTGTACTAAAGGCAAAGAGTATATGCCTCATGTATGTGTACTAAAGACAAAGAGTATATGTCTCATGTATGTGTACTAAAGACAAAGAGTATATGTCTCTTGTATGTGTACTAAAGACAAAGAGTATATGCCTCATGTATGTGTACTAAAGACAAAGAGTATATGCCTCATGTATGTGTACTAAAGGCAAAGAGTATATGCCTCATGTATGTGTACTAAAGACAAAGAGTATATGCCTCATGTATGTGTACTAAAGGCAAAGAGTATATGTCTCATGTATGTGTACTAAAGACAAAGAGTATATGTCTCATGTATGTGTACTAAAGACAAAGAGTATATGTCTCATGTATGTGTACTAAAGACAAAGAGTATATGCCTCATGTATGTGTACTAAAGACAAAGAGTATATGTCTCATGTATGTGTACTAAAGACAAAGAGTATATGTCTCATGTATGTGTACTAAAGGCAAAGAGTATATGTCTCATGTATGTGTACTAAAGACAAAGAGTATATGCCTCATGTATGTGTACTAAGACAAAGAGTATATGCCTCATGTATGTGTACTAAAGACAAAGAGTATATGCCTCATGTATGTGTACTAAAGACAAAGAGTATATGTCTCATGTATGTGTACTAAAGACAAAGAGTATATGTCTCATGTATGTGTACTAAAGACAAAGAGTATATGCCTCATGTATGTGTACTAAAGACAAAGAGTATATGCCTCATGTATGTGTACTAAAGGCAAAGAGTATATGCCTCATGTATGTGTACTAAAGACAAAGAGTATATGCCTCATGTATGTGTACTAAAGACAAAGAGTATATGTCTCATGTATGTGTACTAAAGACAGAGTATATGCCTCATGTATGTGTACTAAAGACAAAGAGTATATGTCTCATGTATGTGTACTAAAGACAAAGAGTATATGTCTCATGTATGTGTACTAAAGACAAAGAGTATATGTCTCATGTATGTGTACTAAAGACAAAGAGTATATGCCTCATGTATGTGTACTAAAGACAATGGTGGACTATGATAGCTGAATAGTCTACTTAGCTCATTATTGGACATTAATGATCCTAGTTTGAGAAAAAGCCTTTAAAATCAAATGAAAAATATAAATAATACATTCTAATAACTAGATATTATGCTCCTGATCCCATCCCTATGGCCAACAACTCTTGTGAGTGTGACATGTATCACCCAAACAAATGCACAAGCATGTTTGCTGCGAGAAACAAAGATTTTCTATCAATTCTTTAAGGGAGAATATGCATCAACTAGTGTTGAGTGAAGATGGAATAAGGAAATAAAATTGTTCAAAAGGAAAAATGATTGCCTCATGAACATATAAGGAATACAGAACAATCATTATCTTTGTTACAGGCAATATTTTGTATGGATCCAAGTATGGATGCACCCTACCTGTTGATTAGCTGTCATACCTAATCATACACATATTAATAAACAAATAAAAATATAGTGTATATATTACCTGCATACCCATAATTTAAAAGAAATCTCACTCAGAAAAATAAATAAATGAATAAATACAATATAATACAATACCATACAATACAATACAATACACTGACTTAAGAAGGGGGGGGGGGGGGGAGTTTGGTATACATAAAACAAGTTTGTCAACAAACACATTTATTAGAAAAAGAAAATTTAAAAAAAAAGTAGTGAAACACTGATAGCTTGGAGGGTTCAAGTGATGCCAATTTACATAAGATCAGATGGAAGATTATGACTTCAGAGATACTGCTTTGCATGGTCCGTTGAACTATTGTAAGCATACGGCTCTAAATAGTCTTTGTAATACTGTAGGAAATTTTTGTTTCTTTATATGTTACTACAGAATTTATATTAACATCTGAAATATTATCTGAGGAATTGTTGCTGTGATTTCTTTTTTCAAGTATTTCCTAATAATGCTTAAAGCAAGAGTGGCCAGACTTTAGTGACATGGGATCTACTTTTTACTGAGTCATACCAACATGGTCTACCAGAATGCCCCCCGCCTTCACGAGACATTGAAACATGTTGCAAAATATTAAATTTCTTTTAATAATCAAATAATGTGGCTATGGATACATCAAACACTCTTACATACTTTTTTTTACAAAGTCTATTAATAAATGTACATATTTCAGGGGTGGTCAGACTTTAGTAACATGGGATCTGCTTTTTACTGAGTCATACCAACATGTTGCAGTCTACCAGAAACTACTTTGCGATTGACGTATTGGACACCCCTGGCTTAAAGTATTACCATCAATGAAACAATATCCAAGGGAGATAATTACAATAAGGTATAACCATTTACATAAATTTGAGTTGCCTTCCTTGATATAAATTGACCTGAAAGGACAGTGTATCTAAAATTCGTTATTAATTTTAATAGAACAAAAGAGTTTGTTATTATTATTAGTAATACAAGCTATTTTTGTAAAAGAGAATGGATACTATGCCGCAGACATGGAGGGAATGAAATCCCTCCAAACCAAAAAAAAGAGAAGGAAAAATAAACATTTGACCCCAGTGAACTAATTGGATGATTATTACAAGTTTAATACACTCAGATAAATGAGAGCAAAATATCATGTTTGACTCTATTTTTGGGTTGTACTGCTGTTAGACAGTGGCTTTACACTTCTAGTCTTATTCTTGATATGGGAGACAAGGCTGAGAATACTATATTGGAAATTTTTTTGAAAAGAGTCTATTAACAAAAGTTCAGTTTGGTACATGAAAATATTTGGACACGGATGCCAGTGAAAACACCTGAACAATTCCAGTCTGGATGTGCTATATGAAAATACAGCTTAAAAGTTTGTACTGAATGCCAGATCAATCATGACAGAATCAAGCAATTTTTCTAGTAAAAATGATGTTTCTTCGAAAATACTTACCTGATCACATTAACTTAAGGAATATAAGCTTCATTACTTCTCAAGCCTACAAATTCCAGGAAGATGAAAATTGTGTCTTTTATGTCTATATACCAAATAGACAATGGGAAGAAACTCTCACCTATTACCTCCCCTTTACCCCTCCAATGTGGGACTAGTTCAACCCTTTTCCCCACAGTCGTCCCAGTCAATGTATGCCTGATTTCCTCAGGATTTTTGGCAGAGGCAATAAAATTGACTGTCTAATTGCTATGTTGTATTCAGGAAAGGATATTTATCACAGTTTTTGTCCTAACTTGATAATACTTACATATTAGACTTATGAAGTAACAAGCTTGATATTTTTGGCAACAATGGAGTGCAGCAATTTTAACTTGTCTGTTGCCATGGCAACAAATATGGCAGATAAATTTCAAATAATGATTTTTGTATTATAGATAACTCAGATACTTTAATAAGCCTTCAAAAAGCAAATGTTTTAAATTAACACAATGATAGCAGCATAAAAAGAACTAGCTAATATGTAATTTTCAAGCAATTATGGTTCTTTTTGTTCTTGTATGTTTAAGTATCACAGTAATACAACATAACCACTAGATACACATAAAGCATACATTGCGCATTGGCCTCTGAGGGTTGATTTTCTGACTATTAAAAGTTATTCAAACAATGAGATTAAATATATAATAGAAATGTTTAAATATGCAAATACTTTGATATAAAACATCATACAGAAAAAAAAGTGTTAGAACATTGGTTGTCATGGTAACAGCAAGCATTCCTAAAATACTTGCAATGATAAAAAAGAGATTTAATTCATTTTCTCCAATTAAAATTATCAATTTATTTCAGTTTGTCAATTACAAATATAATTATTTTAATGTGCCAGCTTTCACTCACACATTCAAACCCCATATACTGTACAAAAAGTCTGTTATGATTCACATTGTTCAAATAAAATATGGGTCATGTGTCAAATTTCATAGACACTTGGTAAAAGTATAAACTCTATAATTGTATGTTCATGTTTATACATTGTAAGAATAATCTTTTCATTGAAAATAATTTAACTTGAAATGGCCTTTATTTTGTATACTGTGTGGGGTAGCCATATGTATGCATGATGTTCCTCCAAAAATACAGGTAATGAAGGAAAAGAATACAACTCTAAAATTGAAGATTTAATTTGGCAAATGTAGAAAACCAGTCAGGAAAGTAAATATAAAGACATGAATGTGTACTGATAATGATTTAACACGAATAGTCTAAAGAGGAAAATAAATAAAGCAATTGTCAAGAACTGCTATCAACACTACTCTTCCTGTACACCTAGCAGCTGGTGGTATGCCTGAAAATACACACCAAGGCACATGAGTGCATCAGATTTAGCACATACATACACCATCAACTTTTCTGTTACGATTTTGCAGCACGCTTGCATGTGCTCCATTCTTGCCCAATCTAATCAGAGAGTGTCAAAGACATGCAGGCTGAGCAGCAGAAACAACTTTTCTTTGTTATTGCCTGGAAAAGTCCCCAATCAGTATTCTGACAGCATCGATGTTGAAGTCAAGAAGGGTATACTATTTCTTAGTCTTCTTCAAAGCACCTGTCTCATACAATATATTGAAGGCATTCCTCATGCAGAGATTTATGAGGAAATGGACAAAATATTTCCACCATTTCTAGCTGGTCCTTCCAAACGGATACCTGGACCTAATATGCAGTCAACCGCACCAAATGGATCTTGCAGTTGTGGAGTACTGATGTCGCGAAAGATTTTTCCTCTCTAGTTGTTACTGTGTTGGTAGACCAAAAGTGGACTTGTAAATAAAACCTTGAAACTTAAAACAAAATTACTTGCATGCATTTCCACCTGCCACAATTCCATGAATGAAATGTTGATAGTATTTACTCCACTTGAGACAAATATTTTATCTGTACCTAAAATCTATTTCTTAAGAGTTCAATTGCTTAACTTTCAACAATGTTTGCATTTTTACTTTTTGCTGAATGTGTCATCCTAAATAATTCAGTTATAAAACATAAATTGCATGAAATATATCTCATTTTAGTTCATTGAAATAATTGATATGATTAGTCAGTTTTTATCATCAATTAGCAAGCATTGCATATTTTTGTTTGACTCTGCATTAATGTTTTTGTATGAAATCTGAAAATAAGCCAGCCTTGAAAGTAAGCCTACCTTGAAGAAAAACCACCCTGTTCCTATGAGATTGTGCTTCAGAAAGTACACCAGCCTCAAAAATACAATGCCTAATATAATTAAATATTAAATGTGTCTTGTTAACATGTGGAGAAACTTGTATCTTTAGAAAAGGAACGCACATATTATTACTACATGTGAACATTAAATTGCAAAACCATGTATCAATTAAGACAGAACATATTCTTCATCAATTCTGGATTGAAAAGCATGATTTTAAAATTTATTATTATTCCAGGTATTTTTACATATGCACAGAGAGCAATGTCCTATTGTCTACTGCTAGTTTTACTCAACCCAAAAAAGCATAACTTCAAAGTAAGCCATCCTTAAATATGCTGAATATAAACCAAACAAAAATACTAATGATTAATATAAACTGCTGCCCATGTATGTATGTATGTATGTATGTATGTATGTATGTATGTATGTATGTATGTATGTAAGTATGTATGTATATAAAATGTGTGTGTGTGTGTGCACACACACATATTTATAGTAGAAAGATAGATAGGTACATGCAAATGCAGTTATACAAAACCATTAGAAAAATAAATATCAGCTTCAACACAAAACTTGCCTACTTTGAGTCCTTCCTAACAGTTGCAACCATGTTGCCATGATGGCAGAAAAGGCTGTGTCCTCTATGCAGTCAGCTGGGTTCCTGCAGCTCCAGAGGGAAACCTGTTAAGGTAGATTTCACTGTGCCATGCACATAGATTCCATTGGATTGCACAGTCCAGGACAGCTCATTGTTGTTTAAATATATGTCCATGTAAATATGGTGACTTTTCAATTTGAGCCCTTTACAGAGTGTTTTTACTACACTAGATGCCAGCACTTGCCCTTGGTCTTCATCAAATGATTCCCATAAGTATTAAGAGTCCAGTAAAAACCTTTATCTCCTCTTGGTTGGTGTCTGTCCACTGCTTTTCACTTTCATGCTGCTGGGCTGCATAGCTATTGGTCTGGTCTGCTAGTAAGTGGAATAAGTCTTTCTCAAACAGTAAATACAAATAATACAGTGGTGTGGTATATTCTAGCAGTGGGGTGTGTCCACTGAGTTCAATAAAGTCCCTGATGTCAACAGCAGTGTCAACAGCAGTGGTAGCTGATGACCAAAAGTCATCATAATTAGAATAGCTTGTCCAGGTTGCTCATTTCAGGAATGGTCTCCCATCAACTTCCTCTTTGTTCTGGTGCCTGCTCTACATCACTAAGATCATTAAAATCTATATCACTGTCCTTCTTTCCAACTGAATTGGTACACTAAATGGTGCCAGGAATGCCATGTGGGTGTATTTATTTATAACAAGGAGTTTCCTAATATAACCATGCACACTTTCTAGCTTTGTTACAATAATCCATATATCATATACATAGGATTGCAAATTTAGGTTTTAACAATTGTCTATGTACTCATAAAAACATGGTGTATTGGTTAGATATTATTTGCTTAGCCATTTTGTCCTTATTTTCACAAAACTGAGTCATGTAAGAAAACAACTTTGACCTTACAGCTCTTCTCAAATTCCAGAACATAGCATTGTCCCATATATTTTGGACATAGAAATTCTTAGTTTTAGGCTAATTTTTGTATCACAGAATATTTAGACTTTGCATTCTATGAATTGTATATTTTCCTTAATTTATGTGCCTGATGAATTACAAAAACAGACTGTCTAATGAAGAGATACTTCCTAGACAAAGCAATGTCTGCCATTATTACCCCATGACAGGTTCACTAAGGGTTTGAAACTGATTTTATGAAGAAAATAACACAAGCACGGCAGTTAAAATCTTGAAGAAAAATAATATTTACAAAATGCTTTCACCAATTCTGTTCTTAAAACACAAATGAGTATTTACATATTTATGTTCTAAGTTTTGAATCACAAGTTGCAAATGAAAACAAATGATAACTTGTTGAAATCCAGCAGTGATAACAAATGATAACTTGTGGGGGAAAGAGTTAAGCTGAGCGATACATCAATGAGGATGCTCACATTTGCAGGGAGGAGTGTCAGGGTTTACTAATAATGTGATAGGGTAAGTATTTTTGGAGAAACATAGTTTACTAAAACATTTGCTTTCTCTTTTGAATACATTCCAGGATCACATTAAAATTAGGAGAACAAGTAAGAGGAGGAGTGTCTGAATTGCCTATCAGAAGGATAGACTGCTCTCCTAATATGACAGTAGCACAACCAACCCCTGTCCATAACACTAAGATAAGGACAAAGGATGACTTTCCCTTACTGGGCAAATCCAGGTAAAATGCTAAACCCATGCCGATGAGGAGGTTATGCTGACTGCAAAAGGGGTCTGGTGGCCATCTGGGCTGTAGCTTCCAGACCCACTAGACTCAATTCACGTCTCTATGATGCTATATCTCATAGAAAAAAAATTTGAGAAGGTTGACTGTCCATGACTGTGCATGCCATCCAATGGCTTCTATTATATGTTGGATTAAAATGTTGTTTTAAAAGACGAGACTTGTCAAGATTGCTCTAATCTCATGAGCAGAAATTCTCAAGAGGCATATCTGGTCTTGAGAGAGTTCTGAATACACAAAGCATATTACCCACTTCAGCCACAAGGCCAGGGCTGGAGGGGTAATATCCTCTCTTCCTGTCTTAATGGGAAAAAAAGACATTTTCAGTATCCACAGCTTTTCTCCATGTATTTCCAATAAAGTTTTGGGTCTTGCTTAGCTGCCTGTCTCAACGTGTCAATAGAGGAGAGTGTCTGGATTACCAACAAAACCACAGAACTGATCTGGAGATATATCAGGTCCATTGAAAGCTGAGGGGGGTGCATGTGCAACTCACTCACCCTACACACTGAGGCTAGCACAAGGGTTCCTGCAGATTTAACAAAAACAAATTCCATGACTTTTCCAAAACTTTTCCAGGGCAATTTCACAAAACTCAAGGACCACGCTATCTTGCATTGTCAAATAAATTAATATAAAGAATGACATCTACCAATGAAAAATAACAAATAAGTTAACGACAAATATTTTTAATATGTACATTTTAAATTTACCTGGGCTTGCACACCTTGACTTTATGTAGTAATTCATGTCGTAATCTAATGTTCAATGTATTTTGTATTCAAAAGAAAAAAAGAAACAATCCTATGTAGTCTTTGTATGTGTTCCTATTTACAATATTAACAAAACACATCGCTTTCCAGTTGCTTTCTTGTATTTAGTGAGAAGCTTACTTTTTCTGCTCTATCTCCTTTTCAAGGTCCTTCAGAGTCTCTTGTTTCACTTCTGCAGTCTTTCTGAGAGAATTGGACGCAGTTAGCCAGCTTAGGCTATTGTCCTTTTCGACTTTTTCGGCATTTTCATCTGCCAATTTGAACAACTGCTGGATGTCATCCATTAGTCGTATTCTTTTATTTAACATGTCACCCAGCTCAAGATCTGCTTTTCTTTTTCTGCTCCTCTCACACTCCTCTCTCTTTTTCTTCTCCTCATCCAAGTATAGTCTGTATGTGTGTCTAGCATTTGAAGCATAACTTAACATTTCTTTACTAATATTTACCTTTTCAATGCCTCCTACGCTCCGAATACTATCAATAATGATTCTTCTTGAAATGAGAGACAGCTGCTTTTGGTTATCTCTTATGGCTTCTTTGTTAATGGAGAATCCTCGTTCAACATCTGCCTGGCCATGAGACAGAGTTAGAAGGTGTTTTGCAACTGGCCACAAGACAGCATATTCCTTTTTGTTTGGCATCAAGGAATGAAAAAACGAATCTAAGCGGTCTTTCTGTCGGGAGAACTGAGCAAATTTCACAGAGTCTTCTGATTTCAAACAATTTTCCAAAAAGACTTTGTAGTTTTTAACCAGGGCATCACATTGGTTTGGATCTATTCTTCCATTGTTGACTAGAATTTTGACCAGTGAGTGGAATGACTGAATGCTGGTCTTTATATCCTTCATCATCTTCTCTGGGTTCAAGGATGTCATATTTCTTACAAGGGCAAAAGTCACTGGTGACTTTGTCAGCAATTTTGTGACAACAGCTTGGAGGAATTTCCTGCAATCAAGATGGAAAGCCAAAATGTCCCTATCTGTCAATTTCCCTGATTTTTTAAAGTCAGCAATCACAGCCTTTGTCACAAAGCCAATTTCAATCCTTGCAGAGTCTTTAAGGTGTTTGCAATTTGTTAAATCAAATTTAATGAGCTTTGATGCCTCTGTGATACAGTCCAGATAATCTTGAGCTACAAATTGCTCCATAAGACCCCTGATCATTTTGAAAATGTCTTCTGCAAGGAAAGGCAGCAATGGAGCATCTCCTTGAAATTCCTGTAAAAATGGTTCAATCTCTCTAGCCACTGAAAGGAAAAACTGTGCTTGAGGAATGAAGAGAGGATATTTAACCACCTCCTTGAGACTCTCAAATGATTTTAATTTTGGATGCTTTTTAAGTGAATCAATATATGTTGCTAGATATGGAAGGATGGACAGGACTTTCTCTACAACTGTGATGTTATCAAGCCACCTGTGCTTACAGAATTTTGGTGGCAGCTCCTTGATACCAGATGCCTTTTAATAGTCCTCTATTCTGGCTGGAGAATCTTTAAAGAAGTAATAGAGGTTGCTAAGTGTCTCCTCCAGATTCCACTCTGTGGCAGCGCAACCATCCCTGAACGCATTATGAATTATATGTAGGCTGCAAGATCCTGTTGGCAACAACGACTTTCCAGGGTGTGAATGATTAATCTCTGCATTCAACATGTCAAACGTTTTCCAGTTAACATTAGGTCCATCCATTGAAATTTGTAGGAGGTTCCTGGTGCCAAGATCTTGGATGATTGGACACAACTTGCCAAAGAGATCTTCTGCCTTTAATACATCATTTGATGATGTATATGAAGTTAATGTTTGGGGCAGGCTTTGGCATAACTTTAGGTGATGGTGAGGCTGAATTTGAAATAAAACCAGAGATTGTGTTGTTCTGAGCAGATTTCATTATTTTACAATTCTGCACATGCTTCTTGCTGGTGGAATGACTTTTGAGGGCAGCTTCTCCCATATTTGCAATATCTATAATTTTGCAACAAGCTCTGCATTTAGCAGTCCTTGGGTCTGAAGCATTCTTCTCCACCCATTTATCATAGTTTGGGTTAGTCAGCCAACTGTTATTGAATGTGCACATACCAGGCATATTGGACTAAACCTAAAGCAATATAAAATGAAAGATTTTAAGACTTATCTATCATCATGGGATATTGTGTATTTTATTATGTTTTCAGAATTTTCTAACAGCCCAGTGTTCATTAAGTAATATATTTTCATCACCTATTGCCTGACCAGACTTACAATCTAAGATTTATTCATTATCATATTACATAGAGTCTTGGAGATTTAAAATTAAAATGCAATTTCAGACAATGACAATTCTTTTCTTTAACTTTAAAAAAAAAAAAATCATTAAATATACTCTTAACAGCAACACTAATAAAGTCGTCAAAGTTTACCAGATACAGAAAAATGTTTGATTAAAGTTAAACTATATTGGCAGTAAACATGTTTGATCCTAACCTGACAACCCTCTTGAAAAATGGAAGACAAAATTCCCACACTGTAATATTACAGGAATTTACTGAAGCCTTCTTGCAGATTTTTGAATTCTGAATTCAAATAGTTCTCTTTCTCTAATACACGATCTATTATAGTATTTATTATTTATTTTTATTGGGGATTTTGGAAAATCGGGAGAATTCAATTGGGAGACCTAGATGGGTCTAATATTAAAATGATTCTCTGAATTTATTTTTTTTCAGTAGGGCTGGCAGGTTATCTAAAAACGGCTTCCGAAAGAAAACTACAATTTTCAATATTCTGAAACTAGAACTAAAGTAACAGCTAACAAACAAGAATATCAAATTGACATTAATGATTATAATCTTGTCGTACCATCCGACATAATAAAGGAGTGACTGACTAAGCCGCATGTTACGACAGACCCGAAAAACAAGAGAGAAATATAAACGAAACCAAATTAGTACTTACCTTGTCTGTTAGATCGAAGAAATAACAGGCTTTTTCGGAAGAAATTAACTTCGTTTGGACAGATCGTCAAGTTGTAATTACTCAAAGCGGCGTGGCTGACCATTTGAATTTTCCAATCGAACTACAACGGAAATCACGTGATATCTACTGTTAGGGGAACTTACTCCTGTTATATGAAATGAAACCATTTATTGATCATAATTTTATCGTGTTCGAAAAGCCAGAGAAGAATGTAAGTCACCTGAGAGATCGAGACATTTAAGATGACAATGTTGTTATCTTTGCATGAGTCCCTAAACACCCACCATTTCCCTTTGTAGGCTTTTAAAAGTGGAGGGCCTTCTTGCTTGTGAGATTCTCTCTACGACTGAAGGTTGAAACTCCTTTCAACGCAAGGCCCTCCTGACAAAAGCCAGGTATGAAGAAAAAGCCTGTCCATGTAGGGATGAAACACCTGCAAGCAGGGTTGTTGGAGCAGATTGAATTTTGAGGGGACATTCCTGGGGACATCTATTGCTATTTTTTCAAGCAGATCATTCCTTGACTCCTGGAATCAGAACAGTTGGAAGGAAGGCATAGGCCCAAATCCCTCCCATCCCAACTGACTGCCAGAGCATCAACTGCCCAAGCTTCTGGGTCCAGGACAGAAGAGACAAAGGTGAGCAGTTTGTGATTCCACCTTGTCACAGAAAGATCTATCATCTATCATCAGACAAGCCCCCAAAGTGCACAAATCTACTGAAAGATTGATGGATGAAGGGACCACTCAATGTGCAGAGTTTGACACCTTGGTAGAGAATCTGCCAACACATTCAGTCTGCTGGGGATGAATCTGATCTGGACTGTTATCTGATGCTTAACTTGTGAATTCCATGCGTCATAAATGGCTGGAAACTTTGAAAAAATTTGTTTGCTGATTGAGGAAGATGATGAAATACTTGGAGGTAAGCATCCACTACATAATTGTCAAACATTAGAATAATCACTTTCCTGCACAGTTTCTCTCGCCATGAACAAAAGGCATTCATTATAGACTTCATTTCCAAAAGGTCTACGTGAAGAGCTTTCTCCTGTGGACTCCAGTTGCCACTTATTGTGGCAAAGTGAGGCAACAGGTGAGCCCCCTCCTCCACCCCCAGCCAGATGATCTGGTTTGTACACACATCTTGATAATCTGGTTTGGGCTTTTCCAACGAAATTCCTGCCATGCCACTGATGCAGGAACTGTTTAAAATCAATCAGAAAATGGGTGCCACTGAAATGGAGCAGTCTGGCACCGACCCGTAGACTCTCCATGGGCAGAGGGTTAATGAGTCATTGACTATTCTTGGAAGGTTCAGAGAAAGAGAAACTTTGTTTCCTTTCTCCCCAGACTGAAACGTCTGCTGCTGTCTGAAGACATGTTGTGGTTGAGTTTACTGTTGTTGAGAGGGATACTGTCTATCCCTTTGCCTCCAAACATCTCTTCTTTCTGCAGAGACTGTTTGGAATAAAAAGGTGGAGGGATAGGCAAGGAGAGCTGGAGAGGCATCTCTTGCACCACCTGCTCCTGTATATCCTCTATACAACTCCCAAACAACAGAGGTGTGCTGAGGGGCAATGATCATAAAGTCAAAGAGTAAAGCACCTTCAGTGACGATGAACACAGAAAAGTGTCACATCGATCATATCGATCAAATCAAGGTTCGATGAAGCTGTAAAGGTGTTTGCCATGGAGTGCTTAGCTGCTCTATTCATCACTTTGGCTGTTTACTTCCATGCATGCTCATTTCCCACTGTTTTGGCTGGGCAAAAAATCACAAAAAGACTAGCATCGATGACATTGCCACCACATTCTGCACCAGTTTCAAATACCTTGTGGTTGACTTTACTGAACAGCAGACTCTACATGTGTATTGCTGCCGTGTTCTTATCCACACTTGGAACATCAGTTCTGTATGTGTCCGAGTGTTTGTAGTACCAGCATGCATTATATGATACTGGTAATAAGCTTTCCGAAAAGAAGGCTTGTGAATTCCCTGGGTCATAGATGGCTGGAAACTTTGCCAATTTTTGCTTACTGAGGAAGATGAAATGCTTGGCTTGGGGGTAGAAAATTTTGAAAATCCATGGTTGTCCCTCGGCTACGAGCTATGCCAATGCCGGTTGTCCAGTGTGTTTCTGGTAGGCCGCTATATTACTGCAGTTGCCTTCAAGACTGCTGTAACCAAAATTATTCAATAACTTCTGTTAATATATATAACAAGTCCTAATTGCACACAATACTTGTAACTTACCATCAGTCCTGCTAATGGAAAGTGTCCTGCATATTTACACGCTTGTTTAGTCTGTTTGAGATCAGGAAATAAAATAATTGAACAATTTCCTTTTTTTGATGGTGTCTTGTTGTCCATCAGGCTTCTACAAGTTGACCAGCCCTGACCAGAAACTTGTCTGTATTTTATGTTTATCTGAGTTTACATCATTATGGTTCACGTTATTGTTAATCCGATACTATTAATACTATGTCTAAACTGTCAGCTAAATGTAAACATTTCATGTGTGATTTTTATTTATCGATTACACATCAAGCCAATATAGTATGCAACAACAGTTGTGATTGGTTTGATCTTTAAACTTACCATCTTCCTTTAGCTAAAGTTGACCAACAGAAACAAATGTCACATGCTCTACAGCAAATGGCCATTTCTTCAACAGGCCAATGAGAAAGCATCATACTAGATCGCAGTCATTCAGTCTGTAAAGTCAGAGATGAAAGATACTGCTACCATATGTTCATGTGTTTACAAACGATGAACCTTTGTGAGTCTTGTTTCTTTAAGGGTTCACCCCAAGGGGTTCATAGTATGGACTGTGATTACTTAATCAGATAATGAATACCTAAACATGTGGATTATTGTGTCTCTTACCAAGAGAAATCACCCAATACTCAACTTCTCAACTATGGAATTATATGAAGATAATTCAGGCACCCTGCTGTAGGTATCCAGAGGTCAATTTAATGAACAAATGTTTGTCATTGGAAAAAAATATAAAATTCCATTTAAATTTTTAACATTACCATTTTGTTAATAATATTTTTTGGTTGCCCGACCTGGCGTTCACATTGGGAAAAATGATTGCCTGGCAATAAATGTTAGTTGTCCTGGGCTCACAGGCAATGGATTTTTCTACCTCTGTTGACTTTTTTCCTCATCCTCAATATGTACAGAAGCCCTGACTTTGTAGTTGTGGCTTGTAAGAGGAGGAGGTAGTCAATCTGATGGAATTAGGATTCTATATATTTCTTCTACCAAAGCCTTGAAACTAAATTCCATCCTTTCCATTGGCATTAATCATTATGAACCATCAGATTGGGGTTTTGCCCACCTTCGCAGAGGATAGTCCTCTCTGGCAAAGCTTCCAACTCTGTGCACAGCATACCAAATGGCATGGAAGTAGTTGTGGCATCATCCTTAAAAGCTGAATGATATTCCCCTACCGGGTAAGCCAATAATGTCAGGTTCACCAACTGTACTGGAGGTCGGGCAACTGATAATGCATGTTTGGCCAAGCCAGAAGGCAGGAAGGAAAGCTGTAAAGAAGGTCTGAAAGATGTCTGATGTCTGGAAGGAAGGCTCAGTGTTCGTCTGGAAGGCCGGTTTGCCGGTGAAACAGACAGACTGGTTATCCTGATCCCCGTATATGGTTCCGCATACAACAGAACGGACAGCCACTATGCAGCACGTTCCATTAAGAAAACTGATTTCCAATTGCTAGGCTGGAAGGAAGGCATGAAAGAACAGTTAAAAACTGGTATGGCAATGTGCAATGACCATGGCTGTAAACACACATCAACCAAATCAAAATCAAACCCCATGTGTAATGCCTTAGAGTCCTGAAGGCCATGCTATGACATGCAAGGGGACTTATGCCTACAGGGCTGTCTAATGCTTAAATTTTGTCTTCCTCTTGCTTGCTTTGACATGTTTGCAATTCAAAATTACAGCACACACATGTGATGCTATCGCGTTCAACTTACCAGGTTAGAGAAAACAAAGACCAAAAACTTAAACAAATATGAAAATATATATATAAAAAATCCCAACAAAGGTTGCCAATCCTTTGCAAACACTTGAACACATAATAATTCACCACACTTATAGATGGATGGTTTGAAATCTCAAAGATTCTTGAAGGATTTGATGAGACAATGAAGGATGATGTTACTTGTACTGCAGTGAGAGCTTAAACTAGTGCCAAGTAGCAGGGGTAAAGGGAAAAATAATTGGTAAATGTTTTTTCCATTTATCTATTTGGTATAAAGAAATGAAAGAACTTTTTCGCCTTTCTGCAATTGATGGATTCAAGAGGTAGTGATTAGGAAACATATTCAAAGGAGAAATGGGTATTTAATACATATTTTTCTGAATAATGACCAACCATAGATTAAACGAAGAAAAAAAAATCCATGCATTGATTCTGACCAAGTCCCTCAACAAAGTTAATTGCAAACATGACTTGTTTACTTTACACAAATTAGCAACTTTGGTGGCACAAACTGTTTAACTCCCACAATTTCTGCAACAACAGGCTTTTGCTATTTTCGACTTAACCATGCAAGTTCCCCCCTCCCAACAAAACAACACAGAAATTTCCCAATATAAAGTGTGCATATAAGTGCCCTCTACTATATTTTGTCTGATGTGAACTTAAGATACTTACCTTCCATAAATAATTTTCTCTGACTAGACCTGTATGCTCAGCTGGCATGACAATTTCCTCATTTCTAAAAGAAAAATCATCTTGATAAGTAAATACATACAGAAATGCTTTTAAATTCTTAAGATGCACTGATCAACTAAGAAATTGTATTAAACCTGTAAACTCTATTAAACTTTCTTCATCCAAAGTCAAACTGATTTGAAAAACAAATGTATAACACAAGAAAGCATGGAATTAATGGTAACCAAGAGTCATTAATGTGTAATGCAAATAAGTATCAAATTGATGACTGCCAACTGACAGTCATTTACCCAGTTGCTGGCCAGAATTGCCAACGTCAAACAGAATCCAATTTCAGTCTGTAAAATGACACTCTTTTATTTCGGATTTTCATGTGGATTTACTAAAATGAGGATGATAAGAATGTGTCCATTATTATTAGAAATTCCACTCCCATAAATCTGCATAAATGTGATTTTAGTGTATTCTTGCAACATAAGATTTCCTGAATTGGTACATTTAAAAATTATGATAGCATTTGCATGCTTTGTAAATGACTGGGTCACCAGCCAGTCATGATGTATTGGGATTGTGCAATGAAATGGTTGTGTGATTTATTCTGACTATGGCTTTATAATAAACTAAAAAGATTTTTTTTCCTCCATTTTATGTTTACTAGTAACTACTGTAACAGTTTAGTTATTCAAGTATAAACCACATCTCAACATCAAACATATTCTACATGCTCTCAATCAAATTCCTTATACCATCATTGATTTTTGTACTGTTCTTCTTACAGAACATATGGTTTTGTTTGCAACAAATATTTTCTAGAAAACTTCAACTCTAGAGAACAGTAAATTTCCTTCATGTAACAATTTATCTGGGTTCAGTTTGAACTTGAGTGACTTTGGAGAAAAAAAATAGTGTGACTGGAATGAGCTTCTTTCACTAGCATCTGATAGTCAGTAAATCACATGTACAGGTGGTAATGATTACTACTGATTGGCATTACTTATAGAGTGGGGATTTTTTATTCATTAAACTATGTATGCCGGGAAATTTGTACACTGCCTTTTTATTCCACTCTGTAACCTCACCCTTCTGTAACCAGGTCCCTCTGTAAAGTGGCCCCTTTACAACCTGTAACCCAAGCCCTATGTAACTTGGTTTATCTGTTACCTGGTGCCTCTGTAACCTGGTCCCTCTGTAACTCAACCTCTCTGTGACCTGGTCCCTCTCCAATCCATCCCTCTGTAACCTGGTCTCTCTTTAATTCACCCCTCTGTAACCCAGCTGTGTTTCAGCCGGGTTTGACAAAAAAAGGGGCCAAATGGTGCCCTTATTTGAAAAAGTGGGACAATGGTGTGATCACAACGGGTCTATTATAAAATGAGATATCATTTACATGTCTGTTTCACATGTTATTTGCATGAAAAACCAAATAAATAACCGTCTTTACTGTAAGATTCTCCTCTTTGATGCCTCTGACCACACTCTAACAGTGCAGGAAAAGTTGAAGTCTACAATTTTATGCCTCTCCAACATTACAGTCATCAGTCTTTGTGAAGTTTCAGCTTTCAGGCGATTTCCTGAGAGTTTGATAAAGTTTTTCTTCTCTTTTTCTGCCAATGTGGAATCCAATTCTTTGAGTGTGATACTGGGGCAAAGAAATCAGCTATTCATCATTCCATATCTACTTCTTTGCGAAACTTTGCCGAGTTTACACATGATAAATGGTGCTACATATCATGTGAGTGGAGAAACATGCTTACAAGAATTCCCAAGACTACAAAGTTTTCTTTTAGTTGAAAATAAAACAGAACTGGAAGAGTTCAATATGTTACTTGAATTTGTTTCATATTTTTTCATTGAGACTATTTCAATTCAGTCGCATGCTGATCTTATTCTTAACCTCTCAACCAAGAAATACTATGAGATATACTGAGTATACAAGTATTTCCAGATGATCACGAGTTTTGCTGTATATGGGATTAGGAGAATGGGGTAAAACAGATAGTATGAGTATAGCTACCAGTGCAATCAAAAAAGATCACTTAATGAGTTTTGTTCATTTTCATTAAAAAATAATTCGGACATTTATATATTGGTTGGTGCATCTGTATCAGAGTAAAGGGAAAAAATGTCCCTTGTTCATATATTTTGTGCCACTTTTGGCATATCAAATTTCTTTTTCTGTGGGACTTGGTGTCTTTTTCGTGCAAATTCCACAAGGGCACGGCCTGGCTGAAACACTGACCCAGCCCCTCTGTAACCTGGCCCCTATGTAATCTGGCCCCTCTGTAACTTGGCTCCCTCTTTCAGATTTACCACATATTTTGGACCAAACAAGGCCATTCTAATACTATTGAAACCTCTGTATTCTAGCCGACTATAAAATGGGAACATTTTTTAAATTTCAAAATAGTGTGTGATTTAGGGAAGTTCTTGTGTTGACATATGCACTCACTTGATTGCTTGGTATATTTCCTCTAGCATTTCATGCTCAAAATCCTGACCACCATTGGTCTTTGTGAGGTTCTTCTTGAACTCCTGATCAAAGAAATTCATAATTTTATTAGCAACAAATTCTTCCATGCAAACTTGAATATTTATCCTTTTGGCCAACTGCTAACAAGCTCTGAAATTAATTAAACGGAAAAAGTAAATGTAAAGATTCAAATGCTGTTTTGGTAAAAAAAACATTGGCAATTTAAGGATTTAAAAAAAATGATTTTAATAGTCCATATGAATATGTTTTCCTAAAAAAAATATACTTGATGCATGTATATACATGTTTACTAATTTACATATATCAGTACAAAGGACAACAAGTTTCCTTATGTAAACAATTTATATGCACTTGCCACTTATTACACCAAAATTCCATGAATCTACCCTAGAAACATAAAAATGGAAGGAAATCATTTGAGGTAAAAAGCCATATTTGTCCAGTAGGAAATCAATCCCCAAACTTAAACAAGACTGGTTTCTGCCACATTTTAAATTTGGTCTTATCTCTGTCAATGGAGCAGCATCACTCTTGTGCAAATAACATAACAGTATCTCCTTTGTCGTTTTTGTTGTGGTTACAATTACAATTAGTATTAGGTGGCCTTATTCTCACAATTAGTGCAAAGATAATGCAGCAATTTGTGTGGATAGTCAAAATTTACATGATGTAAACAACTATAGGTAAGTGAGTGGTTCCTAAATTAGTAAAAAATATATAACTTCATACCGCTTTACTGAAGGCCAGTGATTTATTTAACTGTGGATAAAAAAATATACACTCTATGAAAAAACCTGTATTCAAGCATACATTAAATTGCTTCTTTAAATGTTTTAACTTTACCTCAACAGTCATGGGAATGTTCTGTTTCTTGACATTGTGATTGTGTTGATCTACATTCAGCATGATTACAGCATAGGCCAGTGTGAAAGCAGCATCAGCATTAGCAAAGGGCTCTCCATTGGATTTCTGTCATATGGAAAGTTACAAATGTACATTATGTAACTTTTTAAAAACTCTAAGACAAAATTTTTATATAAAATCTTAAGAATGTCAACAACCCTGTTGTCACTACTGAAGTGATGCCTAAGTCTTAATAACAAATGTCTCATTTCTATACAGAATGAAAAAGAGAAAGATTATGTATGTAAATGCACAGGCACTTTGGGGACTGAAAAGTAAACTCAATTAAACTGAATTATAGTTGTTTCCCCCTACTGTTTTTTATACATTGTACTCACTTAATGTAAATCTAAGCATCTAATGCATCATAAGTATTTATTGTACTTAATCTTCCAAAACTGACCCTTGGAAGGCATTTGAACTCAAAAACACATCTTACAACCAGTCTGAAATTTCCACCTAAATCTCGATATCATATAGCAAGACAAAGTGAGAAACAAAAGCCATATTAAGGTACCAGTAAATTTTGCCTTTTATGACGATTGTTCCCTAATCTAGACAACACAGATGAACAAACAGAACTTGTTACCTCTGCTTTTGTGTCTCCAAGAGGGTACTTGTGTTTCGCTAAAAACTATGCCCTCATCAAGCATGCACGTAATTATTATGGGTTGATAGAAGAGAGGTTTATTTACATCTACATGGTCTATTTGTTTGCCTGCATTCTGTCATTTTAATAAACAGCAGTCCTTTGGAGGACCTGAAGCTCAACCGGCCTAAAAGAATTTCCAGGAATCCACAATAACTAAAGCCAGTTTGTTCTGTCCTTTTATTATTTTTAACTGTTATGTCCTGAAACCATCTCAGATATTCTTGAGAAACTCCAACATACCAAATCTGGTAACAAAGTATTTTCTTACATGTTTGAGTCAACATGCTCACAACATTAAGTACAGTACAACATTCTTTGCCATGGCCTTGGACCTTGAACCTGATATAATAGATACAGATATTTAACTTGTATCAGATACTGTCATGCTATGATATAATAGATACAGATATTTAACTTGTATCAGATACTGTCATGCTATGATATAATAGATACAGATATTTAACTCGTATCAGATACTGTCATGCTATGATATAATAGATACAGATATTTAACTTGTATCAGATACTGTCATGCTATGATATAATAGGTACGGATATTTAACTTGTATCAGATACTGTCATGCTAAGTTTGGTTAAATCCATAATGAATATTTTTAAAAACAAACAAGTTATTAAAGTAGCAAGGCATTCTACAGATATATCCACAAACTGGATAAAAATCAATTCATACTTGTTTGTGTTTTCATGTTCACAAGCCATTACAGATAAAAACACTTGTGACCTTTGAATCTGAAATCAATGTCAGAGTGCTGACTATGAACTTGTTTATTGGAATGCAACAACATAGTCACTGTGTTCACAAGCTCAATGAAATACAAAAATGCAAGTAGTGACCTTTAACTCGACCACAATGTCAAGAAGGTCTGGTTTTCAAGCATCTTTACAAAAGTGCAGACATCATGGTGGTCAGATCTGCACCATTTTAATTACATATTGCAATAAGTGTTTTAGTGAGAAAAAAAAACCTGTCAATGTCACTATTTGTTCAAGAGAAGAAGTGACAATGAAACTTTTAGATGGCCATAGCCATGATTGATGTCAGATTAGCATAATTTTCTATCAGAACAAGCTACATATCATTATAGCGTTATTGTGAAAACACTATGTTCATATGACCATCCATTCAGAAGTTGCCATAGAAAAGATTTTCCAGA
Source organism: Margaritifera margaritifera (assembly GCA_029931535.1). NCBI lineage: Eukaryota > Metazoa > Mollusca > Bivalvia > Unionida > Margaritiferidae > Margaritifera > Margaritifera margaritifera. The sequence continues at coordinate 4,304,480 of JAQPZY010001607.1, forward strand.
TGGCAGTCACAGAAGCCATTTGAGACGCTAGATCAGCATCATTTTAATAGAGGAGAAGTATTTCAAGAAGTGTTTTAAAACAAAAGTTGGTACACACATCTGTTTAGTAGGAGTAGCAAAATGGTCAAACTAGTTTTCATTATGTAATACTTACTTGCTATTATTCTGTTGCTATATCTTTTCCTGGCGCTAGTTCCCAGTCAGAGGAGAATATTCCCTCCTCCAATTAGTGATTGGAGGTCTCGAAAAAAAAAAAAAAAAATGATCCCAGTCTGATACCTAAGTCAACTTCCGATAATCAGAATATTGTCCTTCTCTGACTTGGACTGAGACTTAAGGAACATCAGAGAGGGAGAAGGGAATTGGGCAATAATAGCCTGTAAAGTATCACATAATTGAAATTAGTTTTATCCCCCCCCCCCCCAAAAAAATACATTTTAATAACAGTAATACAATACCTGCTATTATTGAATTGCTGAATTTGCCAGCCTGTTGGAAGGATGATGGTCGAAGATAAGTTGTCAAAGTGAACTTACTATTGATCAAAGGATGAATTGTTGGGCTTATACAACTGAGCCCAAAGCATAAATGCCCTCATTCTGGTGTAACACCTATCAAAGGTAAAAGACAAGAAAGTGAAGTGAGATTGGCAGGAGGTGGTTTTCGTGACATCATTCAAAGAAGAATGATTCAAAATGACCCAAGAATCAGCAATAGTCCGGAACTCATGGGGTTTAATTTTTATAAAAGAAAAATCTCTCTCAGTGAGAGACTAATAAGCTCTTTAAATAGTCCAAGCAATCCACCTCGAGACAGTGGCTGCTGAAATATCAGAGAAACCTCTGACAGGGAGAAAAAGATGACTACAACCCTTACATTTCTCTTTTGTTTAAGATAGATATAAACACAAAGCTCTAACTGGGCAAAGGAGTCTATCTTGATCATTCCCAGCATAAATACAACTGAGACTGAGGATTTCAACAGGAACAGGAGCTAACAAAGGTAGCTGATTTTTGGACAGAAACACAATTTAGCAAAGAAGATTGACTGAATCATACTGTAGTATCACTAATTTTCGTGGGGTACCAATTTTCGTGGATTTCGTTGTTGCCCTGACCTGCAAATTTAAAGACCCAATGAAAAATTAGCCACATATGATAAAGAAGCCCCCCCCCCTCCTTTTTTTATACTGTTTGATTCCTAGAGATTGACAAAGCTATTTGATAAATTAGCATCATTTCTGTAATCTGGTAACAAATGTTAGCTTTTACACGTGTTTTGTTTTAAACCTTTAAAAAAAGAATGATAAAGCATTTTATATATTGTTTAAATGCACACGTATATATACGGTATCTGGTGGCTGTAATTTCCACTCACTGCCTTAAATCAATATGTTGAGAGATAAGTAAGGATAGAAAAGAGAAAAAGTATAAGGTTTTCAAACACTGATATTACTGAAAATGAAATAAAGAAAAAGGAATGATACTATAAATGAAAATTAGATTTAATACTTATTTGTATTGATTCTTCATTCAAGTGAAACTTTTGTTAAAAAATGTAAATCCTCATGAAAGCTCATCTCATTTTATCCATGCACGCTTAATCCCAATGAACAACATGACTGTAAGATACTAAAACTATTGCTTGAAGCACAATTACAATGGGAACACTGTATATATGCTAATTACCGTGGATTGTTGAAGCTCACACTGCATTGATTTTCAGACAAAACTACTGAATCAACATCACATCAACCAAGTTGCTTGGTACACACCAATGTTTGTCGGGTAAATAATCTTGAAATTGTTGAATTAAACAAGTCCAGTATTCCTAAAGCTATGGATAATTAGGTCCAATCATTCACATATTTTGGTGTGAGCTGCAATTATCCATTCAGCATGAATTGGCTTGATTCACAAGGGTTTAAATAAAGTCTAGTGGTTGAAGTTAGTTTGTACACGAGGCAGGCTCAAACAAAGGAGTGATTCCATTGTTTTTCAATTTAGTTAGCATCTTCGCACTTTGATGGGCTCTGAACACATCAAATGTTGACACAGATTGCAAATTGTATTGAGCAAGGGGCAGCTGGTCATTTGTTCGGTTCACAAGTGGAATGATGACATTATCAAAACCAACTGAATCTAAGTTGAATTTTACAACTCTTCTGCCACTGTGCTAATGTCATGGTCTTCAGAAAATAAGAACATTGTTTTATAGAAAGGTCATACACATGTACTTTAATAACTGATTAGCTTAGTGTTGTTAGCTGCATCAACTCCCTTTGATGTCAAGTGTAGGTGATTTATTTTGACAGATGTTTGATTTGAATGTGCTCATACAGGTTGTAGTATTGTTTTAACCATTCAAGAGGCTGTCATTTGCTGTTGTCATAGTTTTGTTCTTTTGTATTCTTTATTTGGGGCATTGTAGAGGTTAATCCATGAAATTAAATGCCTGCAAATATGCAAACTTTGACAGGTAAAACCACAAATTCAAGTACCCATGAAAATGAATGATACTACAGTAGTTACCACTGAACCATAAACAACCCTCTTCCACTGATAAGGCATGAATTTCACTTCTCCTCACTGATGCTAAGGAGAGAAGGACAACTGTTTAAAAGGGTAAAGTTCTTGAAGGAAGTTTCACATGAAGGTTCATAAGGAGGTTTAGATAATGACCAAAGAACATGAGAGGTTCAACCTCAGCATTAAAGAGTGAGAGACTGGTCTCTGGAGCTCAAAGCACCTGATCATTTCTGAAACATGTGGGTCCAACCCTATATAGTATCGGCCCATAAAGAACTTAAGAATATTGGAGAGGGCTGCTCTATAGCCCTTAATGGTGGTTACTAAGCAATCTTTTTCCTTGAGGGGAAATGGAAGAAAATCTGCAACTGCAGCTACATGGGGGCAGATAGGATCAATGCATTTCCTACTGCACCACTTACAGAAATTCTCCACTAAGCACCATAAATCTCAAAAGTTGATAACTTTCTAGCCTGAGCAATACATTTGGCAATCTTGCTCAAAATCTGATTATGACAGATAGATCATTTGATATGAGCCAGGTATGAAAACAGAGAGGTCTCCAGTTGGCAAGAAGCAAGAACTGGACAGGCTGCATATGAACTATTAAGTTTGCTGCCGTGTCCAGAGTCCCCATGATAGAGAGAGGAAGAGGCAAGCTGACAAAAGAGTCTTCTCGTCCAGTCTTGTTATGAGAGCAAGTATTTGTGAGATTCTGTTGGGAGGAACCTGAATTGTCCTTTGTTCGGTGAGAAAATTCATCCCCACATAATGAAAATTTTGAGAAGTGATCAGATCTGACTTCTCCTGAGTGGGGGTTAGGCCTAGACGAGTCAATCTTGCAACAGAGAAGACATTGTGCATCAACCAGTCATTAAACTATTGGAGTATGGTGACCCCTAAGGACCTTAAATGAGATGCTATTACACCTATCACCTTGGTGAAGGCTCTGGAGTAGAAGTTAGACTACCCCTTGTGTTTCCCATACTCGGGAAGGCGGAATTGCTACTAGGTGCTGGTGACTTATTTCCACCGATAAGTGCCAAGGATCCCTCCCTCATGGGAGCTGACAACTCCTTCCATGTGTCATTGATCCCACCCTTGCGGAGCAGGCACCTTTTGTACCCTGGAAAAGGCCATGGACCCCTCCCTTATGGGAGCTGGAAACTTCCCCAAATCAGGAAGTGCCATAGACCCCTGCTGGAAATGGAGGGGGTCTTCCAGTGATGAAGAAAGAAGCAGGTCACTTCTTCCTGGCTCTATAGGCAAGGCAACTTTCCGCCAAGTCCTGTACCTTGTCAGGCCAAAGACAGCAAATAGGACAACCATCTGTTTGTACACATGCATTACATGCTCAACTGGTGGGTGTATCCCATACAGCTTTTTTTTTACTGCATTAACCCACACCTTGAGGTATACTGAATGCTGAAAGGAAATACAAGAAATAACACAATGAACTGGAACAAGAATTGGGAAAGTAATACTTACTCTAACACCAATTACTAATAGCAGGATGAAAAATAAAGAAGCATCTCTTCGCTTGCATGGTACTCAAAACATAAAATTCAGCAAAAAGTGACACAGATACATGACAATTATTCAAGGACTGGTCAGAATATAACAGAAACAACACAAAAAGGATACAATCAGCAGCAGAAATGCCAAAAGAAGACTTAAATGAAATGTTGAGCACCCAAGAGACACATGAGAATTCCAAGAAAAAGAAGGATGATATTCAAACTGTCGGAAGTTGACTAAGGTATCATACTGGGATCATGTTGATTTTTGTTTCTTGACCGCCAATTACTAATTGGAAGAGGGAATAATCTCCTTGGATTCGAGACTACTGCCAGGAAAAGATATAGCAGTGCAATAACAGCAGGTATTTGTATTAGTACTACTAAAACAAGATTTTCAAGATGGCAATAGTGGCCATTATAAGGTTAGATCAGCACCATTTTCATGCATATAGAAAGAAGTGTTTTAGTGAAAACTCCATGTCGATATGACCATCTATCCAAAAGAAGTAGTGGTAACAAGATTTCAAGACAGCCACAATATTGACCATATTGGAACTTTGATTGGCACCATTTCAATTAGGACCAATGGCATATCATAAGAAGTGCTTTAGTGAATAACCCTTGTCAATACATCCTTTTGTTCATCAGAAGTAGTAATAACTAGCTTTTCAAGATTGCTGCCATGGTGGCCATGTTGTTTGTCAGATTGGCACTTTTTTTATATTGGACCATCTACATAGCATAAGAAGTCTTTTAGTGAAAACTGCATACTGATATGACCATCCAAACTAGAGAAGTTGGGATAAAAAAAATTTAAAGATGGCCACTATGGTGGCCATACTGGATGTCCCAGGACCTCCATATTAAATTTAAGACCAAATAAACTACAGGATAAAAATGATAACAAAACAACTGCCAACACACAATGGATGGACAACAGATGGGCAAAGTATGATGAATGCAGGACCATTCTTCTCATCTTTGACCAATAGAACAATGAAGAAGAGAAGAAAAGTCAAAACCTTACTGCACATCTACATCATTTTTTAAAATTTAGCTTACAGTTTCAATACATTCTTCAATCAGGGTGTTGGAAGTTATGAACTTAGCTTCTTTCTAAATACCCCCTTTTGGCAATGTTTTAATACAATTACCCAACAACCAACTACATACTGTAATAACTATTTTGGTGAAAACTCCATGTCAAATTCAATCATCCATTCATGGAGTAGCAGTAACAAGATTTTCAAGTTGGCTGCCCAGGTGGCTATGTTGGATGTCAGATATGTACCACTTCTGCTTAGGACCAACTACATATCATAAGTGAAAACCCCTTTTCAATATTACCACCCATTCAGGAGGAGTGGTGATGAGATTTTCAAGATCAGAATTCTTTTCATACAGGATTGACTATATGTCGTAAGTAATATTTTGGTGAAAACCCCATCTCAATATGACCTTCCATTCAGGAGAAGTAGCAATAACAAGAATTTCAGTATGGCCACCCTGATGGACATTAAATATCTGAAGGGGTGAAGCCATATTCATTCAAAACCAACTAGACCTCAATGTAAATGTGTATATAAAATGTCAAGGAAATCCTCCCAATAGTTTCAGCAAGAAGCAATAACAAGCAATAGTCTAACAGTAGAATAAAAACTTCCATTACCTTAGAACATTTGGTTTTCACCTGGTCTTTTTACATATTGGCATTTAGGTGTTAATTTCTGACTAGCTTTTGAATGTATTTTTTTTATGTAAATGCATTCCTGGGGTCAGTACTGGAGTTAGTACCGGAGGATTAAGGATGATAAATTTACTTTTGATAAATTAGAAGCTTTAGATTTACATTAAATAAGTCCAATTTACAAAGATCAGTAAGGGAAAAGAACTCCTACAAATAAATTTAACTGAGTTGACTATCATCCCCAAGTGCCTGTGTGTAAATATGGCCGTGTGTAAATATGGCTGTGTGTAAATGTGGCCCATGAGCACAAAAATATGCTTTAACATTGTTATAATTCAACCATAATATCTGTTTCACAAAGCATGTTATTTTCTATATGCCAAAAATTATAAGGTAGAGACTTAGGATATCGTAGCATTACTACTTCACATTCTAATCTTGATTCTATTTTAAGTCTTGTCATGACTTTTGCTATTATCTTAAATAAATCAAAGAATACACTGGATTTTGAATTTCATTGTATAACTTTGGAATGTACAGTATATACTATTGTTTGTGAAAATTTCTGAAGTTCAGGTCATATAGAGATTTTATTCTGAAGAGCGAATATTACTATAGGAAGACAAAGGACATGGATACCCATTACAAACAGCCATTTGTCACACCCATCAGAGCATAACAACTTAATGACATGCTAATAAGCAACAAGAAAATTCAATGAATTTTAATTGAAGAAGGAAGGAAAAATGAGACTGAAAAAAAAATATTGAACAATGACCTTGACCTTCAAGACAGAACCCCAATGTGGTATTTGAAATACCTTCTAATGATAATTTTATAAGCATACAAAGTCACATAGCTTAATCTCAAATGGCTTTAAAGTTACAGAGCCAAAAGAAAAATGTGATGGAAAATTAAAATATTGAGTCATAACCTTGAACTTGTAGATTGGAACCCTGTTGAGGCACATTACACGTCTTTGTTGATGCATGAATATACAAAATTTGTCCATTAGAGTCAAATGGCTCTAAATTTAATGAGCTGATGGAAAAGTGTAATGGAAAACTTAAAATATTACGCCACGACATTGATCCTGAAAATGGGACCCCAAAAGTGGTGTATGACACACCTTCTAGTCATGATGTACATGTATACCAAGTTTCATCCCTTAATCTTAACTGGCTTTAAGTTATGCAGTGGAAGGGAAAGTGTGATAAAAATGTAAAAATATTGAGATGTGACATTGACCTTGACCTTGAAGATAGGACTATCAATGTTGTCTGCAACACATCTCCTAATGATGATATATAATAATACCAACTTTCATTCCATAATTACAAATGGATTTAACGTCATAGAGTGGAAACAAAAGCACGAAAGACGGATTTTTTCTACTTACATGCCAATGGTCAGCAAAATGCTCCAACAATCGAGATATCACTGGAGCCTCACCTGGGAGACGAAAAGTTTCCAAATATAATCTTAATGCTTCATCAATCCGCAACTCCTCAAAAACAAAGGATCTGTCAAATAAAAAAAGGCATCTTTATGATCATGCATGAAGCAGAAAGGTAAGCTTTATCAGAAAGTAGCCTAAATGCAATTAATCTTAATTTCCATATCAATTTATGCTCTGTAATATAAATCAGGGTGATAAGAGTGTTTTAAAAAAATGTGGACCTTTTACAGTGTTCCCATTCACCCAAAAATGTGTGTGAATCATACATTATCAGCATTTGCAACATGAATTTCACAATTTGTCTTTTGATGTGTCCATGCATTTAGTATCTTAAATTGCCAAGTTTGTGTTTACTATGAAATAGCTTTCAGATTTTAATGATATTGCACCGTTAGCAAACTCTCCTGTAGGAGACCAATAGCTATGAGGTGGAGTTTGACTCTGCAATAACCAACAGAACCATGCAGGTATTGCTTAGCTTAAGCTCCACCTTCTTCCTGTGACCTTTAATCTTCTTGCCAACTGACATGCTCAACTATCAAACAAAAATTAGAGTTTAACCAATAATTTCAACCAATCAGCTACCTGGGTTTTGTCAACTCAAGCTTCATTTAATTCTGACAAAAGTGTACTATAAACTCATCATTATGGCAGCTCTGAACCATTATGAGCATTCGGCAGCTGCACAGTTCCAAAATTAGAACAAGCACACAGCATCATAAAAGAATGTATTTAGTTAGCAGTATACATTCTGCACAAATAAATGAAGTTCTAGCTAACATATCTCATGTTTCCAATTTAACAGGCAAAATAATCTTTAAACAATTGTCAAATATATGAGAGTGTGCCGGTTGATCATACAGCTGTGTTCAAAACAATAATAAACCTTTAAATCAAGTGAATATTCCAATTGTTTAATCATTGTGGTATTGTTCCACAACTATACCTGGGAATTCCATTTTTGTCATTTCATAATAGAGCCTTCCTATACAGGTGCCCTATTTGGGGAATGAGAGCGAGATATATTTCATACAAGTCCACAACACAAATACTTTTGTCCAGCTGCTCATAATGAATAATGGGTTCAATGTAAATTCTCCTGCTCTTAAGCCCACCCTAGGATTTTTTCACACATACAGAATAAATTTCACAGATCGCAGTCTGTTTTCATAGTAACTACCAGGTTCAAATTGTTCTGCTTTATAGCTGATGTCCCAGGTATCTCCTAAATCCAAACACTTTTCTATTATAGAAAAATGTTACATTGCTCAATCCAGATGCACTATCCATATTAAAACTCCCTTTTCCCACAACTGTCTTTCATCACCTGAATCCATTTTAGGCAAATGTCATCTAACTCAAGTATGTCCATCTTTCCATCCTGAAAGTCAACACTTGAATGACATATTTAGCATCAAAGGAACAGAGTGCAGGAAAATAATCAGGTGTATACTGCATGCTTTGCCCTAAATGGTCTGAGTTGACTACTAGTCAAAGAGCCGTTCATATTACAAGTGACATATACCACGCCCCACTCATTAACCCATTTTTTGCACTTGTGCATTAAACAGGTTAACTCATAGGAAATGTGCTTTATAACTCTACAAAACATTGGCCTGATATGTGCATTTCATGTACAGAAATTAAAGCCTGGTGCATGCACTAAATTAAGTCTAAGAACTATCTGCAGCTTGGTATCGATGTTATTCAATTTCTAGCCATTTCTCAATGATAGCAAATAAAACTGGATCAAACATGGCTGATATGTGCAATTTTTCTTATGACACACAAGTGGTAAGTCTTTTACAGATGCCATATTGGCCACTGTCTCTACTGTACTAAAATGCTTTCAGTGTACAGTACAGATCTGGAAAGAAACATGGTGATAAACAAATTCTGGAATGGCATATGCGATTCCTGACTTACTATTTAATAGTGGCAATGGTATTCCCTAGAGAAAAAATAAGGCTCACTTCATTCTGAGAAAAAAAAGAACAGAAAGCTTTTAGAATATTTCGAGTTGTTACATAACTTACTACTGAATACTACATTTGGTTGTCCTTGAGTTAACTCCCTTGGTTTGCTATGACACCAAGAATGGGAATGATCTGTAATCTAATTTATCTAACAATCAGGTATGTACATTTGATGGTTTTAATGGTACAGTAAAACCTGTCTTGAGAGACTGCCTTTTCTGCTAACAAAAAGCAGTCTCTCAAGACAGGTGGTCTCTCTTAACAGGTTATTACAAAAAGACCAGTTTCCAAGGTTGAAATTCAGCATCGTTTAAGAAGGAAAAATACCCACAATCACTGTACATGTATTGTATTCTTTATTCATAATTCTTATTAAAATATTGCATGCATTCATCTGAAAATAATTTTATATAGCAATAAAGATATATATTTATCATTGAACATGAATCACATTTATATCTGAAGATCACACATACATGTATTAGCATATGAATTCGTTTTTAATTGACTCCTTGTCTTTTATAACATCATCAATTTGAGTTTTAGTGATGTTTAAACTGGCTGCTATTTTGCAAGCAGTCTTCCCGTTTTTCACTTCTTTCAATTAAATTAATTCTTTCCTCCAGTGTTACAATTTGTCTCTTTTTCATTGGAGGTTCTGCCCTTATTATTATGATGCTAGGTGTTAATGTTATCAGTGATCAATTGTAATAATGACTGTAGTTGTTTTGATCAGGCTTTGGGGAAATATGAAATATATATACAATTGTATATGTACCAATCAATGAAATAATTAACTCATCCAGAAACAGAATACATTTATTTAGAGATAAAAACTCAAAGGCTTAATTCACCAGTGACATAAAGAGATTAACTCTATAAACAAAGGGTGTAACCAGCTGCACTAGGGTGAACAGATGATGGCCTGGTGTGTGGGCTGTAATTGCTATAACATCAAAAAAAGCAACAAACAACACAACCCTTTAACAATGACAATCGATCTGGAAAATGGTTCTCACTTACTGGTATTAAAGACAAAGACAAAGACCTCATTCACCCCAGGCATTACAGATTAGCTCCAAAGACAAACGATGTACGCAACCTCTACATTGCCTTCGACACTACAACGACAGTGACATGTACTTTAGTCTGGTGTACAGTCTATAATAAATGATATTAGAAGCATGACCTCTAAAATTTACGAAACCGGTAACCAGCATAATTTTTTTTGTTTGTTTGTTTGCTTTTGTTTAGAACAGTCTTGACTCTTTAAGCGGTCATGGTTACAAAGGATTAAATAAAGGTTAGTGGTGTTTGTCTCTGTTCTCATGATACAGTCATCAATAGCAGTGTTATTTTAGAACAATCTGCATGTACTTTAGTCTGGTTTACAATCTCTAACATATGACACTACATGCGTGACCTATACAATTTATGAAACCAGTAGCCAGTATAATTTTTTTGTGTGTTTGTTTTTGTTTAGAACAGTCTTAACTTTTTAAGCAGTTGTGGTTACAAAGGATTCAATAAAAGTTAGTGGTCTTTATCTCTGTTTTTGCGATGTGGTCATTAATAGCAGTGTTGAAATGCATATTTTGCCAAGAAATCATGGTCGCTGGTTGCGTTCTGCAGGTGGTCGCTCATGACAGTGCATTTAAATAATAAAATCAATCCATGCATTATGATTGTGGTTGTAAATGACAGGTGGTCACTCACAGCAGAGGTTGCTCAAGACCAGTTTTCTTGTAACATCATTAGCACTATAAATAAAATTCTAATTAAACTTACTTGACAAAAGCCTCCAATATTGTTTCATTTTTCCTATCGCTGACGTATTCTCCAATCATTTTCTTATCTAGCTTTGGATTCTCCTTAAGCAATAAGACAACTTCCCCATAATCTAGAGGTGTCTTGAGGAACCCCTGTTCCTGCAGATACTTGATTCCCTTGCCTGGTTTGGCATTGAACTGTTCTGTCCCTGTGTGGTAAACCTGTGGAAAGAAGTTGTATCACTTACTGTGAATTCACTTTTATGTGTTGGGTATCAATTTTCATGGATTGCATGGTTGCTACAAGCCAAGAATTTGAATATCCAAGGAACTACTGTCATTCTTTGAAGATACAAGAACCCTCTTCCCCTTTCCATAGCACAGATGAAGCCACTTTTACAAAACAATGAATGTCCATGAAAATAAATGAATTCACATTTAATTTACTAGTATTTTTCCAAGGCTAAAACAGCAGATCAAACCACTCTGCCTCTCTTAAAGAGCTCCATGCAGCCATTGTAATTTTTGTACAAGAAACCAATTTTTGGAGTAAATTTTGTTTCTCCAATAATACTTACCTGATCATTATGCATTAGGAGCACAATCACTATCTTGCAAATGCAGCCCTTGCAAACTTGTTTTCTTGTGCCAAAAGTGCTAAAAGTTGTCTGCCCACTAAGGTAAAAGTCAGACAAAAGTGATCTTACCATGGAGAGAGGGATTGTCACCAAATCTTGTCCATACTTCAGTTACAACTGGAGCAGATGTGCACATCCTGTCAGGTTTTAAAATGTAACTGTGGAGAGGTTGGGAGGGTGTGTCTGTATTATAATTGGGGAAGTATTATCAAAGAAACATATTTTACAAAAACAAAATTGCTCTCTTCTTCAAATATTTTACCCAATCATAATACATTAGGAGAATAGGCAAGAGGTGGAGAGAGTTACATTCCATAACCTCAGATAAGGACCAATATCCAGTCCCCTGATGTACATCAAATCTTGTGAGAGATATTGGCTACAGTTAGCACATACATACTGCATATCCAGCATAAGTTGACTGGCTGCATCATTGTAAAGCTGCGGAATGTCACCAGCAGGTAATCTCTTGCGCTGCTGCTATAGGTCCCACCAGGTCAAACAGAGCCCTTTGGGATGAAAGATCTCTGAGGTAATAGCTAGAGAAAGTCATCTCCGCCCTCCTATTCCATGGTCGGGATAATGTCAATTAGGGAACAGTTTTGCCTGAATGCCATACTAGCAGTGACTGCCCTAACTTTGTGAACTGTTATGCACAAGGATATCATCCTTTCCTTCTTTAAATGGTAGAAATAAATGAGATTTTCCTCTTCTTACTGGCTTGATTCACTTCAGATACCTCTTCAAAGCCCTAATGGGGTCCTGTAGATGTCCTTGAGACAAAGGGTCCAATGAGGAAAGAGGTTTCACAGCAAAGGAAAGATTGGACACATGCAATAGCCCATGCTTATCCTCCCTGCTATGGTGACAAAACATGTCTAAGATCATGGAACATTAGCCTTTTATATTGATGGGGGCTAACAGCTTCTCCTGAAAGAGCCAAAGGAGAAAGTTAGATATTTGTAGTATTGAGGCTTTTAACTTCCCTTTATATGCTTATGAAGTGGTGGGCCTTCTAGTCCAAGTGATTCTGTCCACTATTTGTTCTGATAATTGTTTACCCATGAGGGCTTATTTGATATAAGCCTGAGGTGCAGGATCAATAATACTGGGTTCAAGTGGAACACCTGCAATTGCAGCTGCCTGAGCAAGTGAGGAAAGACCATGATTTTCCTGTGAATTTCTGCTGCCAAGTTTAATAGATCATTTATTCATGATTTTACCCACATTCGACTTTGGGGATCAGAAGGATTGGAAGCAAGATATATGCATGTAGACCATTATAGTTGATGGAAAGAGATTTGACTGCCCAGGCTTTTGGATCTGGGACTGGAGGCAAAGGTGGGTAGCTTTGTGTTCCACACTGTCACAAACAGATCCATGAGTTGTTGATCCCAGCAGGCACAGAAAACAGACCATTTGGTTTGAATTAGCTGATTCCATCGGGGCAATGAGTCTGCTAGGATACCGAGTCTGCCAGACTTGGATATGAATTTATCAATGATGACACCATCTGAGAAAATCCCAAACCATAAGTCAGATGTATCGGGATATGGTTCCCCCTTACCTTCTGATGTAATTTACCACAGTGGAATTATCGGATAGGATGAGAATGCCCTTTCCAGACAGTATCTCCTGTCATGACAACGGCTTTCATCTCAAGTAGATTGATGTGCAATGAATGCTCCTGATGGGCCCAAAGTCAGCTGAAAAATTAATGAAACAAGGACAGGAGGTGGACACCCCAGTCTGCTGTGCAGGCATCCATGCAAATCGTAATTCAGAGAGACTGAATCTGCAAGGGAATACCTGTCATAAGCCAGGTGAGGTTCTCCCATTTGCTGAGATGGGACCTCCTGTACACTGTAACTGATTACTTGGTCCAGTGGGCAAAGCTTTGGTCACCGTTGGGACAAGAGAATCATCTGCAATGGTCTCATAAACAGGTAGCCAAAGATGAGGAGATCTGCTGCCACACTGAGGTGACCCAGTAGGTGAAGAAATTCCTAGGCAGAGATGTAATTCTTTGAGAGAATAGTAGACACCATCAAAATGAATTTTAAGGAATGTTCTTGAGGGAGACAGACCCTGTTCACATGTGTTTTGAACTCCATACCCGTGTGGGTAAAATGTTGGGATAGGACGATGTCGGATTTGTTGACAAGGAATCCAAGGTGGAGCAGAAGTGAAACAAGGGATTTCATGTCTTGATCTATAATATAACTTACTTGATGCTTGTGCTGAATTTCATCCAGGTAGTTGGAAGTCTTTGACGTGGAGGTGGCTCTTAAGTGCAACATAACTCTGTCCATAATTCTTATGATGACCTGTGGACTGATGTTCAAACCAAAAGGGAGAGCCCTAAATTGGTATACTGTATCCCTGAATGCAAACCTTAGGAATTTCATGGAAGACTTGTGAATTGGATTATGTAGATATGCATCATGAAGATCTAAACTGTCTGCAAAATCTGTCCTGAACAGTTCTGAGAACCAGTCTCAGTGTCTCCATTCTGAACCATGATGCCCAAATGAAAAGGATGAGACAGCTTAGATCTGTGACCAGTCAAAGTGTGCCATTGGTCTTTGGCACCAAGAACAGTCTGGAGTAAAATCCCAGTGAGTTGTTTTGAACACTCTGTACCACCCTTTTGTGATAAGACTCTATCTCTTGCTGCAGAACACGGGCTGTGAATGGGTCTCTTGGAATGTCTGTAGCAATGGGAGCCCATTACAATTGGGGGGGGGGGCGGAATGTGTGAAAATGGTGTTGGGAGCATAGTGTAATATTTTCTGTCTTATGGAAGTTGTCAGGAAGAAAAACTGGGATGGAAGCAATCCTTATCTCCCTGCTTTTTGTCATCAGTGACCCTTTGAAGCTGTGTTCTTGTCTGAAAAAGCAAAGTTTTAGTAAATTATGGTTCTCCAAGAATACTTACCCAATCACATTAATGTTAGGAAAATAATATCCACTACCTCCTGAATACAGCCCTCCCAAAAAGATGAAAACTGTATCTGTTCTGTCTATATACCATATAGACCAAGGGAAGAAACTCTTACCCATTACCTCCGCTTTACCACCACTAGGTGGCGCCAGTTTTAAGCTGAGCGATATATCAACTAGGATGCTCACATTTTCAGGGAGGTTGGGAGAGTTTTATAGTAAAGTGATCAGGTAAGTATTCTCAGAGAAACATAATTTACAAAAAAATTTGCTTTCTCCTTAGAATACATGCCCTGATCATATTAACGTTATGATAATAGGTAATAGGAGGAGGGAATGCTGAGCATTCTACCTCTACCCCTGGAACCTACCTTTCGAGGAAAGAATGGCTGAATTCCCTATATGAAGGATAACTGATGGTCACGTGATCCATGAAAACTATATACTGCTAAGAAAAAAACGAATGAACCATTCTTACCAATAAATTGTCTGGGTGAATACAGTGAAAGTGGTGAGGAGGTTGTGCTTACATCAACTGGGTCTGGTGGTTATCTGGGAGGCAGCCCCACCGGACCCACCAGATTAAAATCTTGTCTCAGAGATTAAAAAATCGAGAACGTTGACTGTGCATGCTTATATTATGTCTCAGATCGAAATGTTATATTCGAAAGCAAAGCTTGCAGAGACCGCTCTAATTTCTTGAGCTCAAATCTTCATGATGTGACTCGGATATTTGGAGACTTTAGTACATGCCGAAATGTATGTTTTGGGGGGGTTGGGTTGGGTTGTAGGGTGTAATGATATTTTTCAGCACATGATAGGCTATACATGGCAGCCAGTATATTTGGTGGAAGAAGAGTCCTGAAAGAATCACCAACCCACAGGAAACTATTGGCAAGCTTTCTCACAGGTCTGATAGATCTTTATCATGACCAATATTTTTTCTGTCGTGGTGCTTGGAAGTATGAGAAACCACAAAGCAGTAGACTTCGATAGTAACCAGGGCTAAATTTTTCTCTTCAAAAAGCCAGAGAAAGAAATCAGCCAGTTGTGGTATTGAAGTACTCAAAGGGACGATGTAATTGACTTTGCACCAGTCCCTGAACATGCGCCACTTTCCCTTATATGCCTTGAAGGTGGAGGGCCTTCTCGCTTGTGAGATTCTCTCCACAATTGAAGGCTGACATTCCTTTCTTCGTATAGCTCCCCTGACAAGAGCCAGGTGTGAGGGAAAAGCCGGTCCAGACAGAGATGGAATACCTGTGACCATGCTGTCTGAGTTGGTTTGGCTTTGCCAAGATTTTTCTGGGCGTGTCTATCGCTAGACTGAGTAGATCATTGATCAAGGACTTGTCCCATCTGTGAGGGGCCGTAAGAATCAGTTTGCAGTTCTAATCTCTCAATTTCTGTATTTTTCAGCACTAAGACTGTGTGTGGGAAGGGGGTAGGCAAAGACCCCAAGCTCCACCCAGTTGATTGATAGTGCATCCACAGACCAGACTTTTGGATCCAGGACTGAAGAGACAAAGGTGGGCAGTTTGTGATTCCACATTGTCACAAAAAGTCTATCATATGACACCCCCAAAGTAAGCAAATAATACTACTTGGTTGTGATCACGACTTTCTGAGTGGGCCGGAAAAGTGGCACAACTGGGCCAGCAGGACCATCTGCAAAGGGTGCATAAAAGGAAAACAATCTCCACTGCCTGTTTATCAAATAATGACCAGATCTCCTTCTGCATAATTTTGGTTTTCTCCAGATCTGATGGTACATCCGTCATGAAAGGGGTAGATGAACAGGTAGAGGGCTGGAAAAATTAAATCTGAAGCCCCTCCAAAACAACTTGGGTTGCCCATCCATTTTGCGAAAAAAAGTTTGATCCAATGCTGATGGAAATGAAGGAATCTGGCGCCAGCTTGTAAGCTGTCTGCAGGTGGTCGGGGTGGTTATTCAATGGCAGTTCTTAGTAAGCTTGGGGAAAGAGAAACCTTGTTTCTTATCCCCTTTATTAAACTGCATCCTAAACTGAGGGGCCTGTTGTCACCTGAAATTTGATTGAGGTAGAAACTATTGCTGTTCCTGGGCAGCATTCGGCCTCTTATCTCTTTGCCGATGATCATCTCTTTGTTGAGGCTGATGGTTTGGCATGAATGCATGTGCAGGTGGCATGGCCAGATGGAGGTGCAGTTTCTGTGCTGCCTGTCTCCTCACTTTCTACAGTCAAATAGTAACAGCAGCCAAGTGTGTCGCACGGGGCACCAAGGAATGATGCAGTTTGAATTGTGACGAGTGAAGACAGGTATCTCATCTCACCCAATCTAAGCTAGCAGAGGCCCTCAGGGCTTTAGCCACAGAATGGTGTACAGCCCTGTTATTGACCTTGGTGATCCTAGCTGTAGATTCCCAGCAAGCCAAAAAATCACTAGCAATGCTAAGTCTAACATTGAAGATGTTGCCACGATGTTATGCACGAGCTTCAAAATGGCATGAAAGACATTCTTATCCACCTTGTAAAATAGCAGGTTAGTCATATTCAGCCTTGGAAGATCAATGGTAAATACATTTGAATGTGTTCTATACCAGCATGATGAAAACGCTGCTGGTAGTTGACTTTCCAAGAAGAATGCTTTAGAATTGCCCAATCACAAATCTCATCTGACAGATGGTCTGATATTTTCTTTATTTTTGCCAATTGTGGCAGTAGGCAGAAGGAGGGATATTTGTCCTCGTCTTCTAAGTTTTCTGATGCCTTGACCTTATAGGCCTGGAGGGCATTCAGAAGCCAGCAACACACAATATATTTCCTTGACAGCAGCTATAAAACTGAACTGAATCCATTCTACAGCGGGATTCAAGGGTGTTAAGACATTGAGGTTATCCCCACACTCACTCTGTGAGTTATCCTCATCAGGGCCTATGTCCATGTCCATTTAAAACATCCCAGCAGCATTGATGAGGCATTGCCATTGTCCCTAATTGAATCACAGTATTGCTTTAATGAAAATGCCATGAACAAATGACTTGCCAGTTGCATGCGCTGAATTAATTTTGCTGGCATTAACTGCTGAAGAGTATGATGGCAGGCTGGCTGGACAGTCAGCTCAAATGCTGGCTGTGTGGTAAGCATAACTGTCAGCTGGGTGGTCACTTGTTCATCCAAATCGCCAGATGTAATCATTGCAGTCAGCATTGAACATCTAATTTTGGATAGGGAGGGACAATCATGACATCCCCCACAATGCTAGCAATCGATGCTGTCTCTGGGTGAAGGTTCAAGATGTCTCACTGCTCCATATGAGACATCACATGTTTCTCCTTGTTTTTGATGCTTTTATGAAACAATGTGGACCTGATATTTTCTGATCAAACTGTGCACACATTTAATGTTTAGGACTAAGAACACTTTGTGCAAACGAGACATATCTCAAGTATGCTCATTAGCTTAAATTTCTTGCACTTACTGCATTTCATCATCATTATTTAACTGAAATGACAAGAATGACAAAAAATTGGAAATTAACAACCTGAAAGTGATCACAAATAACAACAATATTCGTTATTTAAATGAGAGCAAACACATATCATTGAGAGTGAATAACAAGCAACAACATGCACCAATGATACCATATTTAAGCACAAGGACAAAATAAAGGAAATCCATGACTGCAAAAAAATTCACATAAAATATTGATCAAAAGTTAAAAATAATGATTACCACATGTAGCAAAAACCTTACTACACTTTAATATACAGACTTTCTGGATGGATTGTTTGAAATCACAAAGATATTCATAGGATTTCAGGAGGTCTTGCTGGCCTATGTTACTTGATAGTACTGAGTGAAAGCAGTGGTAAAGGAGAGGTAATGGTTAAGAGTTTCTTCCTTTGTCTATATCGTATATGTACGGAAAAGACAACATTTTTGTCTCTTCAGGAGGGATGGAATTGGGAGGTAGCAAAATTTATTTTAATACATCCGGGAGGCCAGTACTGCATAAAGGCCATTCATTCCTTTGATGTTGGTGCAGGGAATACAAGAAGTCAGAGTCAGAGCCTGTACTGGGAATAGCAATTCCAGATGTCAGTAGATATCCCTTTATGAAGCTGAGTCTTGGTATATTGGGAATATATATCACTGTACCCAATCCCAGGAACCCATGGTGTAGGTTGAGGCTGAGTCAGAGCTGGTGTTGTCTGCAGCCGATTAACGTCAAGATGTAACGTCTGTTACTGGTTATCAAGGGCCAGATCACCATAACCAGTACCAAAGAATGTGTTGGTATGTTCCATCTCTGGTCCAGACAGACCACCATACCAAGATGGTACTGGCCCTGCAGGTACTACTAAGAAGACCTGTTCTGGTCACAGAGGCATAGTTGGGCCTTGCACTGTATGTGAAACCTTTGTGTTCATGTGACACAAATATCTAAAACAATTGCATGAATGATCTTACAGCATGTAATACAAGACAATTACTTGATAAAATTCATGTACCAAGTTGGATACTGTGTGCTATAGAACCTTGGAAAGGTAATTAAAATTATGCTAACATGCATATTATAAAACAAAGTTCAACATATAAAGTGTGAATTCTTTGTCTGTGATAGAGCAGAGCATGAAATAGACAAAAATATAGCTGGACTATACTTTGTTGTGTGAGAAAACTCCTTAGAATTACTCCAATGGTGACAAGGCACAAGTGGAAATCAGTATTGCGAGGTCTCCAAAAAAGTGTGCTTCCTAGCACAAGCAGAAGTAGTAAATGATGTATGGATGGGATTTGGTGCCAATTTCTCTATCCATGGGAAGAATCACTCTTTTCTAACTCTAAGCACTTTTGTTGCCATTACCCTTGGGAGGGCTGGATTTGTGAGGTAGTGGATGTACTCCTAATGTATTATAATAAGGTAACATAGTTAAATAAGAAAATAAAACTTGTTGTGGGTTGCTCCAAGCACTTTGCCTCTTTTAAATAGCTCCATTAAGCATTTGTAATTTGTTTTATTTGAAAATAAAACTTTGTGCAGGCTGCTAAAACAGCAAGTCAAACCACTCCGAGTCTCTTAAAGAACTCCAAGCAGTCTTTGTAATTTTTTTATTGTGGGTCACTAAAACATCAGGTTGAACCATTATGATTCTTTTAAAAGAGCTCAATGAACCCTTTGTAATTTTTGTATTGGAAAATAAACCTTTTTCTCAGTCACTAACACAGCAGGTTGAATCACTCCGCCTCTCTTAAAGAGCTCCATTAAGTCTTTGTAACTTTTGTATTGGAAAGTAAAAAAATTGTGTGGGTCACTAAAACTGCATGTTTATCTACTCTGTATCTCTTAAAGTTCTCCATGAAGTCTCTGCAAGTTTTGTATTGAAAAATAAAATCTTTTCGTGGGTTGCTGAAACAGGAAGTTGAACCACTCTGCCTGTCTTCAAGAGCTCTTAGCAGCCTTTGCAATTTTTGTATTGGAAAATAAAACCATTTTGTGGGTTGCTAAAACAGCAGGTCAAACCATACTGCCTCTCTTAAAGAGTTCCAAGCAGTCTCTGTAATTCCTGTATTGGAAAATAAAATTTGGTGGATTACTAAAACAGCAGATCAAACCACTCTGCTTCACTTAAAGAACTCCCTGAAGCGTTAGTAATTTTTGTATTGGAAAATATACAGAGATGCTACCAGGATTTATCTAAAAGGGGGAGCTCCCCCCGTGTGACCAAAATAAGGGGGGAGTAGAAAAAAAAATAAGGGGGAGGAGGAAATGGCCATAGTTCAATATTTACCTAACACATAAATATCCATCTTTCTTTCTTTCAACTCTACTGAAATCGAAATCCTCAAGTTGTATATGCATTAATCTGCTGATCATTTCTGAGCTTTGTGTCTTATTTGTGTATAAATATTGTTCTGTACTGAATGAATGTGTATGAATATTGTTCTGTACCACTTTCACATATGCTTAGCTAAGCCAGCTTAAACAAGTTGGAAAACTGTTCTTTGTGGTTGTTATGTACAATTTTCAACAGCTCATAGGTATTGTCTCTTGGGTATCTCTGCTCCAAAATAACATTTTTCACTAACAAAAGCTCTGCCAAAGTTTCACTGTCTTGAATCAGTGCTTTGCTGACTACTATGCCAGATTTCTTATCTGTTCCACAATGTTGTATTAGGGCTTTAAGTCCATCAATTGTCAGCGTGTTCAGACAGAGGTATTTGGATCAAAAATAAAAATCCTTACTTTTTAATTTCCTTGTAGATTCTTATTTATTCAATTTATCTTAATCCTTAGAGTGCTATATAGTGTTGTACCACAAGATCCAACATGGCAGAATTGTTTGAGAAAAGAAATGAAAATTGCACTCTACTTTTAAATTGCCTGTATTTTAATTAGGCTTAGAATTCTGCCTTTTTGACATTTAATATCAAAATATCGCTTTACTTAAGCCGCAACAAGCACTTTAAGGGTTATCAGTTAAATAAAATATTGTATACTGAACAGAGTACATTTTTATATATGTGACTTGAAACTAATTTGCGGGAGTTCTCGCGCATCACTGCTTTCCAAGTGCACAAATTCTTACAAATCTTGCGTGACTTGTGTGCCCTGGCAGCATCTCTGAATACACCTTTTTGTGGGATTATCTGGCAATATGCAACTCTAACATATACACTAATACTCACAAATCCTAAAAAACTTCAAAGTTCCCTATCTTGATTTTGTTTATGTTGAGAAGAGTCCATTCCCTATAACTCAACCGGAACAAAATCAATCAGTAAATAGCTACACAATGGAAAGCCAAACCAGGGACTTGGGGAAAAAGAAAAAAAAATTAGAAAAAAAAAATTGGGGTCACTGACAACACTGTGGGCTTTTACAAAGCTAAATTAAATTAAAAAAGGCAAACAATGCATGCCAATTCACATCTTCAAGGTAATGGTTGGTTTATTGGCTTGTTTTGATGGCCTTTTTAACACATTATTGGCTATATCATGCCAAGGAAATGGGGGAAAAGTGCCTTTCCCAAGGACACACACCGAGGCAGCTGACCCGGGCTGGCCTGGGGAGGTATTGAATCTGTAACCCTTGGATTATGAGTTCAATGCTCTACCAAGGCAGCTGACCTGGGTGGGTATTGAATCTGCAACCCTTGGATTTTGAGTTCAATGCTCTACCAAGGTAGCTGACATGCGACCCTTGTATTATGAGTTCAGTGCTCTACCAAATGAGCTACCGCAGCTCTACTGCATCTCCTACCTTCAAGGTAAACAAAAGTAAACATTATATCAATCAGAAAGAATGATGCTAGATCAACTTAGTTGTATGTTCACCTAAAGTAATTTTTGATGTCATGCACATTATGTCACAATCTTGATGATGTCAACACCTGTTTGAGGGATGGGATCAAAATATATCTGCTTTATTTCAACAATCCACAAAAGGGTGGAGGTTCTACCGTATTTTCCACAGACTGATATGATATTTGCATATTCTCTGTGTAGATAAGTGTAGGCAGACCAAGACTATGCAGCAAACAAAAGTCCCTCGAAGGGACTGATTCTCCACTGTCTGAAAAAAATTCCCAGGAATTCAAGATAAGACCATTTCTTTTTTTAACTGCTGAGTGTTGAAACCATCTCTGATATTCTTGCTCAACAAAATTTTCAAATTACCCCCAGTGGCAGCCATACTGGACATAAGATCAGCACCCTTTTCATTTACAACAATCCATACACCATCAGAGAACTTTTGGTAAAAGCCATCCATTCAGAAGAATTGGGGCCAAGATTTTCAATATGTTCATTGTGGCAGCCATATCTGAGGTCAGAGCTGCACTATTTTCATTCAGGACCAACTAGATATCATAATTAGTCTTCTGGTGAAAACCCCATGCCGCTTATGACTTTCCATTTAGGAGGAGTAGCAATAACAAGATTTTAAAGATAGCTGCCATAGTGGCCGCACTGGATTTTACATTGGCACCATTTTCATTTAGTACCAACAAGACATCAAAAGAAGTCTTCGGGTGAAAACCAATTATGATATGACTTTTCCAACTAGGCTGAGTTGCGATAAGATTTTCAAGATGGCCAATGTGGTGGCTATATTGGATATCAGATTGGCAACATTTTTATTTAAGACCAACTAGATACCATAAGTAGTTGTCTGGTGAAAATCCCATGCTGATGTGACTTTCTGTTCAGGAGGAGTTGTGATAACTATTTTCAAGATGGCTATGAAGGTGGCCATATTCAATGTTAGATCAGCACTGTTTTCATTTAGGACCAACCAGACATCGTAAGAAGTCTTTTAGTGAAACCTCCATTTGATATGACCATCCATTCAGGAGGAGCAGTGACAAGATTTTCAAGATGGCTGCTGTGGTGGCCATATTGGATGTTTGAGCAGAATCGTTTTCATTGAGGACTAATTAGACATCATAAGAAGTTATGTGGTGAAAATTTTTCAAGATAGCTGCCGTGAATGCCATATTTGATGTCAGATCAGCACCATCTGTATTTAAGACCTACTTGACATCATAAAAAGTCTTTTAGTAAAAACCCCATGTTGATATGACCATCTGTGCAGGATAAGTCGCGATAAAATTTTCAAGATGGCTGCTGTGGCAGCCATACTGGATGTTTGAGCAGCACCAAATAGATCTTTAGATGAATATGTGTGTAAAGTTTCATGGGAATATTGCAAGTAGTTATGGAGTAGCGGTAACAAATATGTGCTAACAGATGGACAGATAATGTCCAACAGATGACACAACAGGCCATCTCATAAGCTCTTCTGGTCTATGACCAGTAGAGCTAAAAAACTCCATAGCTGGAATCAATTGTCACAGAAGACAGTAAGACACATAATGATAAAGAGGAACTAAGACAAGGACAGGTACCCTTTTCTTGTGTTTGACAGCCAAGAGTTCCTCTTGAGTTGGTATCTGCCCTGTTATTTTCATTCTGTTGGGGCGAATCTGTGGACCCTTCCTGCCCTCCCTACTGGAACTCCTGAAAGCTTTACTGGACTCTGAATAAGGAAATGAAACCAAGTTTAATTGGTAAATACATGTATGAACAAGGTCATTAATGGATCTGTGTTTTCATTTACCACTATCTTCCTTTCTTCCATCATATTTCCATCATTGGAATCATTAGATATTAGGTCTTTGAAATTTCTTTCAAAATTTACTAGCATACAGGCAAATACATTTAATTTGTACTTGCCCATTCAACTTTTAGAGGTGAGCCAATAAGGATGTAGTAGGTAGGATTGTATGCATAAATCATGGCAAAATCTCATAAGCTAAACACATAAACTTATTCAAAGTCAGTAAAAGAGAAAATATATGCCACTATAGGCTTCTTTTGTTGTAAGGGTGTGGTACTAATAGAGTTTCATGATTCTAAATAGGATAATATGTACATAATATGCAAAAAACCTAATTGGTCATGAGCTAAAAAAAAAAAAAAAGAGATGTATACAATCAACTAGCTTAATGATTAAGCGAGAACAGTTACAACACAAAACTGAATGTTTCGTTTTGTGGGTTTAACACCATTTTTCACCACATGATAGGTGATACATGGTGGACAGTATATATGGTGGAGGAAGAACCCGGGAAAACCCCAGGAAAACCACCAACCCACAGGAAGCTACTGGCAAGCTTTCTCTCATACCTCGGCCAAGCCGAGACTCGAACCCATGTGGACAGAGGTGAGATGTCAGTGATCTGTAAAGACGAGTGCCTTAGACCACCCGGCTATCTGGGACCCCAACAAAAAACTGAATGCAAGTGAAGTATGAACTTTGGGTCACAGTGATATACTTATTTATGAGCATGTAGTACTCATCAAGATGAATCATCTAACTAAGTTTCATAATTTCAGGTATAACAGTATAAACACAGGATGCAATAAACCTATAAGGTCACGAGTTAAACACAAAACTGAACCTAAGCCAGTAAAATGTGAAATACCAATTTTTGAAGTAAAATATGTGTCTTCGATAATACTTACTTGATCATAATAACTTAGAAGTATGACCACTACCTCACAAATCCAGCCCTCCCATACTAAATTTTTGACATAAAAAAGCTAAAGGCTGTCTGCTCACATAGGTGAGTTAGACAAGAGTGCTCTCCACTTGGATAGAGGGACTGGTACCAAATCCCATCCATGCTCCAATTACTACTGGAGGGGAAATACATGATCTGTCAGTAGAATGTGACTGTTGGAGGATGGGAGGGTTTGCCAGTATTACGATCAGGTAAGTATTATTGAAGAAACATATTTTACTTCAAAAATTGGTTTCTTCTTCAAATACGTTACCCAACATTAATACCTTAGGTGAGGGGAGTTACATCCTTTTAATCCACAGAAGGTACCATCTGTGATGCCCCAAGATATGTGAGGCAGCTTCAAATCTTGGGGAGGGACATTGAACATGATCTGTAGGCCCTCCAAGATTACTTGCAGGATCCACAGATCATCAGAGCAAAACCTTTCCCATTCTGTGGCAAAGTGGCCACGTCCTCCCCCACTGGGATGTGTGCCTGCCTTGCTGGCATCCATACAAATCATAAATTCCCAGAGGCTGAACATGCAAGGGAACACCCAACATAAGCCAAATGAGTTTCTCCAATTTGGCTGAGATGTGATCTCATATATCCCAAAAGTGTGGCTATTTGTTCCAGTAACCAAAGCCTTGGTCCCCACTGGGACAACACAAACATCTGCAATGGTCTCATGAACAGGCAACCCTGGACGAGATCTGCTACCACACTGAGGAAACCCAATAGACGAAGGGATTCCCGGGCCGAGATGCAATTCCTTGAGAGGACAGAAGACACTGTCAGTATGATTTCCAAGACACATTCCTGAGGGGGACCGACCCTGTTCACATGCATTTTGAACTCCATACCCTAGTGGGTGAAATGTTGAGATGGAATAATATCAGATTTGTCCTTGTTGACAAGGAATCCAAGTCAGAACAGAAGTGAAACAATGGAATTCATGTCTATGTTTAGAATATAACTCACCTGGTGTTTTTGCACTATGTCATGCAGGTAGGTCGAGGTTGTGAACATGGAGATGGCCTTGAAGTGAGACACTACTACATCCATAATTCTTGTGAAGACCCAGGGACTGATGTTAAGAACAAAAGGAAGTGCCCTGATATGGCACACTGCTTTCCTAAAAGTGAGATATCCGTCCTGAATTGTATTGAGAACCAGTCTCAGCATCTCCATTCTGAGCCAAGATGCCCATATAATAAGGCTGAGAACACTCATGTCTCTGCCTGGCCAAAAAGTACCATTGGCCTTTGGTATCAAGAATAGTCTTGAATAAAATCCCCATGATTTTGTGTTCTGAACAATCTCTACCACCCTTTTTATGACAGGATTATTTCCTGTTGCATGTTGGTTCTCAATGGGTTTTTGGGGACATCTGTTGCAAAGGGAGACCTGTACAAATGGGGAGGGACACTGAACATGATCTGTAGCCCCTCCAAGATTACTTGCAGGATCCACAGATTGTAAGAGCAAAGTCTTTCCCATTCTGTGGCAAAGTGGCTGCATCCTCCCCTGACTGGGATGTGTGACATGGGTGGGGTGAGCATGGTGTTATTTCTTTCAGAGAAGGAATCTGACATGGGGAGAAACCGAGGTGAAAACAATCCCTCTCTTTTGGCTTTATTTTTATGTACATGAAATCAGCAACTTAAGCATAAAGAGTATTCATACTCACCGGTCAAATCTGGTTGTATCCATAATAGTAATTCCATCAAAAATGTGCACAAAGAAGCATAATTTATATTTTAAAAAATGTTTGATAGATCCAGTTGAATCCTAATATTTAATTTCTTGCTAATACATTCACACAAACATTTGACAAAGTTGTTTTTTTTCTTCCCCACCACATTCATATTTGCTGGATATGTCCAAAGGGTCTCATTTCTGACTGGCAATAAAATGCATGATTCAGACATTGGGAGTTTCTAAAAAGAAACCTGTATTTCGGCTTGAAAAGAACATGTACTTGAGCTGAAAATTCATACAGGAGGTCAAATGTAGTGTACTGACCTTGTAATGTACTTGCAATGAGAATTCTACAGGTGTGTATACATGTAAACTGCCTCAACACAGCTTGGGAGTAAACCATTTGACTGTATGGGTACACAATGAGTTCAATAAAAACAGTTGAGTCATTCTCTAATGGACAGAGGAAAAAATAAATAAAATAAACCCAATATTCATTGAAACTTTTGTTTATGACTATGACTTTGCTTCAATGCAGAGCAAAAGTGGGGAGTAGAATGTTTGATTACATTAGCCATTTGCTCCACCTCTACATCTTAAATGGTTCTGTTCCTGTCAGTGCTAACACTGGAAGGACGGCTTTCTGTGTATATGTGAATGATCTGAAGCTAGAAAATAAAATGGGTTAAGATGAAGCGGGGGTGGGGTGGGGTGGGTTTAGATGTGCGTGATGGGTTAAGATCAAGCGGGGGGGGGGGGTTTAGATGTTCGTGGCAATGACCAAAACTGCTCCTGAAAATTCAGACTATAAACTTGTTTGAGTGGGTGTGTATGATGGTTGATTGAGCAGGCACTGATCGTCTATTGTTTTCCCTTAAAAAGGTAGGTAAATAAATTGATTTATAAATTCGGGTGAGAAACTTTTTTTAGTCCACCACATTGTTTGCTCGACTTGTGAACACCTAAATCTCAAAGCTAATTGCATTGTTTAACTCTGGACTTAATCCTGCCCAGGGCTTCAAGCTTCTCTTTAACAGTAAAAGCCTTACATTTCTGTATCCCGTTATCCCTTGTAAATACCCACTAATTAAAACTCCGACACCTATTTGTTTGAATGACTACAGCAAAAATAATTGTTAAGGAACAACGGGGTCATTTGTATAGAGAATGCATGGTATTATTCACTGGTCAGTTGATTACATGACGATTGTCTGATAACACTGCAAAGCCACATGCACGTGTTGGTGGCTTTCGTTTTTTTGTTTTTAAATGTTTTTATAAATCATTGCCCCATAATTTGAACAACCTTTAGCAGTGAGATTGACTTTGATGATTAGCAATTACTTAAATTAATTGATATATAAATTTGGATGAGAATCTTCTTTCTTTTGAGCAACAATTGTACACAGAATGCATTGAAGAAAAAACCCCAAGAAGACATACTGGTTTTATTTTTCATGATTCAATAATAATAAGATTAACATTTATCAACTTTTTAATGAGGTGACATCTTTCAAAAATAAGCTAAGATCAAGACGCAGTGTTGACTACTGACACATCTGAAATGAAAATTCACAAATATAGACGTTTAACATTTTTTTTCATACAAAGAAAGATGCAATTATAAGACTCTTTTTTTTTCAAGAATACATTACATCTTGCCAAATTATGAAATCAAACTCTTGTACAAGGTCCAACTTTTGTCCACTGATTATCTACTCTAAACTGCATTGGGAGAGAAGGTTGCTGATATCCTACTAAAACTGAACTTACTCAGTGTTTATGCAGAATATCGTCCAGGTACACCACTGCAGCTGTGGAGGAAGACACTCTGAAGTTGGGTATGGTGCAGTCTATTGTCTTGGTGAAGGCCCAAGGGCTAAGGTTGAGGCTAAATGGAAGGGGGTGGAATTGAAACACTGCTCCATGGTAGCCAAAACAAAGGAACTTGTGAAATACTGGGTGTAGGGTATATGGATATATGCTTCGGACAGATCAAGACTGATTGCGTATTCATTGTACCAAATTGACAGCTGTACAGATCTTGCCTTCTCCATTTTAAGTGTGAGGCAGCAATAAATAATGGCTCAAGTCTATACCTGGTCTCAATTTCCCATTGGCATTCATGACCAGAAAAGAGTCTGGTATAAAAGTCTATGGAGTCCAGTTTCAGGACTAATTCTACTGCCCGCTTTATGCCCAAATGCTCTATCTACTGTGACATGTTTGCCTTTGCTTGGGATCTCCATTATAAAGGGGGAATGATGAAAAGGGTAGAGGCTGGATGAAAGAGATCCAGAACCCCTCTGAAACAACTTGGATCACCCATTTGTTTGTCACAAAGAGGCTGATCCAAGTCTATGGAATAGAAGGAGTCTGGCACCCATAGGAGGGTCACCAATGGGCAGTAGGGTTGGCAAGTAATTTTCAGTTGGTGGGCTAATTGGGGAGGAGAAATTTTGTTCTCTCCCCCCTCCTGGTCTGCCTGCAAAAGTTAGGGGCATACAGCTGCCTAGAGTTTCGCTGGCCATGAAAAGGCTGTTGCTGCTGAGACATATTCCTGCAGACTTTTTGCCTACAATCCACACATCTCTGGTACAACCCCTGACAAGGTTGAAATGAGATGGAGGCTGGCAAGGACAGCTGAAGTGGCAACTCCTGCGCCACCTGCTCTCTAACCTCTTCAATACGGGCTCTGAACAAAAGGGGGGAACCAAATGGGAGAGAATGGAGTATTGACACATGGTGAGATAAAGTGAAGAAGATTGCAAAAGAGTGTCTCCTCTTATCAAATCTAGATTGCAGGAAGCCGTTAGGGGACTTTATACATCATATGGTGAGCTGCCCTGTTGACTACTTGGCTATCTGGCACACCGATTCCCAGTGTGCTTGCTCCGTCTTCTCAGTTAGACGAAAGATAGCTAGTCCCGCTATGAAAAGTAGGGAGGAAGTAGACAAAGACATTCCTCACCAACTCTGATGTGGCATTAAACACTTGTCTGTCCCCATTCTAACACAAGGGGGCAGACGTCATGATGGCAGTTATATCCTTATCGAGACTAGGTACATCCAAGTAGTGTGCATCGGTATGCGACCCTTTACTGGTGAGGTGAGAAAGTTACACACAACTGACTCAGTGAAAAGAAGGACCTTGAATTACCTGGTTCGTGATTCTTATCTGAGAGATGGCTGGTAATTTTAGCAATCGTCAGTGATTGTAACAGAATTCAAAACGATGTTTGCTTGTCCTCTTCTTCGACGTCCACCAAGGCTTTTACTATGGAGTATCAACTGCCAGAGGAGAAGAGCATTCAGAAGGCGGCAAAATCCTACATATTTCTTCAGTTGCCACCTTAAAGCTGAATTACTTTTGCTCCAGTCAGATTGGAGTATTTAGGAAAGTCTTGGTCATCTCCTTCATCTACATGGGTGTTGTGTTCCTCCTGCATGCCTTGCATACATGGGTATAACATGCCACATTGCAGGAATGACACTGTGTTGTCACCATGTGTGGTTGGCATAGCCTGCTGTCTCTGTCAGAACTGTTGGCCAACGTGCAGTTCGACAGTCTGAAATAACACAGTCTCACTTGCTAAACCTGTATATGGGTTGGCCAGACTGCTGGACTAGATGGTTGGCAACCAGGATGGCATACAGCATATGGTATTGGACTTGTGGGCTGAGCCAGCCGGTGAAGTTAGATGGCATTCCCACAAGCCCAGACTAACTGGGGCTAAGGCTATACACAGGCTGGAGAGGGATTTATACCCAGTGGGCTGCTAAAAGGGGGCAAATCCATCCTGGTATCCTTGAATTCACCAGTTGACATCCATGATAACAATCTGGCCAACTCTCCAGATGCCAACATCTCTGAAGTAGCTTGCTGTATAAGCTGTCGCATATGCTACTCCAACAAACTGTGGGAAGGATCGATTGCTAACATCTTCCATGGGGTCAGATGTAACTGTTTGGGGAATCTACCAAGGGTGAGGGTGGCATCATTGTGTCCCGCATAATACAGGGTTAGAAGTGAAATTGAATCTTAATATTTGAGGGGTTTTTTTTATAGGTTTTTTCAAGGTTTTAAAACTTTTTTGAGGTTCAAAACACAAAGCAGTTACAAGATTATCTTCATGGTGAGCATAGCATTTATTAAAAATTGGCTAAAGCATGCTTAGAGTTCATTTCCAAATAAGCTGTCTTGAAAAATCCTTTGAAAATTTTTCCCAATTCCGGCTGTAACTGTAATGGCTGTTGATGGAATGGAGAGTCCAAACAATTTCTGCTGCAAGTGTGTCCTCTTTTGAAAGAAAGGTGGAAACTGTAGTAGGTGTGGTACACTGAGTAGGTGCAGGTGATGAAGATAGCTGTGATGTTGACGGAGAGGGCTTAGAAAGTGTGGGCTGAACTTGGGATTTCTGTTTACTCTCGGAAAAAAATCCAAAGTCAACCACACTGTTACAGTCAATAATTAGTATTTTATTACTGAAATGCGTATATACATTGTACTTCCATATATATATATATATATAACCACGATTTTCATACATGTACTTGTTCAGTGACAAGTATTGTTCTAAATCTTGCAGCCAATGTTTGACCTTAATCCCTTCAAGCTGGCAAGGGCAGCACCCTCTTTATTTTCCCATGTGAAAACACTTTGATGTTACCTGCGAGTTGATATTGGCTCAGTGCCAAGTAAAAGAAGTTGGTTATGTCAAATCCCTGTGACCTTGTCGTGCAACTAATAAGTTTTCAGTTTCAGCCTTTCAGGCTTTAATATATTTCACAGACTGTATGATCAAAGTGTTACTTACAGAACGCAAGCTCAGTCTCTATAAAGTACATAAGCACCAGCATAAGACAGAGAACCGAGGAAATGGAATCGGACGATATTTACGATTGCAACCACAACGGTTTACAATAACTAGATGACAATGGAGGATTTCAGAGTTTTATCAATGAGGATGAATTCTTGGACAGGGTTAGAAGTGAAAGTTGGAGTGTGCACTAGATGAAGTTAAATAGCGACATTTATAGAATATTGCAAATAAAAAGCACCATGACTAAACTTACATCTACTTACCTTGAAAATTGTCTGCAAGTCAAAAGCTTTCGATGTTGCAACTTTTTCTGCAGCTTGGTGTTAAGCTCCTTTGGAATGGGAACGTAAAGCACTTTCGCCATGTCTCATAACACTGAATGTTTTCATGCACAATTTGCATCGTGCAGAAAAAACACCATTGTCCTTTTCCAACCATCGTGCATAATCTGGTTTTGAAAACCAGCTTTGCTGGAATCGAGTTTTACTAGTCATTTTCACAGGCCTAAAACATTTCTGGTAAAAAGAATCTTAATCTGAACAAAGGCGTAAGCAGACAGACTTCGAACTGTGCAAAGACTGAAGCTAACGCAATGCCAATGCTGTTAATGAACCAACTGCGATATGCCATTACAGCTCTATCAAATGAATGAGACCATAAAATGACTGGATGTCGTTAATTTGAAATATTTGAGCACTTTCTTGACCACTACGCTACCCCGACGAAAACCCGTGTGCAAAAAAAAATTTTTAAAAATGCTGGTGTTGGTAGAGCTGTTCATCATTTTTCAAATTGTTAATTTTTTTTTTACTTTTTTTTAAAATAGGTTTTCTTAAGTTTTTTTAGGCTTTTTTTTAGGTTTTTGAGGTCAAAATGAAATTTTATGTCTTTCGAGGTTTTTGAGGTTCGCTGTGGACCCTGATATTACTAGCTAGCGATTCAGAGTTCTGATGGAGACTCAATACATCTCAGTTCGAGAATTTGAAACACAACCTCCTTTTGTGGCCCTTAAGTTGTTGCTTCAAGACACTGGAGCATATTCCTCAGCTCATGAAGCACAAACACTGCATGGATGCAATGACAAGCATTTTGTGCAAGCGAGACAATTGTCATGGTTGTCCTCTGTAACTTTAAAATGTTTGTATTTCTTGCATTCATTGACATTCTCTAAAATGAGTTTTGTTTTTTGTTGGTTTTAATGGCACTTTTAACACATTACTGGCTACATCATGCTGAGGAAATGAAACATCAGAGAAAGGACAAAGAAAACACAAAATATATACAAAGTACATTCAATTAGGCGAAACTCGCACACCAAGAAAACTTATAATAGCAATGCATAAATGAACCGCATAATTTACAGTGCAAATTCAAGATACAACAGTGAAATATCAAATGGACAACAACAACAGTCAAAATTCACTGAAAAATATACAAATGTTGTATACTCAAGGTATATCAACCATTTGACTTAACAAAACACACCAAATTTTCATGGATGGTCTCAAAACTGTTAGAAAAGAAACTGAATTCAGGAGACTGTTTACAGTACTGAGTGAAAGCTTAAACTGGTACACATCCAGGATACAGGTGGCCACCTCATGTGGCAAGGGGAGGTGATCTGTAAGAGTTACATCCCTTTGTCTATATGATATAAAACGAAGGAAAGACTGGGTTTTTTTGTCTTTCAGTGAGGACTGGATTCAGAGGATTCAGGTAGCGGAGTTTATTTTCCCTCATGGTCATATGAGGGAGTAATATATTCGATGGATAAATAATTAAATCCATTTATCAATCAGTTTTGTGTGACATTTTCCATTACAAACATCTGAAATGGATTAATGAAGCAAAAATGTAGTGGGTAATTTACACTGAGTATATGTGTACCTGGTGGACCATCCTTCAATTGTTGAATTCTCTGTGCAGTATGGAAACCAGTGGTAGATGGACCTGTGATTCTTGACTCGGAGGTTGTGAGGCCTTCTGATTCTGCCTTGGTCCCTTCAGAAGCTGCTACATCAAGGTTAAAAATATTATAGCAATGAAATAAACTCATGTACTAAAGATTTGGACAATTATTCATTTTAAAACAAAATGAACTTATCATTTTGGATTGAGTGTAGCAGCAGCTGCCTTTATCAAACGTGAAATTGACAACTTTAGGCAACCTTCCACATGCACCTGGTTGCACAGATGGAACAACAGTGTGGGCATGATTCGCAATGCCCATAACTGATCACAACTAGTGATACATGTCAATGTTAAAAAAAAAAAAGAGAGTCGGAATGTATGTATATTGGCTATTACTGCTAAACAACCACTACATAAGAACATAATTGTATGATGTTGGTTTGAATCCTGTCCAGATGAGACTGTTGTGGTTCATCTTTGGTCAAGGAGCTTTACTTCTACTGCCTCGGTTTTTTAAAAAAAACACTGTTCTTCACACTCTCATTCTTACTTTTGACAGCAGTATTGTTTTTACTCTCTAAACAGACTGGAGCATTAGAAACTATATCATATGTGATGTAGAGTTAAAATATTATGTATTTAGGAACATAAATTTATTTCAAGGAAAGAGAAAGTCTTTTATATGCTGATATGCCTGGAATATGATTCAAATCAATTCAAATCACCAGCAATGAACGGAGTTAAGTGCAAACTCCCATGACAGTCTCATCCCTTAAGCAAAAACTTGTAATATCAAGCCAGTATCTCATGTTGCCTTCTCTTCATTTCATCAACATATATAACCTCTCCTCAACAGCCACATTCCTTAAGCAGCTAAAACATTTTTCATCCAATTGATGGTTGTTTAAGAGAGGCAGCACTGTATTTCCCTTCCATATTCACATTTTCATCAACAGATTCTTTTATCTTCTAGAAAACAACAGGGAAGTGGCACAAATTCAAATTACAATGCCTATTACTTTAAAAGCATCTCAAGATTAAAGGAAAACAAACTAATTTTCATTTGTGCCTTGAATCAATGTACTAAGCAAATGGAAATATATACCAAAATGTTATTCAAATCTACTGCACCATTTTAAAGATACAGCCGATTAATTTCAAACATTTCCATCTATAGTCTGGGCTATGGAAGTCATCATGATGGATTTAGTTGTGATGTCACTAAGTCATGTTGATTCTATTACCACTGGTCTACTGATTCACTGTTGCAATAAAGTTTTGGAATTGTAGAAACAAGCTACACAGAACAATGATGATAAACTATATACTGAATGAAAATGGTACAGATCTACATTATATTACTGTAGTATGGATCTGTTCCATTATGAATCATACACCACCTTCGGTCTTCGAAAGTATTTACCTGGCACAGTTACAATCTTGCTGAGGATTATTTAATCCCTTTATACCTTACAAAATTTCAAACCAAACCTTGTTCCATCTGTGCAACCTTTTTAATGTGGAAAAATAAAGTTCTCAACAGCGAGTGCAATGTTAAAGAAATGCTATTTATAGTGCAAGGACAGCCTAATACACGTCGTAAGGTGCATTGTTTCGAAGTGGATCTTTGCACACGTAAAAATATAAAATACTTCAGTAGTTTGCATACATGAATGGCACATTTAAGAAAAGGGGCTGTAAATCACTCTAATGTATAATGAATGAACCTAGCCCTATGGCACAGCTAATACATTTATTACTTATTATTTGTTATGGTTGCCGAGAAATGTATGTTATGGATGAATGCACACACTTAAAGACCAGAACCAAAAACATAATGCCATTTTTATTCCCTAGAGGCACTAATGTCTAGTGATAGGCACTGAGAACTCAAGATGTGAGGGTTTGGGGTTCAAATCCAGATCTTGCCTATGCTGTGAAGTTACTCAGCAAGGCTTGTGAACCTTGCTTACTAAAATCTACCCGACTGTAATTGGGTACCAGCATCCAATGAGGTTTCTACTGCATTAGACTGGTGTCCTATCCTAGAAGAACTGCTAAGCCCTTGAGTATGGCAATTAACATTACGTGTTCAACTCAAACTGACTGTTAAAGGATACCATCATTTGCTGGGGTTTTCACCTGTGACTCTGAGGGACTGGTGTCTCATTCTGGGAAAGCTGTGTACATTCACTCACTTCATGCCTTGAAAATGGTAATACATTTTGGTCATATATTTCTTTTGAAGGTTCAGAAAGACTTAAAAAGAAATATAATCATTTTAACACTTTTTCTATGGCAAGTTCCATAATATGTTTACCATCCTCCTGTGTGTCTTGTTCCTCCTTTCTCATCTTGGTGGCACTGAGAATTCGGCTGTGACAGTGCTGCTCTATACCATCCACTACTGTCAAGAGTGCATCCAGGGAGAGTAGGTGAGTGGAGAAAAGTCCTGACACTGGGAAGGCGTTCTAGGAGAAAGAGATGCAGTATGAGTATAGTTTGATGAGCTATAAATATCTTTTTTAATTTATAAATTGGCCTAAAACAGGTAATTTCTCTGTGTCCTTTATATCTGCCTTTTGGGATCTTTCATATCCAAGGATACCTGTTGAAAGCATATGGCTGTTGTATTATTTTCATACAAAGGTATGGCTTTGATGTTCCAATGTGGTATACCTCTATCATTACCCATTATCATTTTAAAATTAAGAGTCATCAACCAGCATAATTTTGAAATGAGTAGAGATTAAAATATCTAATGTAACATCAGAAAAAAACATTGTCTTTAAAAGGTAGTTAGGATAGATATAAAGGTATACTATCAGCTTAAGACATATTAAAGACAAACATACACTTACAATTCTTCTTATGTATTTACAATCTTTCTATCTGTGTTGTAATAAATGTATGCTGGTTGCTGAAGTAATTTTTAACTCAATGCCATGCAAAATAAACTTTGATAGCTGATGCAGTCCCCGAACAAAAGCCTCCTAACTCCCTTTACATTTTGATAAGCACTTAAATATGTTCTTAATAAGTTTCATTGAAATACACAACTTATCACAAAAGATACACTTTGATTTTTTTTAGTTTAAGGCCAGGATCAGCATTATTGATGTACTTCCAAGCCTAAAACTATGTAAACTGAATGAGTAGAAATGTTGAACTCTTAAGATTTACATAGATGACTGGTTTTTCCATCGTTTTCTTAATTGTTTACCCTAAAATGTTCAAACTTTGTGTGAAAATTCAATTTGAGAGAAACAAGTTTGTTTTGTCTTTTGATGACATCATACACATACTGTAATATCTATAAGCATATCTGGAGGTGCTTCATCCCTGTAATAACATCTTGTCTACTTTTTGATGAAGGTACACCCTCACCCATACTGAGTAGGATTTCTTTTTTAATTTTAAAATTGACAGGTGTTTTTTTTACCTGTTCTTCAAATCAATACATTCAAATTCTAACTTTTGACAGTAATTTTGTTTACTCCTTAAAACAGACTGGAGCAAGAGAGATAACATTATATCTGATGCAGACTTAAAATAATATGTATTTAAAAAGGCACATTTATTTCTAGGGAGAAACAAAAATTGTTTGTTGGTTTTAATGGCACTTTTTACACATTATTGGCCATATCATGCAGAGGAAATGGGAGTTAAGTGCCTTTCCCAAGGACACACTGAATCAGCCAACCTGGACCCCCCCTCCACCACCGACCCAGAAGAAACACTCTTATTCTAACTTTGGACAGTAGTTTAGTCAACTCCTCAAACAGATTGGAGCAATACAGATCACAGTCATAGTTGAGGTAAAGCTCCGTGACCAGTCCAGGGATCCTCCAAAGCTGTACAATGGACTCCAGGGCAATCTCCTTGGTCTCGTAGGTTATCTTTGGGGAGTCTGATGTGATCAATTCTGACAACCTGGTCAGGTACATCTAGGAAATCAAAAGAATTAATAGTACATTTTTTTCACATAATATTCACATCCATTAAAATCATAATATCCAACACTAAAGTTCTAAGTCACACTGTACATCACACTAGCGATCACAGTAGTGCAATCCTTTATATTTATCTGAGAAATCCCCAACTTGACCATGGAAATGAAATTGAATAAGTTGGGTCCAATTACAACAACACAGACCCTGATCTGCCATCACATAATGCACCGGCAGATCAGGGTCTGTTTGTTCTACTGATTATTCCTAAGAAACTACTTAGACCCAAATCTGCTGGCATATTATGCAACAGCAGATCTGGGTCCATGCCATTTGTAGTTGGATCTGACTTCTAAGCGAATATATACAGTACCATTTCAAGCATCTTTTGGCATGTATTTATAGGTTACTACATTTGTATGGACAAAAATGAACAAATTTTTCTGAGCAATACTGCACAACATTTTTAGGAGAAATAAATTAGGTCATACTTTCCTATTCAAATGCAGTAACATACACATTATATACTTAATTTTGTTTATATCTAGGACTGATTCTAACATAAACCCATTTCATCTCCCTATAATATGCATGGAGAAGAAGAAGCATCCACCTTTCACGATATATATCTCTATTTGAGATCAATGAATGTCACTGACAGTAACACTTTTCATGATTAACATTCCAATGTCATCACTGACATGCCTTAAAATTACAACACTGAAAACAGGTATTTATCTCTTGAAATAGATACTTATCTATTGAAAAAGATGCTTCATTTCAATTCATTATTTATTAAACAATGAAAAAGAAACACAAATTGATGCAAACAAGTTTCATGTCTGTATATTCCTGGGAAATACACGACTAACAAATAAGCTGCAAAAACAAAAATGCAACCAAGTATTCACAGGCACATAGCACTGTAAATGTGGTAGTGTGTCGTGCACAAGTTGTGCAGTATGATTCAATGCAATCTGGGGCAAAAATGCACAGTTCTAACAATAATATCACAGCCATATTGCATACCCAAACGGAACTATTTTAATTTAGGACCAACAAAACCTTGCGATGAACGTGTATGTTAAGTTTCATGGCAATCCTCCATGCAGTTTAGGATGTGTAGTGATAACAAACTTGTGCTAATGGATAATGACAGACAATGGACAACAGATAGATGGCAAGCAACAGGCCATCCAATAAGCTCTTCTGGTCTATGGCAAGTAGAGCTATAAGTATAATTATCGATTAAACCAAACCTAGCATGGAGGTATATCTTGAGAGTAACTGAGACAAGTTGTGATATTCTATCCTTGATATCAGGTTCAAGGTCAAAGGCTGTGACAAATATTTGTGTACTGTACTTATCTTGTACACATGGCAATTCACAACAGATAAGACAATACTTTGGTTACTTTGGTATGTTGGAGTTTCTCAAGAATATGTGAGATGATTCCAATACTCTGCAATTAAAACAGACAAAAGATGGGAATAAACACACTTATCATTATTGTCTACAAAATATTTTTGGCCAGTAGCATATCAGTCCTTTTGAGGGACTTCTGTTAGTTAAGATTTACAGTGCAACCTTGCATAAAGGTCACCTTCCTTAAACAATAACTTCTCATATTCAGCCAGAGTCTGCTTTTCACACCTCTGTTCATTATATATTTATGTCATTAACTTCTCTTCACTATCCAACCAACCCGCAACCCCCCCCCCTCCCCCCAATCCCAGCAAAATGTATCTATTCTTTTTGTGGCTCCTTAAAGATGTTACAC
This sequence comes from Margaritifera margaritifera, assembly GCA_029931535.1. Lineage (NCBI taxonomy): Eukaryota > Metazoa > Mollusca > Bivalvia > Unionida > Margaritiferidae > Margaritifera > Margaritifera margaritifera. The sequence continues at coordinate 4,343,220 of JAQPZY010001607.1, forward strand.
TGTACTTTCTTAAGTGACTTCGCTGAAATGCTGTGAATTCAAGGGTTCCCATTGTTTCTACAGAAGAATCATAGTAATTTTGGTCTTTAAATCTGTGGTTTGTAGCAGCCCAAAAATCCAGTATTGGTATACAATGAAACAAAATTTAATTTACAATGAATGGACTGCAAAAAAAAGATACCCCAAATTATACCTCTAATTGTAGTTTAAGATGACTGCGAAGTGACTCAAATGAAAGGAAACAAACTCGTAGTGAAGCTGCAAACAAGGACAATCTCTCTGACTGCAATAACTGCAACAGAAAGCAAACTTTGATTAGCCAACTAATATATATTTAGATGAAAACTTGAAAAGAGAAACAAAATTGTTCAGGATTCACAATTAAGAGTGCAAACCCTTTCCGCTGTGAGACTGCCATCCAATGTAAATACATTTCTACTCAATTTAAATTCAATCAAAGAAATGATTTTAACAAATTTATTAACAAAGTAACAGTAGGGTCTGTCAATTAATTTGTTGGGGCTATCTATTGATAAAATTGAGCAAAGATGTGTGCTATCTAAGTATAAATGCATTTCTTAAGTATATGCTTGATGTTAACTAGTGTCTACATTTTATTTCTGGATCATAACCTCTACATAATAAAGACAGGATGAACAGTCATTATGGCAGATAATTCTCCTTTATAAAGCGTTACTTTCACATTTTTCTGGGATAAATCTAAGGAGAAAACTTTACTTTAATAGCTGGTGGCATGCATTAAACAATTTCATCAGTTTGCTCCCTTAGAAGAGAGAATGGGAACAAAAGTTAACAGCTGATAAGTACCTCATTTTCTCTTCTTTTTTGCAATTTTTTACTGAGCCAAACATACTAGTAACATATTATATAATATTAATATTGTCACAATCCCCCCCCCCCAAAACCACACACACACATATATCTATATCTATCTATATATATATCTATCTATCTATATATATATATATATATATATATCTATATATATATATATATATATATATATATATATATATATATATATATATTATGTATACTGAATTTATAATATGTGTCCATGAGGTAAGTTGTACTTTAGTGGTCATTTTGTAAACAACATGTTTACTGCATTTGAGTTCAAGGTTAGTCTTGTTGTCATAGCATTTAGTACTTAGATTGGAACTTTCCATGCCTTGACATGAGAAAAATCAGGTACACCAGTATAATTCCATTTAGAGTTACTCATATTCTAGAATATTGTCATGTGACTTGTTTTATATTTATACAGCATTTGGTAAACAAGATTCCATTCCTATACTAAACTTCATATTAGTAAGATCAGTCTATTAAGGATTTTATTTTAGTAATCAGATGTTACAGTTGTGAAAATCAGAGCAAATTCAGAGAGGAATTATTTATTTGAAATATTCATGGGAATTACCAAAAGTGCTCATTCTCATATTGGATTAATACTTTGTGATTTATGTGAATTTATTTAAAGATATTCTGGATTACATCTATCAGGCATATCAGAACATTCAAAACTACTAGCACATTAGAACATTCAAGGCTACTGGAATTCATTTGGAACATTCTATATTTAGGACTTGTGATTAGGACACTTAGGATTATTGGATTATTTGGATTTTAATTCATGTTACTGTAAGTGTCTTTTGAAATTTCACTTTAATTGTCTAGAAATAAATTGCTTGTTGATTTTACCTACATTGTTTGTTTTCCTTTCTTTGTATTACATTATTTTAAAACCTGAAGTTGTAACAGAAATTGAAGACATGCCCAGGGTCTGAATTTCTTTCAATTACAATTTAAATTGATTTTGTTTTGAATTCTCATTGTTCCTGGTAAAGATTTTTATTTCACACATTTGAGAAATCTTTAGTGAAACCAGTAAGCATTCACAATGTCATCTAAGGTTGATAACTTTGTTTCAAGTCCTACCTTTCAAGTCCTAGAGTCTATGAAAAAGGATAAGTTTGACAAAGCAAGAGATAAAGAATATTTCAATTCCACACTTGGTGGAAAAGAAAATTTAGGATGAAAGTGCTTTTGGTTTAATTGGGAGGTCTGTATCTGGTTTTGATTGGAAATTAAAGGACTTCAGCTCTAGAGGGAGGAAATGCAGAGAGAGGAGAGGGTAATAGAAAGGCAGATGCAGATGCAGTTGCAAAGAGAAGAAAAGGACAGGCAGATTCAGATGCAGAGAAAGAGTAGAGGGAAATGCAATATATATTAAAAGAGTTAGAACTGGCAAGTTGAGAACACCTCCCCCCCTTTTACACAGAAGTTCAGGTTTTGATGTTACCAGATATATTAGGTTAGTACCCCCTTTTCAGGAAAAAGAAGTAGATAGATACTTTCTTCACTTTGAGAAAATTGCTGAAAACTTTAAATGGCCCAGAAAGCATTGGACTTTGTTATTACAAAGTGTACTTAGTGGTAAAGCTTGTGAAGTCTACACTTCACTGTCAGTACAACAAAGCACTGATTATGACGTGGTTAAGGAGTACTTCATGAAAGGTTATAAGTTGGTACCCAAGGCATATCGACAAAAGTTTAGGAATTGTTGAAAAGAAACTGGACAAACTCACGTCAAATTTGCAAGGGAAAAAAAAACAACTATTTGATAGTGGTGCTCAGCCAAGAAGGTTGATCAAGATTATGATAACCTCAGACAGCTCGTATTAACTGAAGAGTTCAAGAGGTGCATCCATGGTGATGTCAAGACCTATCTTGACGAGCAGAAAGTGGAAACTTTGGAAAATGCTGCTCGTATGGCTGATGATTATTCCTTGACTCACAAAATTTCATTTGGCAATAAGTCTTCCTCTTAGCAGTTTTCTGCTAAAAAACATTTCAGTCTCAAATGAGTACTTCCAAATTTCAAAACAGCACAACTGTTAGGAATCAAACATCTGATAAGACTGATTGGAATTACCAAAAGTGCTCATTCTCATATTGGAGTAATACTTGATGTTGAGATTTATGTGAATTTATTCAAAGATATTCTGGATTACATCATTCAGGCATATCAGAACATTCAAGACTACTAGCACATTAAGACATTCAAGGCTACTAGAATTCATTCGGAACATTCTATATTTAGGACTTGTGATTAGAACACTTAGGACTATTGGATTATTTGGATTTTAATTCACGTTACTGTGTCTTTTGAATTTTCACTTTAACTGTCTAGAAATAAATTGCTTGTTGATTTTACTTAAAAAGTAGTTTTCACTTTCTTTCTGTTACATTATTTTAAGACGTAGAGTTACATAGTTGGTTTCACTTTCTTTCTGTTACATTATTTTAAGACCTAGAGTCATAACAATATATCTATATATATATATATATATATATATATATATATATATATATATATATATATATATATATATATATATATATATATATCATATGTAGCATATGAGAGTTAGAAGGAAAGAAAAAAGGAAAGAACAATCAAAAGAAAGTTTATCAATATGAATATTGGAGTATGGGGGAATAATATACCTTACATACCTTAGTAAATTTGCATAAAATGTGACAATTTTGTATTAATCACGATTTTTTTGTTAGCATACATTTATTGTTTTGAGATTGAATCTGCCTCAGTATATGGCAATGTGACTTATAATGCAGCACACGTTTTCTGCTCCATAAACAGAGTTACAGTGAGTGACCACTGTAGCAATATATATGCATAATTCATAGTAAAAAAAGATAACTTATTAGTATCATGGCTGTAAATGCACATGTTAAAATATTTACTACAATCTAACTGATCTATCCCCAAGCTCCACACACAATATAATCTTATCCAATGAAAACCAAGAGTACAATAAATGGCCCATTATATGCCTGCCCCATGTTTAATAGTCATCTATGTATGTAAATAACTTAAATTTTTGTGCAGAAAAGATTTTTCTTCTTTCAGTCACAGTGACCTTGACCTGGGAACTTTTGACCCCAAAATTACATAGCTTCTTCTTTACCACAAGTGCCATCCATCCACAAAGTCTGGTCCAGGTCTGTGATATAGAACTAATGGTATTGTGTGGAAACCATTTTATATCTTTTAGTGACCTTGACCTTTGACCTGAAAATCAATGCACTTTTCCCTTACCCTAACTTTAAGCCACTCACAAAGTTTTGTCCTAGTATGATAGGGTTCTTCCTTACCTTAAATGCAAGCCAACTACAAAGTTTGGTAACGAGATGGTGGAGAAAGAGTTATTGTGCAGAAACCATTTTTCTTCTTTCAGTCACAAAGTCCTTGACTTCTGATCATTTCACCCCGAAATTGATAGGTTTCTTCATTACTCCAAGTGCAAGCCATCCACAAAGTTTGGTAACTAGATGGTGGTCAACTCGAATTATTGTGTATTAGCAAAATTGGTAAAAGACAGATGGGCAGATGGACATCCTAACATAATATGCTCTGCCTTATAACTGGCATAAAAAAATCACTCATATTGTGTGAAGTGACTCAACATGAGGAACAAGCCTGCGCAGGTAAAGCCTGTCAAGCTACCCACCAGTGGTGATTTGTGAACAACTGACTTTTATTGCCTGATTTTATCCCATGGGTAGAAATGAACAAGAGTCCCTTGAAGGGACTGATGTTCTAATGGGTAAAAAGAATTTCCAGGAATTCAAGATAAGACCATTTCATCCTTTTAATTGTCATCTGTTGAAACCATCTCTGATATGCTTCAGCGATAACAAGATTTTCAAATTAGCTGCTGTTGTACACATACTGGATGTCAGCTTGGCACCATTTTCATTTAAGACAAATCAGACATCATTAGAAGTGTTTTGGTGAAAACCCCATGTCATAATGATCATCCATTCAGGGGAAATAGTTACAACAAAATTTGTAAGACAGTCATTGTGGCAGCAATATTTTATGTATTTATCTTGTGATCTGATTTATAATCAGATTTGTTAACATACAGAATAATTAGAAACACAAAATTTACAATCAAACTTGTCTTACAAGGCCACTTCTGGAATAGGGCAAATGCGGCCTCTTATGGTAGGTATCTTTTTATCTGAGGTCTACTCAGTTTTAAGAATTCTGTATACAAGTCATCTAGAAGAGCTGATCTTCAGAGCATATTTGTCTGTATATGTTATTACTGCACATCAACTAATGCATGGACCAAATGATTCTCTCTTTCTCTCGCTCTAAAACACGCAAGCAAACTAAGCACACTTCTTCTTACCATAAACAAGTTCCTGCACATCTCATCCCTCACAAGACAGAGCAAAGAGTTGTACTGACTGATATGGTCAGCACCAGTCTCCAAAGCAACTGTAAGCAAGCTAAGGCCCATGTGAATCATCACATCAGTGTTGTGGCGATCTAGCAGATTGGTAAGGGATATCAGGAAGCGGAACAGTTCTCGAACACATGGAAGATTGTAGGGTATCAGCGGGCCACTCCCTGTGAAAAAAAAAGTTCACAAAATATATGGAGCATTTATTGAATGTGGATTATCTGAAATGCAATTATGACCAAGTGTAAGTCTTTCATCTTTGTGCAAATATCTAAATGTGCATATTTTTACAATGTAAACAACACTGACTCTAAAATATATAGAACTCTTCATCCTTCCAAGGAATTCAGTATTTAAAAAAAAAATTTGCATACAATGACAAACCCCAAAATCAATGCATGTCTAAGATTAAACAGTGTGTAAATATTTACAACAAAAGTTCATGCATGTTAGAGATTAATATACCATATTTCATTGACCACACATTAACTTTGATACTTAATTTGATTATTTCCTCCATTTATCTCACTAATTACAGAACATAATCCACTGTCACTCCATTCCTCATTACAAAAATCTCTTAACAGAATAGCCTTTTAAATTATTCAGTCATATACTGACTCTCTAAATTTGATAGTATTTCTGTAAAGAACAAGACCTGTGTCAATACCAAGATGGTGTAATTGAAGAAAGTGTGATTGAATATGCAAGGGTTAAGTTCTAAGTCAAATAAGGCCCATAACTGACTACAATTTCATCAGAAAATGTTGACAACCTAACTTTACCTAGGTTTTCCTAATATAAAGCCTCATACAAAATTGTGTTTCAATCCATGATGTATAAAGTCCTTTAAAAGTTATTTGCTGGTACCCGGCCTAAGCTGGCAAGTCAATATCAGAAGCCAGTAACTAGTAAATCTGTGTCCCCTGATTTGTTAGTCAGTGACATCATTTGCACAATAGTGATGTAATTCCCATAACAGCTAGTTTTGAAACTTCCCTCTGTACTGCAGTGATTGGTTGGTAGCTTCACATCAGAATGGTGCATCATGGGGAAAAAAGTATGAGATTCCGTACTTTCACCAAGATGGTGGATAATAGTTATCTGCAGTCTCACAAGCACTGAAAGTGTGATGCAGTTGTCATCAAACAAAAGTTATTGACCATAAATTAAACTCATGAAGGACATACTTGAATGGATATGATATGACAGAACTGATGGACATGGACAACACTATATGACCCTCCAGTGAAGTTGGCAGGAGCTTGGCAAAAAAATTAACAAAGACCAGTTCAATTATTACGCATAATTATATCTGGGTTGAATATATATATATAATATATATATATATATATATATATATATATATATATATATATATATATATATATATATATATATATATATATATATATATATATGTATTTAAACTATAGTGAAATAACTTATGATAAAAAGAGTGAGAGTTACCCTCTCTATGATGTGGGTGGGGTATGAATTTGACCCCCAACTGATTTACAAAATTTTCTGGTGATGCAGGAACATGGATAACCTCAGGAGTTTCAACAGGTTCTGCTGGAGGGTTCTGCGAGTCACCCTCACTATTCAGCTCAAGTTCACTGCCTGATCGTGTAGTGTGAAAATAAATAGGAATGGTCAATGAAAGGTGTTCTGATGATGACCGATATCCCTCAGACAGGTCAGTTTGAGAAGCACTAGGCTGGAGTTGTCCCCCTTGACAATCCTGTTCAAAAGCATCTTCTTCACACTTTGTGGCCCTCTAGTTTAAATGAAAGATAAAATTTCCTTAATGATAGTTGGGCAATCAAATTAAATAATGCAAACACAGCTTTGTAATAAATGACGAGTACACTGATAAAACTTGAGGCCCCATCTTACACCCATAGTTTTATTGAAGAACTGGGGAATCAACAACTCTTCACTGCCAAGGCCATATCAAATACTCCCTTCCTAAAACAAATACTTCTGGGTTATAACAAATTATTCATTCAAATAAAAAGTTTGTTAAAACAAGGTTTATTTTCAGCATTCAATTGTATTTAAGATAAAAATTTATCGCTTATAGTATCTGTAAAACCATAACAGAGATTTCCGTCATGGTGAGGGAAGGCTGTATAACATTTTAGTACATCTGAAGAAGAAAAACACAAAATTTAAGAAATATTATTCCTCTTACAAACTGATGCATAAACAATTTTAGCACATAGCTATATCAACAGCAATATAGTGAAACAAAAAAAAAAATCCAACAGAATTCAAGAGCGGCTTCCTAAATAAACTATGAAAAAAGGAAACTAGTGCAATACCCATGTTATCACAATAAGCTAGCACCCAGCACGTTTCACCATCTATTATAATTCCTGCACAGGCTATTTATCTCCCAGTTCAATCTTAACTACATATGCCTCTAATGCTGCCTTCTGACCCTACTTATGGCAGAGTGTCTGCTACTTAAAAGTAAAGTTCAGTGTATATACAACGTAGAGCATATGAGCTCCTTGGACTGTAAATATTTTACTTTTATGATATTGTGTGATTCACTGAATGATACAGCCAACAGGATATATTTTTTACACAGTACTTTATCCATGACTCAATCATGAGTTTTTGTTTAATTCTGGCACGCCGAATGTGTGATGTCATTAATGCTAAAAGGCAATCGTTTACTGCAATCTGTTATTGCTATAATGGAGGTCAGCACAGGCCATTGTGTAGCACTGAAATGTTCCAATCGGCTAATAACAGCCACAAAGGTGTGTACAGCTGACAGTGAAATGATATGTTTAACCTACAATTTTGTGATTAAAATGATATAAAATAATCTTTTATGCTTTCAACTAATATAGTTTCATTCAACTAAGTGTTATTTCACCTCATGTCAATGATATAAAGAACAGATGAAAAATTCATCTAATCAAGAATATGATTCCTCATAAATACAAATTGCAAAGACTTCTGTTTTAAACTTTTTGTTATGTCAATAATATTTTATGTAAACATACCTGCTGGGAACGTTTGAAGAAAGCAAATTTTTTTGTAAATTATGTTTCTCCAATAATACTTACCTGATCACATTAACATTAGGTTTACTCTATGCTACCTCAAAATCCAGCCCTCCCTTAAAGCCAAAAAAAAGTCTTTCCTTGTGTATAACATATAGATGAAGGGAAGCAATTCTTACAGGTTAACTCCCCTTTATTCACACTAGGTGACTACCGGTATCCTGGATGTAACCAGTTTAAATTTTAGTGAAACCTTTAACAGGATGCACACAATGCAGGGAAGGGTGGGTGGGAATGTTAGTAATGTTATCAGATAAGTATTATTGGAGAAACATAATTTACTAAAAACTTTGCTTTCTCCTTCAAATACATTTTTCAATCAAATTAACATTAGAACAGGTAAAAGGAGGAGGAATTGCTGAGCATCCAACCTCTACCTGTGTCACCCTGTAGAAGCATGATTGCTCTACTGAAAGGATGAACTACTCTTAACGTTAGTTTAGCACAACCAAAGACAATGTGTTTATACACATGTGAGATATATCCCTGTGGGATCTTATACCTGATTACTGTTTTAACTACATTCTTTATGCGCCTCAGATAGCATCTGAGGATACATACGGGATCCTGCAGCTTTGCTTTTCTCGACAGGTTGATTGAGGAGATAGAGAAAATGGTTATTTGTTGGTTGCCTAGTGATAGCAACCTGTTCTTAGACACGAAACCAGGTTGTGTCATTAGAACAACCGAGCCTTCGGAATGGAACTGCATGTAGTTCAGATTGACGGACAGTACAAGTAGCTCAATCACCCTGCATGCTGAAGCTAGCACTATCAGGAAGCAAGTCTTGTAAGATAAATGCTTCAGTGAGGTGGAAGACAGGGGCCTGAATTTAGATGAGTTGAGCCATGTCAAGACCCAGGAGAGGTTTCATTTCAGGAACAAGGTGAGGCAGCATGGTCTGGATATGTTAAAACTGAACAGCAAGTCAGAAAGGTCCTTGATGTGGCCAATATTATCTCTTCCATGACGTGTATGAGATCATGAGATGGTATTCCTTGATTGCAATAGGAGCTAACTTGTTCTCAAAGAGAAACAGAAAGAAGTTAGACAGTTGGGTAATGGAAGCTGAGAGTGGTGTGATGTAATTAACATGTCACCAGTCATTGTAACTCGCCATTTCCTCTTGTATGCTTTAAAAGTGGAGGGCCTTCATGCTGTGCGATCCTCTCCACAACTAAAGCACCGAACTCCTTTTCTCACAGGGTATCCCTGACAAGAGTCAGTCATGAAGGAGTTTCTCCAGACAAATGGAATAGTGGCGATAGTATGTCTGTCACTAGATTTGTCAATTGTAGAGAAGCAATCAGAGCTATTTCACATTCTGTGCCCCTCACTTACTGAATTATCTTCGGAATCCTAACTGATGGAAGGAAGGCATATGCCCTCATTCCCTTCCAGCTGATTAAAAGGGTGTTGACAGCCCATGTTTTGGGTTCAGAAATGAGGAGACGAAGATGGGCAGTTTGTTGTTCCACCTCATTGCAAAAAGGTCTAGCATCAATCGGCCCCATAGGGCACATACTCGATGAAAGATTGACAGATGGAAAGACCACACTATATAAAGCAGTTGGCCTCTCCTTGATAATGAGTCGTCCAGGACATGGAGCCTGCCTGGAATGTGTCAAAGTTGAATATTTACCTGATATTGGGAACACCAGCAAAGGTATTCCCATACCAGGAGGCAAAGGTCTGGTGATTTCATCCCTCCCCCTTATTGGAAGAGGTATGTCACTACGACTAAATTGTCTATCATTCTCAGGACTATCTTTCCTTGGATGCAGTCCATCCAAGCATTGGAGGCATTGAGATTGGCCTTCATTTCCGAGAGGTTGATATGAAAAGCATTGTCTTGCAGCGTCCACTTGCCGCTGACTGTCACAAAGTCTGGTAGCAGTGTGCTCCCCATCCTGACCAACTGACATCTGAACTGATTGTTATTTCCAGATATGGGGTTTCTAAGGGTATTCCCTGCTAGCCACTCCCTGTCTTCTGTCGACAATGAACACACATTACAACTGTGTGATGACGAGCACTTGGTGCATGACAAACAGGTTTTGTGATTGTCTTCTACAATTTTAAATCACCTACACTTCTTGCACTTTATTGCGATTTCTGTAACGAAAGAGAAAAGCAAACAAGTACATACAAGAAATATACAAATAACTGAAATAATGACGAATTTGCCTTGCCGAGATGACCTAAGAGGTACAATAAATTGAAATATAACTGCACAAAACAATTTCACCGGTGAAATTTGTGTGCTGCCGATCAAAATCACATGAACAATAATGAACAGTATGAAAAATGCAAAAAGACAAATAAATTCACTGGAAATCATGTAAATGTTGTATGCACAATGTATAACAACATTTTGATTTACTATACCACTGAAAAGAAATTGTGGATGGTCAAACTTAAGTAAATATTTACATGATTCCAGGAGGAACTATTTACAGTTGCAAGTGAAAGTTGAAACTTGTTACATCCAGGATACCAGTAGCCACCTAGCAGGAATAAAGGGGAGTTAACCTGTAAGTTTTGCTTCCCTTCATCTATATGTTATACAGACGAAAAGACATTTTTGTCTTTCAGGGAGGGCTGGATTTGGAGGTAGAAGAGATTAATCCTACTGTTAATTTGATCAGGTAATGTATTTGACTTAGAAACACTTTCTCAGTAATGTGACCATAAATTCCACCAGAATATTAATCTTCAATGAAATAAATGAATTTTTTTAGACATTTTGTGCCTTCTAAAAGTTCTTGACTACCTCCTCAAAAATATATAATTCTTTGTGAGAAATCATCTTTAGTAGTGAAAAGCGACTATCATTTAGAGAAATATAAAAACTTCAATGTCATTTTCTTAATGACAAAGAAGACAAAGTTGGTCAAGAAAAACACTGTTTATTGTGGAGAGAGAGTGATGCATTTATGCAAAACTACTTTTTTATGAAGGAAGTATAGATTTAAAGATCCAATTATTTCAATTTGCGATTTCACCAGGCATCCTTTAAATTAATATGACTTTAAAAAAGAAATGTACAAACAAATGAACGAGTAAGAGAGTAAGTATAAGAATGAATGAATGAACAAATGAATAAATGTATGTACAAGAAAAGAGATAAATAGGAGAATTATGAAATATATGAATGCACACACCAATGAGAATAAACAAGAGTATAAAGAAATGGACATTACAACAGTGTAAGATTATAAGATCAAATAGAAAACTTAGTCGTTATCATTTACAAAGTGATACTTCTTTCACATGTAGACATTTTAACTATACTGAAACCACAATGGGAAATACAGTTATTAAGTGTAAATTACATGAATGACAGGTGTTACTTTTGAACAACAGTTTAGTCTTTTCATTAGATGGAGCAATAAATCAATTATCTTCTTCATGTGTCCACCGAGCGTGCACACAATAAATTTTCTACATAGCCGACAAGCCCAGTGATTATTCTACTATATAATTTAGGGCCATCTGGTGTCACTCAGTTTTGTTGGTAGCCCCAGAATTTTATTTTGAAATATCCCATTTGAAAGTTAGAAACCAACGCTTGGAGGAAAATTTCCCTCATTCCATTCATATCTATAACATATAGTACTGGACCAGAACTGTAATTTTACCTTTTCCTCATCAGAAGTCATGTTGATCAAACACAAGCTTGCCAATGATGTTATATTTTAGTCACAATAAGTACTCAGATTCTCCAATTTATGTGGCTTGTCGAAGAGCTGACAAGAAAGCAGACTTCTCCATTTTCATAGTGAAGGATATCCTTCCTTAACAAGACATTTTTTTTGACTAGCTGTTTGGATAGTTGACATACATGCTGGTAATGACAGATACACACATTTTATGCCTTGAATTGCTTAAATTGAACAGTGCCCAAGATTCATCTGTCAAGGCATGCTCTGAGTCATGTGGTCTAACATGATATGGTAAATGACTTTCAGACAACTTTACTTCTAATGAACCAAATCATCTTTTTATGACATTCTATTTCATGTTTTTTTTTTTAGAAAGTGAATATAGTTTTCAACAGTGTTAACTATTCTAGTTTACTGACTTGTGTCTGCTTGGTAAATATGCTGCACAATATTCCTATCGTTTAGAACAGAACAGAACTTTAATCTGATGTGAAACTCACTTAAGGTACCATATGATTATAAAGCCCTTTCCTTCCATCAACACCTGTAAGTAACACAGAATTATTATAATGCAGCCTAAATTTATATTCTGTTTGGTAATAAACATATACATTTGGTAATAAACAGATACATTTGGTAATAAACAGATACATTTGTTGGCTGCACATCCTGAAGTTATATTAAAGACTTTTTTAAAAAAAATGTTTTCTTATACCAAAGAACACAACTACAACTACTACCATTCTACTACATCAAAAGGCAACTTCTCAATCAAACAAGAACAAAATTATCTAACTAATTCTGATTTACACTATTCTCATACCCTTATAATAATTTTTTAATCTGCTATAAAGGGACATCTAAAACAAATTACAAAAAAATTTTACAGGAGTGATGAAGGATAGGTTAGAATCATGAGAAACCTATGTGTTAAAAATTCCCAAAAGTACTCAATTTGCAATACAAAACTCCCAATTCTAATGATGGGTCCCCAAAATTGTATGGTTGGAATCATACCTGAAGCCTCGAATCTCCCCTATTTTGGATCGAAGACCATAAAATAAGTCTCCATTTTATTTAATCTGCAACATCTTGTGTTTTATTAAATCTGCCATTTATTTTATCTTTAAGTCTTTTTGAACACATTTCAATTTTAAAGGCTTCATGTGTAGATATCATCTAAACAGAATTAGTTTATTCATATTAAGCTGTCAAGAATAAGGCAAGGTACGTAGATGTAATTCAGACAACTATATATATATATATATATATATATATATATATATATATATATATATATATATATATATATATATATATAAACCAATCTGCTGTAAAATCACTCAGAATGACCTCTCAGTTTGCTGAATCAACTTATTTCATGTTAACTTAATGAACAAGTTAAATTGGCATTTTCTAAACAGTGACCGTGCTAAAAAAATATATAATAAACAGGAGTAAAAGGTAAGGGTTTAAAGAATGCTGATATTTGAATCTATGTAAAATTGTCATCTTCTGTTTACAATTTATGTCCTGGAAGGAAATTATTATGGCTTGAGATAAACAGTCATAACTGCTGAATTAGGAGTGGTACCAATGACATCAAGCTAAGAATGGTAATTCCACTCATCTTTACTGAAACTCAGTTGTGTTTTCCTCGGGGAATAGGTGGTCGCTATTAAAAATTATAATTAAACCACTATTTTACATTTAATAAATGCAAATGACCAATAGAATGTGTTTAATAAGATACTTTTAATGGTGTTTTATCAGAAAATTTACTTCCTAAAATTTGACAAAACTTTACCTTTCTTAACTTTCTGAACACAGTTTCACTGAGGACTGTTCCAGAGTGTAGGTATTTGATGCTGAACAATTCAATTAAAATCTAATGGATTATGGAATCTTTGAACAAATATGCCTTCAATCCCCTTCTTAATTATGAAATAGCCCTGAAAAGAATGAATAAAATTGTATGTAAATATTCTCACCTCAAACCCTTTTGTGATATCAATGACACCATCTCCTTCTACTGGGATTGTGGCTATACTCTCACGACTAGCATTGATATAAGCTACACCATTATCCACCGCACTGTCTTCCTCAGTTTTTCCACCCTCAGTTATGATGATGCAAAGATCTGAATCTCGACGGCCATCAGAAACTTCAGTACCTTCATTAGCCCCAAGGACACTCTTGTCATCTTCTGGTAGGTTTGACTCGGTGGTTGTTGTGGACTTGAGGTTGGAGGGAAGATTGGATGGAGGATTGACTTTCTTTTGTTTTAGCTTTGGGGATTTCTTTCTTTTTCCTAAATGAGAGGGATCTACACGACCAGTCCTCATTTTCAACTGAAATAAATAAAATATTTATCATAATATATTTTTTTAAAATTGGGACAGTGTTACATCCTTTCCATATGCACCAAACCATGATTGGTTTTTAAACTTGCAGACGAGGCTGAGTTGTTCAATATTTCATCAGCTTAAAAGTTATGAAATGATGGTATGATTCTATATGAGGTAGATACAGAAAATATTAATTTCATAAGGATTCCATACATAACTCAAATGATATATATAAACCCACACATGTAACACATATGGAAAAGAAATATCATATTGTGGCTTACACATGAAAAAAAAAAACCATATACAAAGCATGCAGGCAATGCATGTAAAATGATGCTTTTTATATGAAATTCATAAGGAATGTATATTTAACACATACTGTATGTGGTGCTCAAAATTAGTGGTAGTCCACAAGCCTGAAGCTAGTAAATTCCCTGTCAGACCAGTAGTTTTCATAATTTCAAAGGTCCAATGGCTAGTAAAATTTCAGTTGTTGCCAGTCAGTGTTGTTTACGCTATCAAAGGTAATTTTCAAAAATATGAATGATTGGATATGCCCAAGTTCCATCAAAGCTAACTGAGTAAATCCCTGAAATTCAATTGCCCCCTAAAGGGTTAGAACAATTGGGATTTGACTTCTCATATTTAAAAATGAGGCTCTATTTCTTGCTTTTTAAGTTCTCAAGTTCGAATCTTCCCAAAGCTAATTTCGTAAATCCCCAAGACCCAATTCCCCTCTAGATAGATAAAAAAATTGGAATCTGACTGACTCTTTGTATTTCAAAATGAAACTCTAATTACCACTTTTCAAAACAAGAAAAATGTGGCATTTTTCAGAAGGTGTTAAACCACTGGGAAAAAAAAAGCAAATGAAGAATGAGAATGACACCAAAAAAAAAAAGGAATAATGCTCATGAACATTTCAGGAGACACGAAAAAAAGACAGAGAATGACTGATTCATGATGAGAACAACATTATGCTGTATAACTAGTGCATGGAGTACACAAAAATGGACTCTGAGAAAAATTCCAGGTTTATTGCAGGTTGTTCTAACTTTAAATTTGAATCAGTAATAATATTGCACATGGAAACTGAGCAACATAAAATGAATTCTTGGAGAAGAGCAGCTATGCAGAAAACACCAGAAGTGTTGACCCCTAGTAAGATCTTGGAAAGTTTAAATTGGAATGTGTTTGACTGGCTAGTTAAATTGTTTGAAATGTGAATATGCAATCATAAAGAACAGATGACCCTTTACTAATTTTGTATGGACATTTCAGCTTGATGAGAGGAAAAGGGGTTGATGTTGGAGAGATTTGGATCCCTTCTGGAAATGGACCAAGATAATCTAGAGAAGCAAGGATTGTGAATTGACCAGATTATTGATAATTTATTTTCTAGATCATGAGATGCAAGAGTGACTTTCTAAGTTATAGCTAGTAAAAGCATCAAGTACGATTTGTCCTAGATTTGCAATGTATCTCACATGTTTATATGTATATTCCACTTTCACTAGACAATTGTTGGACTTGGAGATGTGTAATATAAATCATTTTACTCAGTCATCGTTTATTAGAATTAATTTCTGGACAACCAGTTATTGTTTTTTCTTTTGAACTAGTAGTGAATATTTCAAGCAGCCTTGGTGATTTTCTAAAGCAAGATTTGTACTTTTGTATTATGTATGATGGTGATATTTAAGAAATAAAAGTAGTTAATTTCAATATGTGTCTCACATTGTTTTGTAGAAGGACTCGTGAAGATTCAGCAGGACTAGTAAATTTCTCAATCTACTCATCTTTCTGACTCCAAGGAAATTTATGTTAAATTCTAGGTCTGATTATGTGGACCGTTTTCCTGTGTAGTAGTTGGATCAGGGAAGTAAGAAAATGTTTTTGGGTAACTGCTCACTCAATACTTATAAATGCACACCTAATCATGTACACTCCTCTTAATTAAGATGGCAGCATTGGTGTCATTTCCTGGGTAATGTATCTCATGTGTGAGAATGTGGTCCAAAAATTCTACACAATACGAGGTCCAAGTGGGCCTGAAATTGCTCATCTGCCTTATATATCATTTAACCATTTAACTAAGCAGGTTTATGTAGTACTCTAAGAACACAACCTATGTAACTATCTCAAAAACTTCATACCATGTTGATTTGACCTGTTCTACTATATCCTGATTTTAAAACATTCTTTCTAGAGATAAAGGCATAATTAATACCAGTGTTGCACATATGATCCCAAGTGCAGGGGATAATGTGTCCCCCACCCTCAAAATTTGTGGGACACACAATATTTTTGAGGGAGAAATGAAAATAATAGTACATAATCCACTAACAATGCTATAAAAATGAGATAATCTTTTGCTTCAACAGTTTTGCCACTTTAACTTTGTGATCTGCATTGTACTATCATATTTTCCTTAGACACTTACATTATTGCAATAGAACTTTTATCATGTGTTCAAGCAACTCATGAAAACATTGACATGCTTGAAATATCTTTTTAACATGAAATGAGCTGCAACATGGAATTTTTCATTCCGGATCTTGCTCTCATTTAACTTAAGCACTGATTATAATCAATACCTGTTTTCTGAATTGCTCTTCTTTTCAAACAAACATATCATTCATCAAATGACAACTTGTGTATTAGCATAAATTTAGTCTCTTTTGTCATTATTTCAACCTCGAAAATATGTTACACTAATGGCAGTCAAACATTGTGCACAAACAGTGCTATAAAAATAAGATAATCTTATTTGCTTGAACAGTTTTGCCACTTTAACTTTGTGGTCTGCACTGTACTATCATACTTTCCTAGGACACTTACATTATTGCAATAAAAGTTTTATCATGTGCTCAAGTAACTCATGAAAACATTAACATGCTTAAATATCTTGTTAACCTGAAATTACCTGTACCATGGAATTTTCCATTCCGGATCTTGCTCTCATTTAACTTCAGCGTACTCTCATTATCTACCAACATTTATTATGATAAATACCTATCTTTTCTGAATTACTTTGTATCCAAACAAACAAATGATTAATTAAATGACAACTTGTGTATTTGCATAAACTTAGTCTCTTTTGTAATTATTTCAACCTCAAAATAAATTAAATCTTCCTGGCCATAGGGGCGACTTTAACCTCGAAAATACATTATACTAAAGGCCATCAAACACTTTACTCTGTGAGTTGTCCGACTACACCAAACATTAAATGTTTTCATTGCCAGATACACTGTTTTAAAATAGATATTGATTGCCATCTTACAGTTCTATCACCTTTTGCAACTTTGGCCAATGCTTGTGCCAACAGAGACATGGATATTCACTAATGAAACATTGTAGGCATATCTTTTATATTTTTTTTAATGAAAAAGTGCGCCCATGCGGTAGCACCAGGTCAAGATTTGGGGAACATAGGACAAAAAATTGTAGGGAAACCCACAAGCCTGTGCTCAATGTGCAACACTGAATATGCATAGTCTCCTGCTCATAACAGAACTCATCCAAGATTTTGATGACAGCAAAACATTTACCTAGTTTTATAGAAACTGGATAATAAACAGAGTCTCTAGATATAGAAAAGTAACAAGTTTAGCCAATCAGATTGAAGGTGGCTCATTAATTTGTGCATATCCTGCTTATTATAGAACGTGTCTACATCAGTGATAATATAAGCTTATTTACGAAGGTGGAGCAAAATCTGATTGGAATTTGGTCTCCAGAATGGTAAAAAGCTTAGTCAACCACAGATAAAAGATTACCTCATTAATATGCCTAGATTTTGCTCATAATCAAACATATCCAACATCCTGATAATATAAGACTATTTAACAAGTTTGAGCAAATTCTGATCAGAAATATAATTGTCAGAATGTTGACAAGCACAGCCAATCAGATGCAAGGTTACATCATTTATATGCATGAATTTCACTCATAATCATACCCAACCAAGATGTTGGTGACACAGGTCTATTTATCAAATCTGATCAAAATCCTATAAAAAATACAGTCTCTAGAGTGGTAAAATAACAGCCAATCAGATGCAAGTTCACCTCATAAATATGCATAGGTCTTGCACATAATAAAATCATCCAACATCTTGACGATATTATTCTATTTAACAATTCTGATTAAAATAAGTCAGAAGTACACTCTAAATGCCTGCCAGAACATGTGTCATGCGAAAAACATGATTTTTGTATGCCCAAATCCCTTGACACGTTTGTGTTTACATAAACATGATTTTGAGTAATCTTATGAAAAAAAAAAAGAGAGTGAGACCTATGTTGACACCACAATATATGCCTATATAAACAGTAAATGATCATGCTCATGGAAAACTATCACCATGGGACAGTTTATACAGTTGATTGTCATACAGCAGTTAAATTGTAAAGGCAGTCAGAGATAAATAATCACCACTGCACAGGTTATGTAAATGACTGACAAAAGGAAGGGTGATTTTGTGTTTACAGTCCTTCAAGCACTGCTGTGGAAGAACCCATTAGGCTAATTTGCATAGGTAAAGTATATGCTGTGAAACAACCCAATTCATTTAAAGTTAGGTAAATCAAAGAGATGTGTGTTGAAGAAACAAAAGTTATTACACTTCCTTGACTTTGAATGGGAATATTTAATCCATACAATTATTGGTTAGTTCATGATCAGAGGCAATGTTTCTTTTAAGTTGGATTTTATTCTAGGGGTGAAACGATTCATCGATATATCGATGCATCATTACTTTTGCATTATCGATACACGTATCGATACAAGAGATGAAGAATCGATACAAATGATACTGACCCTATAGAAGTTACTTTAATCTTTAGCAGTCATGAATAATTATTAGTCATTTGCCTTTTTATTCTTTAAATTGAGAATTTATCTGATACGGCCGTCACAGGCACAGGCACTATTTGTTTGTCAGTAAACATGAAAAAAAAAAAACTCTTGAAAACACCCACCCACCTTTTGCAAATTAGCACAAGGTTACATGGTTCGAAATGTGTCTCCCCCCCCCCCATATATCAACGTAAAGGAGACTTTCCAAATTTGTTCCACATGTAGATTGAAGTACTTTACTGATCATTTAATAACCACTTTTCCGCGAGGTTTCTCTGTTGCTTCGTATCTTGGCTATATGGATCGAATTTAAAAGCTACACTTCCAGTGTGTCACTCGGTGAAATATGTGATGCTAAATTCTGATTAGTGGTTATTGTTTGTTGCAGTCCAGAGTAAACAATAACCACCAATCAGAATTGACTGTAGCATATTCACTGCGTGACACACCAGAAGTATTGGCATTCAAACTTGATCCATGTACTAAGCAACAGAGAAACTTCGTTCAAACTGGTTATTAAATGATTTGTAAATTACTAAAGTCGTACATGGAGAACAAGTTTGGAATGTTTCCTTTTACGTTGATATAGGTAATCAGTGACTAAACGTGCCAACATGATAAATAAAATTAGCACAGAATCAGCAAGAAGGCAGATCTCAAACCATGCAGGTTTGTCACCTTGTGTTAATTTGTTAATTTTGTATAGAAGTGGAGAGGGCATTTGTCAATAGTTTTCCTTTTCACTAACAGAAACGAGTGCCTGTGACCGCGGCAGTTGTTTTACATCTGCAGAAAGTACAATGTGATAGATTTTGGTTGTAGGTCATCTCCACTCCCACATCTGGACTTGATCCAGATAAGATTTTCCTTGCAGGTGGGAATTGCACCATTTCTTCTGTTTTGAAGATAACACTGTCATGTCTTTCAAATTTAAGTGAGGACATGAAATTGATAATAAGATGTTTTACAAGCATTCATGCAGTGCAAAACAAATGGTGTGGTTACCAAGATGAGTCCTGGATCCAATCAAACAGAATAGCCTCAAATGGCCTAAATAATTGAATTAAAATCACTAACAACTAATATGTAGTCTGTTTGGATGTATTATTCTTTATCTTGTCAAGGATGAAAATGGCATATGAACAGACGACGAAATAGAAATACAACCTGTATGTCAACACATATAAAACAGCACAACCTTACCATTGACAGTCCTTCTAAAGATGAAAAGACCATCAAGTTGATATGTGTATCGATAATGTATCGTATCATAGGCTGTGTATCGTGAATCGTATCGATGCGTGGCACAGGTGTATCGTTTCACCCCTATTTTATTCCATATATAAAATTCAAAACACGATTATTTCAGAAGTTGGAATAGTGTGGAAGTGAGATTCATTTTCAAAGGCAAAATGTTGAAACATGGTGGCCATATTTGATCTATGATTGGCACCATTTCTATTTAGTACCAACTACACATTATAAGAAGTCTTTTGGTGAAAGCACAATTTCAATATGACCAGCCATCTAGGATAAGTAGTGATAACAAAATTTTCAAGATGGCCATTGTGGCAGTCACATTAAAAGTTGGATTAGCACCAATTTCATTTATGACCAACTAGACATCAAAAGAAGTCTTTCTGTGAAAACCCCATGCTGATATAACCATTCATTCAGAAGAAATAGTAATAACAAGATTTTCAAGATGGCCATCATGGCAGGCATATTGAATGTCTGTATGGCACCATTAGGACCAACCAGACAGCACATGAAGTTGTTTAGTAAAAACCCAATGTTGATGTGACCATCGATCAGGAGGAGTAGTGATAACAATATTTTCAAGATGGCCACTGTGGTGGCCATATTGAACATCTGATTCACACCATTACATTATAAGAAGTCATCTGGTAAAAACATCTTAGGAATGTTACATTTCTGTCAGGAAACCATAACTGAATTCGCTTTGATATGGCCATTCATGCAGTGTGTAACTGGTTTTCAACATAAAATTTAAAATAAGTAGATAGTAAAGTCATTATGGAAAAAGTAGGTTAAGTAGTAAAGACTAGGGCCGCTGGAAAGACTATCTTCGAATGCATTCTGAATTAGTCTTGATCACTAAGCTGTCTGATGCATGCTAATAGGCATGATTAATGTCTTGATGATTAAGATTCAGTCTGGTATCATAAATTTGTGTTCCTACTCTTGTGACATGCAGCAAGTGAACTGTAAGTTAACTTATCAGTTGGATAAGGTACAGTATGGATAATAAACAACCAATGCAAGCATGAGTGAGGTTTGCATTTTGCATTGTTCACAAAAGATCCCATCAAATTTAAAACAAACTCAAAACATAATTAGTTGAAAACCAGAGGTAAAATACACAATTTATTAAATTCTTATCTTGAGCTCTGCAGGTTAGACAGAAAACTTCAGTATATCGGGGTTCAAACTCTAGGCATACAATGATATTATCTGAAAATTCCCGCTTAAGAATGCACAACTAATGTAGATGATTTGACTTTCAAAATAGTTAAACATAGAATCAGTCTTGGAAATAGCTTTTTACTCTGAGACTTGCTGGGCATTCAGCCCAGCAAGTTTTGGATTTTTGAAGTTCCAATCAATGTGAAGCAGGACTGAACTTCAAAGACGAGTGTATAAGTAGGAGAACCAGTCGAATTATGTTTGGTCTTATTTGATTCGTTGATTCATTAGCATTCAGCCAATGTGAAGCTAGCTCACAACCACATGCTGATGTATTTGGAAGGAAGGTTACATGAATGGTGAAAGTACCTAACCATGAATGAATACTGAACAGAATTTCTGACTCAGAATTAAGTGTTGGTCATTTGGTCCACTTAAAGGCAACTTCTGCCAGTCTGAAATTTTTTTTGTCTGTAAAGACCGACGGTCAGATGCTAATTTCCAAAACTGCGGAATCTGAATGTTGATGTTGCTGATGCAGCCATAGCAGGATAGACAGGAAACTTAAGTGTATCAGGGTACAGACAGTAGGCATATAGTAATATTAGATTCATGGCAATAAAGGCTCAAACATTCCAATGACAATACTATCAATGCAAGATGTTGCATCTTACTTAATGTTCCCATGACTACTCAGGCTTTTATTGGCATACTCTGTCAATCAACCTTGCACTACTGGCTGATGCAACATTGCTCTGCCCACCAATTTCAAAGCTAGTTAAAGAAACACTAACTTCTTGATTAGACCATGTTTCCCAGTCAAGTCATCCCCAGCAGGTGCAACCAGTGGACTTGGTTATTTTAAGCCCAAGTATAAATGTCAGGTGTTAGATCTTGCTCTGCTTAATCGTTTCAGTAATGAAAACTGATACCACTCAACCACATATTGCTACAACTGATCACGAGTTAAGTTAGATTACCTCTGTAATTATTATTGTGAGGTATTTAAATTCATGGCCATTGCCACAAAATTTCTTTTTGTAGGAAATCTATCTACAATGGGGGAAAGTATTTAATTGATAACAATGAAGAAATTATTTGAACCTCCATGCAAAATTTACATGTTTTGTTTGCACAAGATCACAAGCTACTCTGCTGTAAAGCTGGATAATTTACAAATTTTCTATACATTTAAGGTTAAAAATTTGGTACGGCCCTTGCTGTATACCAGCCTCAATGGCATTAAAAAATTATTTCAGTCATGGTACCTAAAATATATTTCATAAAATTTAGTTCGTTCTTTTTGTTGTTAATTCTTTCATCCCTACATTTACATCTCCTTTGAAACTGAAAGAGGGGGGTGGGGCAATAAGTACGTGATTTACATGCTCTAAAGTGCTTTGGAACTATTGATAAGCAGCATAAATGACTTCCCTTGGAAAAATCCAACACTGTCAACTGAATTTTTAATTTCGTGTGTGTGTATATGTATGTATGTATGTATATGTATATATATGTATGTATGTATGTATGTATGTATATATATATATATATATATATATATATATATATATATATATATATATATATATATATATATATATATATATATATATATATATGTAAAAGAATGAAGTTGTAGTAACACATATTTGATACAACAAAATATCTAAATGTACCAGTATCATATTCTTCTCTCAGTAGATATTATCTCTAATATGGCATACTGCCAATTTTGTGTATTTTCTTGTCTTTATAAAATTTATTTTTGTTGCATTGATTTTTCTCTGCACTTCCTAAGAAAAGAATCAGCGAAATTATATGTATCATGTACTTCATTATAAGGCAATCTCACAATAAGGTGGTATACTCTATGTCTCCCATGGACATCAATTAAAATGAGGGAGTACTGTACAATGATTGGCCTTGAATTAGATGATAGATTACATGTAGATCATGATAGGTAGTATGTGTATCATAATGAAAGGAAGACATCAAAAAATGTACTGCAAGCTCCTTGTTGTCAACAAATTTTACTGCACAACAGTCTTAGATTTTAAATGTGAGAATTTTTAATTCATTTTGTGGATTTGTGTAAAATTCATGTACTCATCCTGAAGTGTGCAGATTTCAAAAGAATGTATCCATATATTTTCAATATAAAAATTAAAGAATCCGTGGTCATAATAACATTGATGATGTCAAAAACTTGCTTGAAAACTTGCAATTTCTGGGAAAAATACAGTGTGTGCTCCCTCTTTTTTAATTTGTAAAAGTCTATGCAGATTATTAGTGGCAAATTTAACTCAACCCTTTTTTTAATGAATTTTGTAAGTATGTGGTAGAATGGTAGTGATATCTGTTACTAAAACAACAATGCACAGCAAGGTCTCACACATGACATGTATACATCAGTGGTTAAAAATCAACAAAATCTAATGGCTGCACATTTGCCGTAGACAACTTGACTGGAAAAAAAGCTGGCTGGTTAAGAGTCAGAGTGTATCATTCACTAGCTCTGAAATTGCCTTTGTGGGTGGAATAATGATGCATCAGCATATTGCCAAGGTTGACTGACAAAGTATACCAATAAGAAGCTTGAGTCGTCGTGGAAAATTTAAGTATGATGCAATGTCCAACATCATTAGTATGGTAAATTTAATGTTCAAGCCTTTATTGCCATGTGTGTATATAAAAGTTTCAGTTGAATGCAGCAACTGATGTAGAAGATATATGACTTTTAAAAACTTCACATGGGACCTTAACATTGTTCAGACCAACACTGCAGGAAAAGTGACACCTGTCTCACCATTTGCAGGCAAAACACCAGGAAAACTTTTAGTATTATCAACATTGAAGCAAATACTGAAGGAAGTGACACAACATGAGAATGTTTGTATCAGAAGAGAGACATGTTTACCTTCTTCATGTTAGCGCTCCATTTTGGATCCTCCTTAAACAGTGGTAATCTGGAGAAAAGGAGCTGAACCATATCCATTAAAGTGTGTTCAGCAGATTTCCTCAGCAGCTCTGAAAAAATCAAGTTAAAAAGGTAATTAAATATGTATTTCCTGATGAAATTTTCACAAGATATCACAATGGAAATTTGATGCTAAGAGTTTAATCTGCAAAAATTTTTCTCCCAAACCTCCACCTAATTGTCTTGACATTTTTTGATCTTTTAACATACGCATTTCTAAATATGCAACATGCAAGTAAATGTGCCACTAAAAACCTGGATGTATGCATAAGAATAGGCAATTTCAAATACAGAAAAATGACATATCTGGAAAAGAGATATATCTGGCAATATTGAAAATAATACAGTACAAAATATTTTATTTATAGTCTAAATTGTGGCAAACGTTCCCCCTCAATCGAAGAAATATATTTTACTAGAAAAATGTATGGGGGGGGGTACAACTAATTTTAATTATGTAATACTTAGCTGTCACTATTATTAAGCTTTAACTTTCCGCATGGAAATATTGTATGTGCAAGATGCACCAACTCTATGTTCTATAGATTTCTAAGAACACGTGCATTGACCCAGTCTGATCTACGTCATCAGCCAATGTGCTATAGTGTGTCCTCATTTTTTTTTCAGGATGTGAGGCTAATGAAGGCCATCAGTGCAGGGTGGGAGGAGGACATCCAATAGTGACAGGTAAGTATTACATAATTAAAATTAGTTTTACTCCCACAAAAAAACTACATTTTAATGTCAGTAATAACTTACCTGTCACTATTATTAAACTGAATTTGTCAGTAAGGAGTGTCGCTGATGGACTGTGAAGAGTAAAATGTGGAAAAATGACTCACTTTCTAGTCCAAGCAGTCAACTGCAGTTATATGCGACAGTAGCCTGGGTCGCTGATTGTGCAGCAACTATCGGACAGAGAGAGAAAATACCTTGTGTGCAAGTGCCAAAATGCAGCCTTCAAAATATCGTCTAAAGATGAGTGATTGAATATGCCCAGGAAGTAGCAATAGCCGTGACTTCATGGGCTTTTATTCTCACGAACGATAAGCCTATTCTGTAAGAGATGCATAAGCTCTCTTGACGGTGAGCAAAATCCATTGAGAGATAGTGGATGCTGAAATATCAGCTGAACCCCTCAAGGGGAGAAAAAGCCTTTTCCTACCTTTCTTCCTTCTCCCTTTAGCAGTTGCTGAATAGAATCTAAGTGCCCTTACTGGGCAAAGAAGTTTATCGTGATCATCCCCAGCACAGATGCGACTGAGAATGGGGATTTTGTCAATGCTTACAAAACACACGAAAGGTTCCATTTTGGTGTTCATGGGCAAGACAATGGTTTCTGTAGCTCGAAATACTTAATAAGATCCGACATGTGAGGATATGAACCAATGGATTGACCTCTGGAAAATGTAAGAGTGCTCGAAAGGGCAGCCCTATAACCTCTGGTTGTAGAGGCTGAACAAGATCTCTCCTCAAAGAGAAAGAGAAGAAAATCTGCTACTGCAGCAAGACAGGGTCAGTAAGGATTAATGCATTACTTAGCGCACCAATCACAGAAGGTTTTCCACTTTGTATCGTAGACCTTGGATGTAGAACATTGCCAGGCCTGTACAATGCAGTCGAAAACTTTGCCTGGCAGATAGATCACTTGAGATGAGCCAAGTGTGAAGGTGGAGAATCTGAGGATTGGTGTGAACTAGAGTACCTTTGTGTTGTGAGAGAAATTTGTCCCACGTAGGTAATACCCTTGGTTTGTCAATCAACAGGTTGAGTAGGTCATTGAACCATGACCTTGCAGCCACAGAGGTGCAATCAGGATGATCCATGCTGATCTTGTGCAGTATTTGTGGAATCAACCAGAAGGGTGGGAATGCATAAAGCAGACAATCAATCCCAGTTTAGACTGAAGGCGTCCACTGGTTGCTTGTTGTTTAGTTTGTTGCAAACAAGTCCACTAGAGGTGTCTCCCATAGACTAAACAGAGACTCTACAACTGCTTGATGACGAGACCATTCTGTTAGGACTACCTTGACTTTTCTGGATTGACTGTTGGCAAGAATGTTTTTCTTCCCTGGAATGTGACGAACTCTGAGTGTAATTCCAATCTGACTCTGCCCAACATAGAAGGTTCCAGACTTCCATACAGAGAGAAGGAGCATAAGTACCTCCTTGTCGTCTGAGGTACGCAACCACTGATGTGTTGTCTGAGGAGACCATGATGCAATGCCCTTTGACATGTTCAATGCACCCTTTTAGGGCAAAGAA
The DNA here is from genome assembly GCA_029931535.1 of Margaritifera margaritifera. Lineage (NCBI taxonomy): Eukaryota > Metazoa > Mollusca > Bivalvia > Unionida > Margaritiferidae > Margaritifera > Margaritifera margaritifera. The sequence goes on from JAQPZY010001607.1 coordinate 4,370,154, forward strand.
GATGGCTTTCATTTCTAAATTTTTTATGTGGAGGATACTGTCTTCCTGTGACCAATGACTGTGGAGAAGTACTCCTTCTGACTCTAATGGGCCCTCAATCTGAATCTGACGCGTCGGTGTACAGATAGGAGTGGGGTTCTGGGGCATTTAGGGGAACTCCACTCAGAAACCTGTCTTGATTGTACCACCACTTGAGGTGGTACTGAAATGTTGACTCTAAAGAAATTTGAACTGAGAGGGCATCCTTATGGGGTTTCCAAACCGGCAACAGGAGAAACTGAAGAGGATGTAAATGAAGTCTCCCTATGGATACCAGATCCACCGCTGAATTCAAGGTTCCCTGAAGAGAGAGATACAGATGGGCCGACAGTAAAGTCTTGGTCTGTAATGCCCTTAAAAGTTCCAATGCTTTGTGCATCCTCTCTGGGGAAACACGAACCCAGCCCAGAGAGGCAAGGAAATTCATTCCTATGTACAAGATATCTTGAGAAGGAATAAGTTTGGATTTCTTGAGGCTTGGAATCAGTCCTAATTGCATCACTGGTTCATGTGGCTGCACAGGGTCTGTTTGTTTGTGTTGTGTAGCAGCCAGTCGTCAAGATACTGGATTAGCGAAATCCCCAAGTACCTCAAGTATGCAGCTATTACTCCCATGACTCTGGTGAAGAACCTGGGCACTGAGGCTAGAATGAATGGCATGGATTGGAATTGAAATACTTCCTGTCCGATCAAGAACTGGAAATATTTTTTGTGCAGAGGAAAAATCGTAATGTGAAAGTGTGCATCCTGAAGATCGATGGAAACTGCCCAGTCAGCTGGTTTGATAGTCTTCCATCTTGAAAGTTTCCACTGGCAGAAATTTGTTTTTGGGGAAAGGTCGATAATAAGCCTCAGTTTTCCGCCCTTTTTGGGGACCAGAAATACCCAGGAGTAGAAAGCTAGTGACTGGATGTTTTGAACCCTCTCTACTGTGCCTTTCTGAAGAAGGGTGTGCACTTCTTCCTTTAATTTGACTACGTTTGATTGATGGAAGAAGATGGGTGACCTTTAGAGAGGAGGGAGTTCTGTGAAGTGTAGACATAACCCTCCTTCACAATAGAAAGGACCCACCAATCTTCCGTGATGTTCGACCAGGCTTCCAAAAAGACGGCCAACTGAGCACCTACATGTATTAAGGGATGAGGTATGCACTGCAGGAGAGGTGAGGTGTTCCTAGGGACGACCTCTCTTCCCCCACCCTTTGCCTCTTTGGGGAAGGGGGAGGCAAAAGAATAATGCCTTCCCCTGCCCCTGCCTCACCACTTATTTTGTTGCGATTGTGGAGCGGACTTTTAGGGGGGCTGGCTACTTTGCTGTTGTGGTTGTGTATTACGTTTTGGTAAGAACTGTGGCTGACCCATGGCTTGATCAGGTTGTGTGCAGACACTAGCCAGTTTCAACAAGCCAGCAACCGATGCAAGGGACCAATTTTATTGGTCCCTAAAGTCCTAAGAAGCAATTGTGGGAATGAGACTGCCAAATAAGGTCTCTAAACCCAGGGGTGCATCCCTGACAAGAATTTTGCAGCTTCTGTCCCTGTGGTGTGATAACTAGGTAATGTAGCGGAAGGAGGGTATTCGAGCCAATCCCTGGCACCATACATAGATTTGGCATGTTTTGCAGACCTATACCCAGTATCTGGTCTGTCTGGCCCCTGTGATAAGTGGCCAGTCAATGACCAGTCACTTATTGTATTCAAACCTATCCCTGGCGCTACACATAGATTCGTCATGTTTTGCAAACCTATACCCAGAATATGGTCTGTATGTAACTGGCGATAAGTGGCCAGTTAATGACCTGTCACTTATAGTCAATGTTGATCTATATTTGAGGGAACTTCCCCCATAACTGGAAGAGTTCGAACAATGATCAACCCTCTTGAGGTTGCGTGATCTACTCCTCACCTGACCTCGGATACGATGGAGATGTTGCCCTTCCCCCGAAGGAGAGACGCAAAGATTCTCCATATTGAGGCTCAGTTCAACCCCCACAAGGGGTATTACATTGTTTGCTTGTGGGATGGTGCTACACTGCCCACCCATAGTTGGAGGGGGGGGGGTGTACTTGGACCCAGCAAGTTGACTGCCCTTAACTCATTAACCCCTGCCACCACAACAACATGTCATACTTTACTTCTCTCATCTCCCGAGTGCCACGACAGCGCAGTTTACCTTGCTTCTATCCCGGGTGCCGCTTTTGAGTGGCAGTCTAGGCCTGTATCCTGCACGACGAGTTAAAGCGGCACAAACCATTGGTTGATTTCAAACCATTTCCTAATTATGCAGGCAGCTTAACCAATCAAATTTTTAGCTTACATAGATAGAGGAAACATTGCAGAACAAAAGAAAAAAAGTTGACTTCAACAGCGCCAGAACTAGTGGAGTTATTTAGATTTGAAAATAATGCAAAATAACAAGAATCCGCCACTGGAAGTAGAAAGTTACCTGACAGAGTCTGATGGAGAAATTTCTGGATTTTCATGAGATGAGATTGATAGTGACATCGAAATACCAATTGAAGACAACAGTGGGAGTGATGACAATGAGAATGTTGAAGAGAACGAAGAAGAAGAAATCTAAAAAAGAGGTGATCGATCACAAATTATAGAATACACATCGACAAGAGGCCATTCACAGGACTAACACCAGGGCCAACAACAAATTTGACCCCGATGCAATAAATTCGATTTTTTTTAGCTTTTTTGTAAATACAGACTTGCTGTTGTTTGGGAAAATGAATTTAGTTAACATGAATGTACATAATTCAGAGTTCGTTCAAAGTGTTTGTTAGTTTTTAAAGGTTTAGTGGAAAATTATAAGGAAGGGTAAGTATTGGTAAGTAAAGTGTAAGGAAAACATGCCCATCTGCTTGCAGTTTTCACATGAGGTTAAAGTTTGCAAGAGAGATGACAAATGGAATTTCTGTGTACATAAAATAGAATTATTTCATGTGTTGAAGGTTTGAATTATTCAGTGTGAATTCATAATGAATTTTATGGATTATTAATGACAAGGTAAGCAAATTGGTAAGTAAATCGTTTTTTTACCTTTATGGATGAGTTTTATTTCTGCATGAAATTTATACCATTATGTACATAATTTTATTGACAACAGCTGTGCCAAATTTGAGCTTAACTGGAGGAATACAAAGCAAAAAATAACTAATTTATTTCAAGTAGCCCCCTCTGTAAAAATCAGCCAGTCAAGTACTGTCAGTGAGTCTCGGGGATACAGCTACTGGTAAGGCTAACACTGCTCTAGGTGATCCCTCTGCAAGTTTGCTGTTGGGGAATATCTAGCTGTTTGGCAGTGGGGTTAATGAGTTAACGATAGAAGTTGCCTTTTAGAAGATGCACTATCATGTCTAGGGAAGGTGTTGTTTCTCCCTCTTTTGTTCGGGAGAGTACACTAATTACTTCCGGAAAAAATATCTGTTACTACCTCACAGGTAGCAACAGTATTTCCCTCCTGGAAGATGCTAAATTTCTGTTTTATTATGGGAGATGCAGTCAACTCCAGCTTATCTAGGGAAGGTGCTGCTCCACCCTCTTTTTGGGGGTGGCACACTAGATCCCTTTTGAAATGTCTGATACTGCCTCACAGGTAGTAGCAGTATTTCTAAAACATGTGAGATCTATTTGATCCTGAAGGGGAAGAACGTGCTTCCTTCCTCTTCAGAAACGTGTGATGGCACGGAGCCGTGGTGGCTCAGTGGTTAGCGTGCCTGACTCATGACCGAAAGGTGTGATGGCTTTCAGCAAGGTTCCAAATGTCGTCTGACCATAGAAAACACATAGGACATCTGTCCATTTCTGTACATTTTGTGCAAGATATACAAGTTGAGCTAGTGTCCCATGGACCTTATCTATGCCAACATTTACCAACTATTTGAGACATCTGAAAAATAAAGTTCTAAAGCAAACAACTTTAATATAACATAATAACAGATAAATGATAATATAACAAGGGTTGCATCAACCTTGTACCTTTTTACTACTGTTTTTTGTATTTTAAACAAGAATGTCTATTCGGTTTATTCTGTTGACGAATTATAAACACAAGAACATCATTGTTGTGTCGGAGTAATGTTTATAAAAACATTACTGAAACACTTTAGGGGTGACTAGAATCTACTACAGTGATCACCCTCTTGAATGACCTCCTTGACCAGTGGCCATCTACTTTATACAGCCTGATTCTCTTGGCACCAATGAGTTTGTGTTCAAAAGTACCCCTCAAGAATGGCCACCCCTCTAAAGTGACCAGCGGCTGGCATTTTAGTGCAAAAAATGTCAAATTTACACCTTGTAAGCGGCCACATAATGGTTGTTTACAGAAAAAAATCTCGCTAATATTTTTGAATTTCTCAACTCAACACATGGACATTTGTTCCAACATGCCAATAAAGTAACTTTAATCCATACAGAGAGGTAAGTAATCCAATTATCCTTACTGCCATGTGTTCTTTAGATGTTAGCTTTTGTCACTATGATAATTACTGGCTATTATTACCACCGATAATTATCAAGATGACAAAAGCTAACAGCTGAGAAGCACAGTATTGTTCAGCTCAAGTCAGTGTGACATCCAGTCGACAGATAGTAAAATGGTATGTTAGCCTTTCATAATCTATGAGAGATAGATTATGAAATGTACTTAATCGGGTACCAGACTGGATGGAAATAAAAGTCGATGACAAGACAAGCTCACTTTCTTTGTAAACACTGAGCATCTTGTTGATAACTACATATTGCCCATGAGGGAATAAGTCATTGCAAAAGTGCAAAATAAACATCATCAATATACATTCAACTGCAGTGAGTGGGAAGACAGAATCGACAGATGTACAGGATAGTTGCAACCAAATGTTTGTGCCCAAATTTTACTGACAAGGTGGTTTTGCACCACGATTGATGATTATTCATATTTTTGTTTTAAAAATAACATTGATATTAGTTTTATCACATGAAGTCCTTAACCTGATAATATTCTTGTGATTTTTAAATGAAAATATTTAATATGTAAAAATTAGTTACACCTTTCATACTTTATATGTAGTTATTACCCACATCTGTGTGATCCCCCTCTAGAAAGGCCACCCCTCTTATAAGGCAACTTTCCAGCTGCAGAAGGAGTAGCCTTATAAGAGGGGGACCTCTGTAATAAACAACTGTTATGAGATTCTGTGTCGTGACTGTTATTGCATTAATAACAATAATCACAGTAATGTGCGAAAAAGAATGAGGACACGCTATAGCACATGGGCTGATGACACAGATTAGACTGGGTCGATGCACGTGTTGTAAGAAATTTCTACGACAGGGAGTTGGTGCATCTAGCACAGATAAGGTCTTTCCATGTGGAAAGGTAAAGCTTAATAATAGTGACAGGTAAGTTATTACTGACATTAAAATGTATTTCTTCTTCAAATATGTTACCCGATCATAATATCTTAGAAGAATAGGTTAGAGGTGGAGGGAGTTACATCCCCTTACCCCCAAGAGATCATCTCCAATCCCCTAAGATATATGAGGCAGCTTCATGATTGAGAACCTGGCTGGAGCACAGACTCTGTATGCCAAAATGCGGCTTTTGGAAAAGAGAAAATTTTCCATCCTGCAAATCCAGCTAAAGTCGTCATGTCAAGTCATTAAGAAGCTGCAAAGTGACCCGGAAAGGTAAGCTGTTGCGCAGCGGTAATAGGTCCAACCAGGTCTAATTGAGCCTTCTGGAATGAAAGATCTCCGAGGTAAAAAGCTAGAGAAAGTTGACTCTGCTCTCCATCCCACGACTTGTATAATGTCAGGCTGGGAACAGTTTCGCATGAATGTGATACTTGTTGCAACTGCCCTAACTTCATGAGCCAAAATGCATAACAAGTTCATATGATTTTGGGTTAAATCTCCATATGCAGAACAGATAACCCATCTTATTCAGGATGATAGAGCCTATGCTGAGATATCGTCCTTTCCCTCCCTTGGAGATAAGTATAGATAGGATCTCACTCGTTTCACCAGCTTGGTTCTTTTCAGGTACCACTTTAGAGCTCTCACCAGGTCTTGTAGACGACCTCGAGTTGAAGGGTCTAGGATAGAAAGAGGTCTCTCTACAAAAGACTGATTGCCCACAAGCAGGAGCCTGTTCTTGACAATGAAAACTGAGGCCGTCATGAGTGATACTGACAAATCCTGTTAGAACTGTAAGTAGTCTCGGTCAACCATCAAGGCATGTATTTCGCTGATTCTGTCTGCTGTAGCTAATACGGTTAGAAAGCAGGTCTTATACAAGAGGTGAACCAATGAAGCTCTCAAGAGCAGTTCAAATGGTGCCTTTTTCAGCCATGTTAGCACCCATGATAGATTCCACTTTGGGCACAGTGCCAGTGCCTTTGGACAAGTGAAATCAAAATTTGACCGAACATCGGAGAGGCTTTTCTTTTGTCCTATATGCTCTCTTCCATGATGATGCAGGGTGTCTGAGATTGTGGAACAGTAGCCTTTGATCGTAAATGAAGCCAACAGTTTCTCATCAAAGAGTCAAAGTAGAAAGTTAGCTATCTGAGGTAGTGATGCCTTAAGCGGAGAAATTTGTTCACGCTCACACCATTGTGAGAAAATTCTCTACTTCCCCATGTAGGCTTTCAAAGTGGAGGACTTTCTCACTTGAGCAATCCTCTTCAGCACTTGTTGTGAGAACTGTTTGTTGTTGAGGGCTTGTTTATGATCCAGACATGTAGGTTCAAAGCTCTGGATTTGGGTGAAATGACTACCATCATGGTTGCTTCAGTAGATGAGGAATTATCTCTATTTTCCTTGGGATTTCTGCTGCTAGATTTATCAAGCCATTTATCCATGATTTTTCCCACTTATGGGGAGCAATCAGGATGATACAACACTCTGATTCTCTTGCTTTTTGTAGCACCTTTGGAATCAGAGGTTTTGGAGGGTAAGCGTATGTGTCCAAGCCGTTCCAATCTATGGAAAGAACACCGACTGCCCTGGCCTTTGGATCAAGGACTAGTGAGACAAAGGTTGCTAGTTCTGGATTCCACCTTGTTGCAAATAGATCCACCAGTGGTTGATCCTGCTGAAGAAATGTGGAAGTGGAAAGCAATGCATCTCTTACCAACAGCTGACGACTTGTCACTGCTGTTATGGCATTTGCCAGCATATGCTGTGCAGCTCTCTTTAGTACCTGCACTATTCGAGAGACAGACTACCATGCATGTCTGGTGAGAGTCAGGATGGGAGAAGATAAACTGTTTTCTTCTCACTGGAAGATTGCCATCAAGACTAAGTTCACCATGGAGCCTACTGCGATAACATTCCAGACGAACTGCTGTGTAACATTAAAGGACTTCCAGTCCATCTGTAATGAGGAGGGTCTTGACATTCCTGGGGTTGCAATGTCTCTGTCTACTGCTGGGGTGTCTATGTGGAACACTGGTGTGTGTTTTATAGAATCTCCTACTAAAATTTGATGGCAGGCGTTGCTGCAAAAAGAAAATTCTGCTGACACTAGGGTCTTGTAATTGTATGTCTAAGCAACCCAATAGGTCAGTTACTTGACCAGACTGAGGTAGGAGTTTGAATGCCTGTTCATCTTTCTTGATTAGCATATCAACAGATGCTTGAACTCTGGACCAAGCTCTTCATTGAGAAGGAGGTGGAGGACAAAACTTCGGTGGTAACAGTTGAAAGACTTCCTAGATCGATAATCAAAAGCCATAGTCTTCTCCTGACATAGTTAGGTCTGGCAAAGATGATGGAGCTTGCAAGCATACTTCATTGTCTCTAGAAGAATCTGCCAATGCTGACATCTCTTGCACAATCTGAGATGGCGCTGGTAAATATTGTCTCAAGTGGCGGCCAACCATACTAGCAGATCATCCCAATTGAGATATGGTAACTTCCAAGCAATCACTAAGCGCGTCCTCCCTTAGAGTGGCATGTTCCATCTTAGGTGGGTACTGGGGCACCAAACTGGGGATAGGGTGCCTTTGAGTGTCTTATGGCGCTATAGTGGGTATGCTGATTGATGAGAGTGCCAGGATTATGATGTCGTGTAGACATACTGGACAAAGACATTCCCTCCTTTGACCTTAACCCTTTTCATACTGAAGCCCAATCTGACAGGCAGTTGTGTAGAACTGGAAATTTTTTCTGTTAGTGGTGTAGCAGCATGAGAGAATGCAGTGACGTTGGTCAATCTGGCTTTACATTTTCTTTAACATCGTATATTTTTTCACTGAAAATTTTAAGATATAAAAACTTCAGTTGAAAGTAAAGTTATATAAACAAAAAAACATGCTTTACATTTATTTTTTTTTACAACAATGCAATTTTCCTATCTGCAATATTCATTTTACCTCCTATATGTAAGTGTATGAAATGTGGGGAATTTAACGCCATTTAAGAAGGTGACAAAATAATAAAAATCCATCAAAAATGTCAAAAGTTATTACAATTTTATTAAATTTAATTGCAAGAGAATTGGGGAGCATACAGAATGATCCTTACTGGTAGGTCAACAAAGCTTTTCATTTTGATTCAGTGTTTTTATTCCACAATAAATTCTAATGTAATAATATCAGAGTTCTGTTGGGTTTATTTTGGTCCATTTCCAGGAATGCAGTAAAATTCCATTATATTATGCACACACCCAACATCAGTATATGTGCGAACTTTACGAGAAGTGCAGTTATCAAAATATCCAGTTAGCTTGAAAAGCATCCATGTCTTCATCATCATCAATATCCAAGTCAAAAATACCAATTAACTAGTTATCATCTGCTCAGTTCATTTGATGTAAACAAGATCATAATTCCCACTGCCTAAAATATGAATTTCCCACACAAAATTGTCTATATTTTCATCAAAATCGGCATCCACATCACTGCCGCTTCTGTACTGTCTGCAATTTTGTATTACATGCATTAAAATTCAGTTTTGAAATAAAATTTTCTACTAACCAGTTATCATCATCTCTTTTTATTTTATTGAAGTCAAGCTCACAATCTGCACTACCTAAAGCATCAGTTTTTCCCACAAAATTGGCTATATTTCATCAAAATCGGCATCCACATCACTGCCTTAACTTGCTGCTTCAGCGCTGTCCGCCATGTTGATCTCAATACATTAAAACTTGTGTCTGAAATCAAATTTTCAAATAAGCAGTTATCATCAGCTCCGTTCATTTTGAAGAAATAAAGATAAAGATCCCCACTGCCTAAAATGTAAATTTTCCACACAAAATGGTCTTTATTTTCAACTATTTCAACAAGCACATAACTGTCTTCACTTCCCTCTTCAGTATATAACCACCATTTTTTTTATCTCCGCACATTAAAACTTGATTCTGAAATAGAATTTTTACCAGTTTGGGGGTCTTTTAAACTCATTCTGATAATGAATTTGTGTATCTTCTACCTTTATTTCCTTCTTTTCAAAAGAGTACACATAAAGTGATGACATATTATAGTTTAAAACGCACTTCTGCGAAGTGGTCGACAAAATGTAGTGAACATATGACTGGAGTTGTATCCTGCTAGAAAAGAGTTAAGGGCAAATCAACTGTGATGTTGACCTGTTGTGATCTCAAATGTATGGTAGAGTCCGACTGTGAAACAAGTGTCATTTTATCTTCCATGATGTTGTCCAGTTCTTTAAGCTGGGACAGGTTTGGGGATATTTGATCCACATAACCAGTCCTTACTTGCATGGTGCAAGGCAATATCTGAGTTGGTTTGATTTGATCTCGATCTAGTTAATTTGTAGCTGGAAGAGACAACTGGCTGTCAAACCCATGCAGTATCAGGCCAATATGTTCCGCCCAAAATGGTTTCTCAGGTTGAGGCAGTGAAGGTGGAGCTAGGCTGTAGCTGTCACCGAAAGGGATATCCTGGTTTGCTTTTTGGATGGTAGGCGCTCTGAATTGCGATACTCATCCAACAGAAATCAATAATCGAGGTGACATTAACATTAAGACTCTCAGAGTGCGGTTCTGCATTTTCCCTTTCTGTTTGATTGTGCTCCAAGTGCTAAGGCCCAGTGACTTTCAGTACATCATGTGCATATATTACGTCTTCCCTGAGTGGCAACCCATGCATGTGAGATATCTACTATAGTTGTCATCCAAACCTTCCCACTGTTTACACTTAGTCCTGCCCCCAGTTGAAATCTGTAATGAGAATTAGAGCAATAATACACAGGTGTAGCCAGTCACACATCCTGCTTTATGAACTCAAGCAGATGATGTTACTGGGCTATTACTCTATATTATGTGAAGTTACCTGTGAATACGGGCCCACATGGCAGCCTAAACAAGTAACAATAGTGAAGCATCGCTTTCAATAAGTAGGAAGTGGACACTATATATAAAATATATGGTTTAAACTTACCTGTAAGAAAGGCCTCAATAGACTGCCTATGCAGGTAAAGTCACTGAAGCATCACTTTTAATAACAATGAAGTGGATGCTATGACTATAAATTATCTACAGAAAATGTATCTGTATGTATCTGACCAAAGCGGAAATTATATAGCGAAATGCATGCAACATCAACTTAAATAACCACTACAACTGTGAGTTTTCTATAGCACAAATGTTACCTGCACAACACAATAGAATTGATTATATGAATGCACCAAGCCACAAGGTTGCAGTAGCTAACCCGTGCAAGTAAATACAGAAGGGCATCTATGTTTATGACAAAGTTGTAATTCTACAATAAAGACAAAGACTTTGTCTGTGAAAGAAAGGAGCAAGAAATGGTTGGAAAATAGATGGCGTATACTTCACTGAAAAGAGGAACTCCTCCAACTTGCTCTAATGTTGAATATCTTACAAAATTCCTGAATATGGTTTGCAGAAGAGCATGCTACTCTGCATGAGAATAAGTAGTAACTGAGGTACATATGGGATTTTTCATCAATCCTTATATCAAGGGGAGATCACTCTGTCTGACTGTCACATGTAACCAGACAACATTTAGCTCCCATACCTATAAACTTTGATTGAGAGGGCTGTATTTGCAAATTAGTGGTAGTACTCCTAAGGTATTATGATCAGGTAATGTATTTGAAGAAGAAATGGTATAGTTTGCTTCTGAAAAGATTTTATACTTGGGCTTGTAAAAAGTATGTTCATACATAGTCCTATGTTTTTTTTGTACACATTAATTTAGTAATGGAACCCAAACAGGGTAAAAAGTGAATAGTGAACATTTTTCTCACCTATGTGAGAGAGAAGTCTCATAGATTTGTGACCCTCACTTTTCTTGTCTTGGTCTGGTTGTCTGAGGCCTCAGGCTGGTTATCCCAAGTTGTCACATGGCAAATAATGACACCATAATGCAGTATGATGTCATAATGCTACACACAACTTCAGTTTTTGCAAGTAAACCAAGTCAATGATGTGATGGAATATAACTGAGGAATAATTTTTCTATCCTTTTAAAAAATCTGCTTCAGAAACTATTATCACTGTCCACCCTCAGAAGCCAGATTTTATTATGTGGCAGTTACAGGCTATGAGTAAGTTTGGTGTGACAGAAAGTATGACCACTATTAGAAGCAAAGTTCATGCATCAGTAATTACTTGATTGGTAACTACTGCTGAGGCCTCACATGAAATGTATCAATCCACTTATTTAATTCCTACTCATTTGCCTGTACAGGTATTACTATACCAATTGTAATTTCCTTCATTTTTCTTCATTTCTGATGAAATCCAGTGCATTAGTTAATTTCAGATACAGCATGACTTTCATACTTATGTTAGGCAGTAAGGTTATGATGCATTTTCTAAAAATAGCTGCAGCTGAATGAACTGACTGGAAATTTTAGTGCATGTGACCTTTTGAGAACTGGCTGAATCACACCTATTTGATCTGATATCCTACGCAAAAGCCAAGAGGCTGAACTCAATACACATTTTAATTTCTGTTTTGACTTTAATGCTGCCTTCTATTTCATGCAAGTAACATTCTTCACGGGTTAGCAAATCTCAATAACAACAAAAAATCTGAAAAAAATATTAATGATTTTCTTAGGGACTACAATATAAGGAATGCAATAACAGCTGATTGGCCCAAGTAGTTAAGTGCTGCCTACAATATACAGTGAACCTGTTGAGGGTAACCAAACACAATACATAAGGTATAGTCATTAATATGTATAATGCAAAACCTACATAGACATGAGCTAAACAAATACTTAAAGCATGAAATGTAGGGTCACAATGATCTTTGGTTGTATGTGTATAATACTAACAGAGATGTATCCAATTATCAAGTTTCATGATTCTAACATAAACAGCGCCCTGTGAATGAACTTCAAACAAAATATTTAAATACAGTCACTGAAGCATGAAATATAGTTCACAAAGACATCTTGCTGCAATAAGAGTGTAGTATTTGTCAAGATACATTCTCTCACCAAGTTGATTGATTTTAAGTAGAACACTGAGAATATAGTCTTCCATAAACTTGTTTGACCATGAACCAAATGCAAAAAAATTAACCAAAGGTAATAAAATATTAAATATAAGTAAAGGCCAGCTTCTTTTGTTCTAAGGGTATTGTACTAATAGCGGTGATGCATACCATCATCAATTTCATGATTCTAGCATGAACAGTACCTGAAAAATAAACATTAAACACAAAACTGAACCCAAGTTAGTGAAGCACAAAATATAGGCCATAATGACCTACTTCTGAAATGAGGGAGTAGTGATCAATAAGATGAATTCCCTCAACAAGTTTCATGATTCTAGGTGGGACAGTATGTAAACAGCATGCAAAAAACCTATATGGTCATGAGCTAAATGCAAAAACTTACTAAAGCCAGTAAAATGTGCATGTAGGTCACAGTGAACACCTTTTTATAATAGTGTGGCCCTAAAAGAGATGCATACAATCAGGTGCAGTAGAGGGTCATAAGTGAGTAGCCACTTAACATGATGTTATTGATGCAGTATTGATTTTGTTGCAATTTAAAATCATGGTACCAAGGAAATTAAGAAAAAAATTATACTTACAAGTTCTAATAATTTGTAATTGATCCTTTTGCTTTTAAGACTGACATAGGTAAAGACTCGTATAGTTGTTTTATATCAGCCTGATCCACTGACTGCCAAATATCAGTGACGGCACTGATGAGATCACCTTTAGTTTTAATTTTGGTCAGCCTTTTCGTAAGTTTTGTTTTAACTGTTATCCATACATTTTCAATGATGTTTATGTCTGGTGACTCTGATGGCCATGGAATAGTTTGAATATTGTTTGTGGCTTTCCATTGAGTTGCACTCCTTGATACATACATGGGACAATTATCTTCTTGAAGAATCTACCCCCCATCTGGGAAGTCTTTCACAACAACAGGCCATAAATTCTGATCAAATATACATGTATTTATATACCTCTCTGAATTGATGATACCTTCAACAGGTGTCAGTATGCCAACCCCATTAAAAGTTATGCAACCCCAAAAAATAGCAGAATTTTTTTTACAGGGAGAATGACAACTGTACATTCCCAAACATTCCAGTTTCCATTCCTCATTGGGTTTTCACCACACAAATACCTTCTTAGCCTGGTCTCATATAACCATTGTCTCATCACTGAAAATTATACTGGACCAATTTCTCTCAACAGTCCAGTTTTGTCGCTTGTGACACCATGAAACACAGCATTGGCAATTTGTTTATAGAGATTGTGGACCTCTTTTGAACTGTGTATCTTCTAAATTCATAACATCTTAATTTCCTCTTCACAGTATACTCTGAGAAACAAGTACTAGTATTGTATTATTAAATTCCACAGACCAGTACTGGTATTGTATTATTAAATTCCACAGTTGGATCAGCTAAAGTCTGTCAATGGTTCTTGTGCACTAGATGAAAAAGTACATGATCATCTCTCTATCCACTGATTTTTGGCCTCCAGCTTCGAAAGAGATTTTCACTATGACTACGTTCACCAAATCTTTTAAAAAATGTCTGAATCATAGTCCTGGATATATCTGTTACTTTAGATATATTCCTGCAAGTGAAATTATTCTCATATAAACACAATATCGTTTGTTTCTGCTCATGTGACACCTCTTTGCTTTTGTTGCACCATGATACTACACTGGATGCTTGCAGTCTAAATATAGCACTCAGAGACTACTTTATTATTTTACAGTAGTTATCGTAAACAAACTAACTTGTAAATTTCACAGTCCTGTGTGCTGTCTTTGTGGACAAATATTACAAAAACCATTGAATGATGCAATGTAGAACCAAAATAACATAGGTACTGGCTGCTCACTCATGACCCACTACTGGAGTTTGATAATTCTGGCATGAACAAAGTTTGAGAAATAAACTTAAACATAAAATTTAAACAAAAATCAGTAAAGCAAGAAATATGGATCACAAATCAAATGTATGTACAGAGTTACCCCCCCCCCCCCCCCTTCCCATGGGGTAGGTACTATGAAACCCACTCAAAACTTTGAGTAACTAGGAAGATAGAATGGTTGGGATGCAGTGAGACTGTACATATGTATATGCTTTCATATGTGATGATGCTGATGCCACTGGTAGTACAATAGCTCTCGTCTACTTCATAGAGGCAAGCTAATGATGACATTGTGGACTGTGATATTTGCCTTGTTTGCTTATGAACTGTGTCATAGTAGTGGCAACTGGATACTTAACCGAACTGAGCCTATGTGTAAAGTCTGATGAAAATCAAGTGATGCTAACAAAGGTATAGCTACATTACTTTACACCAAAACTGGACACTACAGGGATCAATGAATCTCTTATGCATCACTTGTGACACTACCACTTACCACTGAGCCTCATTTCGAAACAGATCCTGAAACAAGACTGCATAATCTCACAGACTGATTCATTGGTAAGGAGGATACCAGCTGGGGACAGAAGTAGTGTCCTCAAAACCTGAAGAATTAAAACAGATACTGGGATATACTGGTTAAACATTTCATGTGTATCAGTTATTGTGTCATTGTCTCTTCTAGTATTTCAAGTCCTTTCTTTTAAAATTCATTAGAAAAATTACCCAATACATCACCCTAACTGGTATAAGCTGACACTAGCATGAAACTAATTCCAATCCTAATCAGCTGAAACTTTAGGCACAAGGTGATGTACAAAGTGACAAAGCAGTGGTCCCTTGCAATAATTCATTATTTGTTGGATTCATGCAATTTGCAGTTACCACTAAATATTCTTTACAATAAAGTAATAAGCATGTGAATTAAGTTATAAACTGGACATTTTTTCACCTGGAGGAAATAAACTATAAGAGTGTAAACAGGACACTGATGTCCCCCCAACCCCTGTTTGGGTTCCACTCCACAGTTTTGTATTTTGTGTAGGGTTAAATTTCTAAATAAAAAGTAAGTCCCTACATTTGACCTATGGCTC
The DNA here is from genome assembly GCA_029931535.1 of Margaritifera margaritifera. NCBI lineage: Eukaryota > Metazoa > Mollusca > Bivalvia > Unionida > Margaritiferidae > Margaritifera > Margaritifera margaritifera. Next base: position 4,385,630 of record JAQPZY010001607.1, read on the forward strand.
ATATTTAAAGAAAAAATCTTGGAATGCTTATGTTGGCATTGATTAGTTTTATTTATGTAAACAATATGTATCAATCGCTGTGGCTATGTAGCTCAGTATGACTACCACAGGGTTCAAACGCAATATAATGAGCTCAGAGTACACCTAGTTCTAAAAAGCAAAAATGTATACCAGATTTATTAGATGAAATTAAAAATGTTTATCAGGTCAGGCTTTCTTCACATTTCATCTTGAGTAAGGCCAAATAACATACTTAACATACAGGTGTTAATGTAGGAAAATTCATATGTCAGAACAGATACACGGCAAACATACCAAATTTCTGCTTTTTTGGAAGCATTCTGCTTGTTCACAAGTTAGATATAAATGGATGTAAAATAAGTCTGACCTTAAAATACAATAAAATCACCAGCTACACTGTTATAAAACTTTTATTTTGGATCATGTGAATTAAATCCCCGTTTTGGGCAGTTTTCATAGCAGTTTTAACCTGATGCAATAACATACATGTCAGAAAGTAAAATTTTGTGGAGAAAAAAAGTAAACTGTTTCTTTCCAATTGTAATACATTTGGATTACAACCACTACCACACAAATCCAGCCCTCCCAAGCTTATTTTTAGCAACAAAAGTATTAAAAGTTGTCTCCCACATAGGTGGAAGTCAGACAGGAGTGATCTCCCCCTAGATAGAGGGAATGGAAACTAATTCCATCTGTACATCAGTGGAGTGGATGTGCATGCTCTGTCAGGTTTTAATGTAACTGCGAGGAGGCTGGGAGGGTGTTGCCATATTATTATTGGGTAATATTAGTGAAGAAACATATTTCACTAGAAAATTCTTTTTCAAATAAGTTACCTGATCAAAATACCTTAGGAGAATTGGTAAGAAGTGGAGGCAGTCAGATTGTCATACCCTGGTGTAGGCCCAATCTCTGGTCCCCTAATGTACATGAAGCAGCTGAAAATCTCATGATAGATACAGTCTAGGGTTAGCATATAGGGTTGCCTAGATGCTGCTTGTAGAAAAAATTCCTTCCCATAAATCCAGCAGAAGTAAAGTGACCACATCATTGAGAAGCTGCTGAATGACTTGGGAAGATAACCAATTCTGCTGCTGCTGTATGTCCCACCAGGTTAAACAAAATCACTTGGGATGAAAGTTCTCTGAGCTAAAATCTAGAGAAAGTTGTCTCTGCCCTCCAACCCATGACTTAGATAATGTCAGGGAACAGTTATGCACAAATGCTACGCTAGTGGCTACTGCTATTGAGATACTGTCCTTTCCTTCTTCCAGTGGTACAAATAAACGAGACCTCCACCTTCTATGGGCTGATATGTGCAAGAAACTCATCTGGTCTCGAGTTAATTCCCTGTATGCAAAGCAGATAACCCATCGTAACCTGGATGACAAACCTTGAGCTGACATACTGTCCTTTCCTTCTTTTAGTGGTAAAAAAAAAAGTGAAGGGTTCAACAAGGAAAGACGTTTCACAACAAAGGACTGATTCGGCATGAGCAGGAACCTGTTCTTTGTAATGAAAGCAGGAGCCAGCATAAGTGATATTGAACCATTGTGGCAGTATTGCAGATAGTTAGGATCAACTGACAAGGCATTATACCCCTGATTTGCCTGTTGTAACCAGAATGACTACGAAACAGGTTTTGCAGCAGAGGTAAGTCAAGGAAGTTCTAAAGATAGGTCCAAAAGGTGCTTTATTCAGCCATGTAAGAACCCATGTGGATTCCATTTCAGACACAGACCAATGGTCTTCAGTCAAGACAAATCAAAATTCACACAAGAAGGTTGGCATATATTCTCATTTCCATGCTTACAAAACATTTTTCAGATCACAGAATAGCAGTTATTGACAGTGATTGGGGCTAATTTCATCTCTTCAAAGAGCCAAAGGAGAAAGTTAGTGATTTGTGGTACTGAGGCTTTTAAAGAAGTGATGTGTTTCTGCTTGCACTTCTGGGAGAAAACTCTCCACTTCCCTTCATATGCTTTCAAAGTAGTGGACCTTCTTGCCCAAATGATTCTGTCCACCACTTGTTGTGAGACATGTTTTCTAGTGAGAGACTGCTCAATATGAGTCTGGTGTTCAGGTTAAAACAATTCCATGTTCGAATAGAACACCTGCATTTGCAGTTGCTTAAGCTAGTGAGGAAAGATCCATGATTTTCTCCACTTCAGGGGAGCAATCAGGAAGAGACAGTTCATGGAAAGAGTGTCGGTTGCCCAGACTTTTTTATCTGGGACTGGAGAGACAAAGGTCAGTAGCTTTGCATTCCATCTAGTTGCAAATAGATTCACAAGTAGTCAACCCCAATGGGCACATATTCATTTCAATGCTAACAGGCAAATAACTGAACTAACTGATTAATTAATCCAGACTGGATAACCTGATTCTGCTGGGACAGTGAGTCCGCAAGAACAGTCTTCCCAGGATGTGGTGGACTTAAATGTGGATTTGTTGATGTTGACAAAAACATTAGAAAAATCAAAAACCGAAAGGCGAAGCTCTGGGGATTTGGTTCCAACTTGCCTTCGGACGTAATTTACCACAGTGGAGCTATCAGATAGAATGAGAATGCCCTTTCCTGATAGCATCTCCAATCTCTCCAACCATAATTAAAAAACATTCACTATGGCTTTCATCTGCAGTTGACTGATGTGTAATAAATGCTCCTGATGTGGCCACACTCAGCTGATTTCCCAAAATGAAGGTAGGTGGGCACCACGGACTGCCATGCTGGCCTCTGTGCTGGTCATAATTTCTGGAGGCTGAACCTGCAGGGAAATACCTGCTGCGAGCCAGGTGAAGTTCTCCCATTAGCTGAGATGGGACCTTATGTACTGTATTTAGCTGTGAATAACGCGCACTTTTTCCACCTAATTTTCTTATTTTAAGTTGGGGGTGCGCATTTTATAGAAGAACTAAAAACAAATTTTTTTTCCAGGTCGATCTGACGAAAGGATGAAGGCACTATAACTGCCTACATGTATCACATTCACTCCATGTAAAATATTAAATCCGTTGCACATTGCATTGTAATTAAATTGTTTACTGGTACTAACCTTATTAAAGGAATAAATAATGCTTACAAACCTTGATTGCTCATATTAATAAACTTGTTTTATTTCACATTACTGTGTAGCATTTTGTTCTGTGTCTCGACCGGAAATACATGTCTATAATAACTGGTAACTTGTTGTTCTAAAGCTGTGCAAAATACCGCATTGCAACGGAACAAATATGATTACCATACCTGTGCCATTAATGTTTAGTATTCCATAACTGGATCTAATACATTTGGTCTTCATTTATTCTTGGTTGAACTGAAATATAATATTTATAATTCAAGCAGTGTCAATGTTCTCATCAGAGGCACCTTTAGGGGACATATTTTATGCGACTACGGTTTGTATGTTATGTTAACACTGTCATATTGTGAAACAAAATAATCAATGAAGTTGGAAAACATTCTTTTTTTTCTTTGGAAAATAAATTTTAGTTCTTAGTTTTATTTCTCATCTAAAATGATAGTATTTTATATTTCTTTGTGGCTATACAGTGATCAATGCTTCACTGACTCGGTGTGGTCTTTTCAAGGTTATCAGCGGAGGTAATATATCATTACCGTACCTGTAAATGTTCAATATTCAATAACTGTGGATTGAATTATTGTTTTCATCATTTATTCTTGATTGAATTGAAAAATAATATTTAGAATTGAAGCAGCATTAATTTTCTCATCAGAGGCACATTTAGGTGACATCTTTTTCCTGGCAACGGTTAGTCTGTTATGGTAACAATGACACATCATGAAACAAAATAATCAATTAATGTATGAAGTCGGAAAACATTCTTCTTTTTTTTTCTTTGGAAAATAAACTTGGTTCTTAGTTTTATTTTTCATCTTAAATCATAGTATTTGATATATTTTTGTAACTATACAGTGATCAATGCTTCATTGACTCAGTGTGATCTTTTCACGGTAATCAGCACCGGCTAAGATTTGATGTGTTAAACATAGTTACAATGCTTTGTCTAGGTAAATTTCCAATTTATTTTACTTTTCTTTGGAAAATAACCTTGGTTCTTTGTTTATTTCTCATCTTAAATCACAGAATTTTATATATCTTTGGAACTATACAGTTATCAATGCTTCATTGACTCAATGTGATCTTTTCACGGTAATCAGCGCCGGCTAAGCTGTGATGTGCTGAACATAGTTACAATGCTTTGTGTAGGTAAACTTGCAATTTATTTACTTTTCTTCGGAAAATAAGCTTGTTTCTTTGTTTTATTTCTAATCTTAAACCACAGCATTTGATCCTTCTTTGTTACAATAGAGTGAGTAATATTTAATTGACTCATCATGGTTTTATTTAAAGGTAATCAGCGCCGGCTAAAGTAAACATAATCAAGAAGTATTGTCTTGGCAAATTCTATCTAGGGCACTGAGATATATTTTAGAAGTGTCATGAAAGTCCAAATAAATGTAAATACTGGACCTGAACTTTCACATAGCATCTTGTATTCGATCAAATGCCAGGAATGATGACAGACGAGGACATACGTCGACTTTTCGAGAGTGATGACGACGAAGAGGAATTTGAGGGATTTGATGCAACCTTATACGGCCCTTTTTGACCATAAAATCGGAAAGATATACTTTAAAGTTTGCCACTTTTTCATTCTTTCTTTTACGATATCAGTAAAAAAAAAAAGTATTGGTTATAATCGGGTGCCGTGTACTGACAGAAAAGACCAGAGAAACAGTCATGCGCTAGTTTATTGTAAAGAATTCAAACATCGTGTAACAAATGATGATCTGTGCACTATCCAAAATGGCAGACTGTTGTCGCGCTATGAAACAGAGCGATATTATTAAGATTTTAAAATGAATTATATCACATGCGCGTTATATGGCAGAACTGGGATCTCTTGGTCTAGTGGGCAGACCTCATTTTTATGGATAATAGATCCATCTGCAGTGGTCTCATAAATAAGTGGTCCAATATGATAAGATCCACCGCTGCATTGAGACCCAATATGAAAATAAATTCACTAGCTGAGATGTGATTCTCTGAGAGAATTGTTGAGAGTGTTAAAAGGATTTTCAAGGTACATTTCCAATGGGAGACAGACCCTGTTCACATGCATTTTGAAATATGTGCCCAAGTGGGTAAATAGTTGGATGGGATGATATCAGATTTGTACCTGTTTAAAAGGAACCCAAGGCAGAGCAGAAGTGAAACAAGGGATTTCATGTCCTGATCTAGAATATAACTCACCTGGTGTTTTTGCAGAATGTCATCCAGGCAGTTGGAAGTCATGGATGCAGAGGTAACTCTGAATTGGTACACCATATCCCTCAATGCAAAACTTCAGGAATTTCCTGGAATACTTGTGGACTGAAACATGGCGGTACACATCTTGAAAATCTAACTTGAATGCAAAATCTCTCTCCAGAATGGCGCTGAGAACAAGTCTTGAAGTCTCCATTCTGAACCATTGTGCCCAAATGAAATGATTAAGAAAGCTAAGACCTATGATAAGCCGACGCTTGCTTTTGGCCTTTGGAACTGTCTAGAAAAAAATCACAGTGATATGAAATTGGTAACAATTTCTACCACCATTTGTGTGAAAAGACTGTATATCTCCTGCTGCACAGAATGCTGGCTCTGAATGTGTCTCTTGGGATGTCTGAACAATGGGGAAGGGGCACTGAATGAGATATGGAGGCCCTCTCAGATGATTTGCACGACCCAATGGTAATCAGGGCAAAGTCTTTCACATTTGATTCTTCCCCCACCGGGATGTCTGAAAAGGGTGGCATGAGAATTATATTGTTTTCTGTGATATGGAGGTCAATGGGGGAGAAAAATGGAGATGGAAATAATCCTTATCTACATGCATTTTGTCATCAGTGACCATTGGGAACTCTCATCTGAGGAAAGGGCTTATAGGATTATTTCCCCATTTGGCATGCCCTATGGGAATCCTTCATGTTTTTCTGGTCTCTCATCTTAAACAAGGTATGAGCTCTAGGATGCTGGGCCAGTACGAGATTTGTCTCTTTGGAAGCATGTTTTCAGACTTCCTCTACATGACCATAGACGAGCAGGTTGGACATCAGTGGCTGTGATCTAAGTGTGGTCTTATGGTGTTCCTTAAGGAAGATGGATGTGGAGAAAAAGACATCTCTTTTCACAAGCTGTAAATTCACTGATGATATGAATTTGCAAGGATGTGTTGTGCTGCTCTGTTTAGAACATGCACCATCCATGAGAATGACTCCCCAGCATGGCTAGTAGGATTATCAATGAAAGAGTTTAGGCTTTGTTCAGATTGCTGAAATATAGCCATTGATACCAGATGGAGCATGGATCCTACTGCAACAGCATTTTGAGCTAGTTGTTTTGTGTTGAGGAAGGACTTCCAGTCCATATGAACAGAAGAGGGTTTTGACATTCCCAGGCCCATAGCATCTGTTGATGACTGGGACTTCAGTGTGAAAAACAATCACATGAGTCTAGTAAAAAGCCTTGTTAAAATTTGATGGGAGTCATCACTGCAAAAAGAAAGTTCTGTTGACACTCAGGTATTGAAGCTCCCTATTAAACAATGTAATAAATCAGCAATCTGACCAGTCTGTGGTAGCTGTTTGAATGTCAACTGGTATTTTTTGGCCAAAAGACTGACAGACACAGAAGCTTTGTAACTTACCATTGATGGAGTACAGTCCTACCCACTTTTATCGACATCACTTATGTCGACAAGCCGCCTATGTCTACAAAAAAACAAAGTCCCGGTCCCTTGGTCTACTATTATTACCAAATTTGTCATGCTTATGTCAATGTCGATATAAAAAATAAACGTACATGTCAACAGAAGCCCTTGGTCCCAGCTTGAACAATCCTTTGTTTTCTAATCTTTTATGTTGACAAGCTGCCAGTTCCGACCCATACTTTGTTCAGCAATTAGTTGATCTTGCCGCAAAGCTTTAATTTTGCCACCGCTGGATCATTTATGTCGACAAGCAGCCAGTTCCGACCTGTACTTTGTTCAACAATTAGTTGATCTTGCCCCCAGGCTTTAATGTCTCGATGGATTAAAAAACAGGCTTTTGTTTGGTCCTATAAAGTTGGCCTCTCGCGGCGACTTAAATAACACATGTACCCTTCATCAAAGCAAGCCGGTTACAATGTTCAATAAAAACAATCCACCCTTCATTAAAAAAAATCATCACCAAACTTGAATAAAAGCATTGAAATCTGATCGATCGTTGCATTTTCCAAAGTGATCTGTGATTAAAACAAGTTTATTGTGCTGTGAAAGTTTCTTTTTTTTAACTTTATTTATGTTTACGATGGCTACCAATGGCAGTGTAAAACGCAGATTAAATTTATGGTCTCTGGAAACTAAATATCTGGCTGTTAAGGAAGTTGAAGGTGGGCATCTCGCAAAGACGTCTGTGAAAACTTTTCACTTAAACATAACACCCTGTCAGGATGGATGATAAACCAACAAGTTGTTCTCCACCTTTTTTTTTTACTGGTGGTGGACCAGTAAAAAAAAAAAAAAAAGAAAAAAAAAAAAAAAAAAAAAAAAAAAAGAAAAAGGAGGAGAACAACTTGTTGGGTCTAGATGGATGAAAGCTGCTGAGTCTATAAAGAAAGGTAAATTAATCATATCAGCTGCATATTTCTTGTTCAATTTTATGTACTTTTCACGATGACTTCAGTAAATAAATATATGTTTTCATTTCCCTGTGAATAGCCCCATCCCCTTGGTAGCCTCAGCAAGATGGGAACATGTATTGTTTCAGGCTGACCAAAATCTAGGTCAATTTAAGTACATGTACATGTACTTTGTAGCATGTAAATAACAACTATGCAACCATGTGCTACTGGCGACAATGAATATCGTAGTGAATTGTGTAGACGTGTTAGATCAAATGAGGACAACCATTTTTTATACATCTGTTTCCTATCAGAATGTGACTGATGCATACATTTTCTAACATGAGACCCGTACACGAATTCATGGATTTTTCATATACATGCACTTATTGCACCCCCCCCACACTTATCTCGACATCCGCTTATGTCAACAATATTTCCTCTGGCCCGAGGATGTCGACATAAACGGATAGGACTGTAATAGAATGAGGAGGGCAAATCTCACAAAACTTAGGGAACAGAAGCCAAAAACTTTCTTGATCCATGCGCAGAAGGCTGTGTCTTCTCTGGACATAATTAAATCAAGCACAGAAGATGGCATGTGTGAGTGCAAGTCCTCAAAGACAGAACAAAGGAATGATGTGGATACCTACTGCAATCTGTGTGATGAAGCTGGCAAGGCTGGCTGATAAGGAAGGTGAACAAGACTGGGGATCCAGCCAAGTTGTGACTTTATCTCCCGAGGTTCATTGCATGAATCACTGATGGTCTGCTTATGGTACTGAAAATCCAGGAGGACTGGAGCATCGCCATGGATGGTGCATGCTCGTGACAGAGCCAGATCTGGTGCCAGAGCTGTCCAGTGTTGGTCTGCAATACTTTGAGAGTCCAGTACTGGAGAAAGGAAGTTCATTCTTTTATGTTGGTGGCAGGAATACAAGAAGTCTGAGTCAGAGCCAGTTATTAAGACTATCAATTCTGGCTTGTGTGAACTGTGTCTTGAACCCAGGTCTGGGTGTAACGGGAAAATAGGTTACCATGCATGATCCTGGGTGCAGGCATAAATTCAGGCTGTGTCAGAGCTGGCACTGAAGTAGCCAATTTACATCTGATGCCAAAGACCGGTACTGGCTATCCTGGGAAATATTACTGTAACTAGTACTGGGATGTGCCAGTATGTCCATCACTAGTACAGATGGGTTACTGTACCAAGACCATACTGGCCCATGAGGTACTGCTACGAAGACCTTTACTTTTAATGGAGGAAACATTGGTGCTGGCATTGTATTTGAAGCCTGTTATGACCTGGTTTGCTTAATTTTCTTCTGGACCGATGAGATTTTTGCCTTCAACATCTCTGGTAATCGGAAGCTGTTAAATGAGGCTGCCACAATGGTGAGACTGATGATGTCTGCATCTTTGCTGATGCATTTCCTCGCTCTCTCTCTTGCCCGATTAATTCGTTTGGCCAAGAAAGTCACCCATCCTGTGCATACATCACAGTATGGCCTGAACTGCACCCCGTACAATTGAGATAGGCATCATGTTTATCTTCTGCCAGCTTAAAACACTTTCACCTTTTGCACACAGTCCTGACCATTTTGTTGACACCTGTAATTATAGAGCAAAATAAATAAATATACTCGTGAAAACAGTCAAACATCACACGAACTTGCTGTGAAGAGGCAGCTAATGAAAAACACAACTACATAAAATAATTACATCACCAACCTTACAGCACATAATAATAGACAATTAATTGACAGAATTCATATACCAGGTTGAATACTGAGCTGAACTGAGGTACTACAGATCTTATGACAGATAAAATAAAATGGTGCCAACATGAATATCGAAGAGAAAGTTAGATAAATAAAGCATGAATTCTTTGTCTACAATAGAAGTAGAGCAAGAAACAGACAGAAATATAGCTGGAGTATACTTCCCTGTTGTGAGAAAACTCCACAGAATCACTTGAATGATGTAAAGGCACTAGTAGATTTTGTGAAGTCTGGAAAAAGAGTGTGCTTCCTATCAAATGCATAAGTAGTAACTGACTTACAAATGGGATTTGGTGCAATCCCTCTACCCATTGGGAGATCCCTCTTGTCTGACTTCCACTTGGGTGAACTGCCGACTTGCACATTTGTTGCTAAAAACAAGCTTGGGAAGGCTGTACTTGTAATGTAGTGGTTGTATTCCCAATGTATTAATTGAGTAATGTATTTGAAGAAGAAACTGGAATATAACCTAAATCAGTACTGCAAGTAGAACACTCTGACAGATTGGACACATATGTAGAAGAACATTAACATGGGATTAAAACAAGAAGACACAACTCTGAAAAAACTGAATGGTCTGCAAATGTTCACATGATATCAATAATGTATGCCAAACTTCAAAGCAATTCATCAAAAGCTGTGGGTCTAGTTGCACACACAAGAATTATATATATAAATGGCACAAGTTTAACACTGGGAAAAAAAATCATCCAAGTGTGACAACAAAATAATATGTACATGTTCATCAATAGTGTCTGACAAGTTTCAACACAGTCCATGGACCCATGCAGGACTAGTTCCACACAAGTTTTTCAAAATGCACAAACATACAGGACAGACAGACAGACATGACTACTGCTATTCAGAGCAGGGTCATAGAAAAGAGAATTTATATGAGACCCATACATATTCAAGTCTTTCTGTTCATTGCTATAAAAGTCGGAGTAATTTTTTTTTTATGGATCCTACAAATTGAAAGTTATTATTTTTATATGAATCCTAACAACAACTACAAACTTAATTGACTTTGTCATGCAATATTTTCATTATGCCAAGTTTTGGAGTAAAAGCCAAGTTTACAGTGTTGCAGCGTATACTCGACATTGCGTAAGACTCTATAACCAAACCACAAGAAACATTTGAAATGACATATTATTACATAATTATACAAAAAATTCTTACATGCAAAATTTTCATAAGGACAACTTCATCTGAACCTGGGTCTGTGCCTACAAAGCGTGCATGTGTAACAGCATCTGCAATGTTTTCTATTGCTAGGGCTGCCAAGTCACATCGGGGATCTGAAACATAACAAGGCAAGCAAAAGGCTTGAAAATCTGTACATTCAAAAACAAAAACCAACTGCAATGTACTTATTGAGTTCCAACACCACTTGAAAGTGTATTTTAGTTTTAAAAATTGTCAATTAATTGAAATAAAAACTACACAGTTTTTGGTTAAAATTTGACTGCAGCAATCACATTTAAATTAGTGTTGAAGGCTTTTGAAATTTACAACCATTACTTTATATGGCTTTCTATAAAATGGTTAGTACATCAGTTTTCAAAGCCACTTGTCCAAGGGATAAGCATTTTGGAAAAAAACACCTGTTCACTGGCAACATCACATGCAATTATGAAGTGAACAAACCAAAACATCATCCCTGCACTAGCCCAGATGTTGCATACACTTTAATTTTTTAATGGTGCAGATATGCTGAAAATGCTTCAAAGGTTTATTTTGTCCTGATTGTTCGGTAAATAAGGTTAACACAAATTTTATCTTAATGCCTTTCACAAGCATTTGGTTCCATATATAGAGGATATGTGCTTGTATCATGTGAATAGTGGATATATTTCATCAAGTGGGTGATAAACTCAGTATTTTCAATAGTGCATACTTGCCATATTTCCAGACAGTATGGCGGGGGTGGGGGGTGAGACTCCAAAAGTGTTTTGAGCACTTCTAGTGAGGGTGGTGGTGGTGGTGGTGGTGGGAGACTCCAAAAGTGTTTTGAGCACTTCTAGTGCATTATGTTCTACAATTTTCCTTTGTCCCTTTAAAATGTTGTGTGTCACCCAAATCTGGAGGGTGAGGGACACTGTTCCCTGACCTTGGGATCCAAGGTGGAACACTGAATTAGATACTGAATGGTGATGTTGTTCAACCTACCGAAATAATCACGTCTTGCATTTTATATATGGAGTAAAAATTAGACTTCAAAGAAACGTTGCCGCTGATCACAAAGTTTCTTTAGATGGCTTCAACATTCTCATTCAATGCCGTCAGTAATTGGGTCATTCCACTTAGTGTACTTTACCTATGCAAATTAGCCTAATGGGCTCTCCTGCAGCAGTGCTAAAAGGATTTGACACGACACATCAACCTAGCTATTGTGAGCCAATTAAGTAAAGCTCTAAAAGGTGGCTGTTTATCACTGACCTCCTTACCTTTTAATTGCCTCTAAAACAGCTGTATAAACTGCCCCAAGGATAGTTTTACATGAGCTCTGAGCAGGACTGTTTACTGTTTATACATACCACTGATTACGGGTGTATATCACGGTGGTCAAGAAATATGTTTTTTTTTCTGTTTGTTTTTTGTGGGACAATTTTTTTCGCTAAGATTGCTGAAAATTGTTTTTGGAAACATGACCGTGTCAAGGGGGTTTGGGATTCCAAAATCATGTTTTTTGCATGACACATCTTGTTATGGCATGCATATGAATGGTGAAGCCATGAGCGAAAATACTAGTTTTTCACCCACAAGATGAAATATATATTATTTACTTGGAACAGGCAAATTTTCTTTTTATTTTATGCTCAAACGTGTTGGCTAGCCTAAGTGTATAACAGACTGAAGTTGCAGATTTCTTATGGTAATGTCAGCTGTTTACTGTTTATGTTCTGCTGTGTTTTGTGAATATTTGCACAGAAACTACGAGCAGTAACATAATTGGTAAGAGAAAGAAAAAAAATTGAAGAAAAACAAAGTTTATCCTGGGATTTGAACAAGGTTCTCTTGCATTACAAGTCGACATGCTACCACTGCATGAAGCGATTGATAATATGGCAGATACACAAATTTGATCATAATGTTATCAATGTCTTTTGAAAAAAGTTTTTGAGTGAAAAAATAAAACTGATATTATCAAAATTATTCTCTTGGAAAATCCAATAATTCATGGACTAGTATTTGGTTTGCTTTGGTGTTTTATGGCAGAGCAACACAAGGTTATTTGTGCCGAGGCAATTGGAGTAAAGTGCCTTGCCCAAGGACACACCATGGTAGCTGACCCAGGCTGGTCCGATGGTAGGATTCGAACCTGCACCCTTTTGGTTGCGAGTCCGGCATGCTAACCACTGAGCCACCGCGGCTCCCATGGACTAATATAAAATAAATGTTTATTACAACTATTCAGAACAAAAGATGCCAAAATAGTATGCCTAGTTATTTTGAAAGAAAGAAGATGCACACACATCCATCTAAAAGTTTGACTTGCTCCTCCCACCCTTATTTGTATTGGGTTGGTGGGTTGGGTAAGGAGTGGGGTGGGGGTGGACCAGTACATAATTAAATTTGACACAAATGCATCAATTCAGCTGTCTGACTGAGATTTTTAAGACTATCTAAAGAGCTTTGAAAGGTACAATAGGGATGATGAATGTTGGTCTTCTAGAAACAAATTGATATTTCATTAATTTTAAAAACATCGATAAAACCCACATTTGTGTCTTATCTTTGTTTAGTAGAAATAGATGGATACACTGTTAATTCATTTAGTCTTGTGGGTATCCTTTTGTCATGCTTTTGTTGAAAATGACATTTTTGTCCAATCTTATATTTGAGGATATATCTCTTAGGGAGGAAGGGTCCAATCTTCTTTGTAGGTTGACATTTTTTTATTGGGTCTTTAAATCTGTGTTCTGAAGCAATCATGAAATCAGCAAAAATTGGTACACCACAAATAAATGTGAATTCACAATTACATTCAATGCTGGCATGTAAAGTCTGCCGATTGTAAAACAGCTAATCTCAAGTTATATTTATATGTTCTAGGTAATTAAGCTCCTTGCACATGGGTGGGGGTGTGGGGGTGGGGATACAGGCATGTACCTTATCATCCATCCACCACATGCTTGTAAAACAAATGCCAACCCATACTCCATGACTATATTTACTCACCAACAAGCCCATAGGATAGAATTTTGTTGACTGAAGTAAGAGCCAGTCCTGTTATAGGCCCTGTTGTATCCTCTGACCTTATGACTTCCAGGAAAGGACTTAGAAAGGCATTAGGCTCCAACTCATCAAGTTCTGCAGTAATGAACAAATTATGACAATCATATCATATATAAACACTATACACACAGACCTTTACAGAATAAACCACAAAGACCTACCATCATGAGTATTTTGCATCATGAGATATCATTAATTTGGAAGCCAAAATTGTTACATAAAAATTAAGGTATATATTTTTTTTTACATCATATAGGAAAGATTATTCTCAAATTTCGGTCTTAAATGAAACAAAATATAATCAATATTAAGGCATGATATGGTTTGACGCCGGTAAAGCCTAGAGATTGTGGCTGTCATCTGGTCTGACAGTACATAAGCAGATTTATGAAGCTGCCAAAAGGAATGTCACCAATACAGTGCATGAAGCAAAATCCACCTATTTCAGTACAAAAATCACTGCAAGTACCAGCTGCAAACAGCTTTTCTGCATCACAGGCAAATTATTAGCAAAGAACAAATCTACACCACTTCCAACTACAGCCTCCCCAGACAGTCTACCAGATCAGCTTGCAAATTTCTTTGTGACAAAGTGAAAACTATCAGAGATCAACTTGACAGCATCACACAACCTGACCCATCCTCACCCTATAGCTATGATACAGAATTTCAAAAACTCCCATTCACAACATTTCAGCCTGTATCTATGGATTTTCTATGAACAGTCTCAAAGAAGTGTGCCCAAAAAGTCATGTGAACTAGATTCAATTCCTACATCACTGCTATATGAGTGTTTGGATGCTGTATTGCCTGCTCTGACCAACGTCATAAATACTTCTCTTTCTACCGGTGTTTTTCCATCACTTTTTAAAACTGCTATTGTAAAGCACCTTTTGAAAAAGCCAACCCTTGACCCCATCAACTTGCAAAACTATCGCCCTGTCTCTAACCTATCATTCATGTCAAAAGTCCTAGAAAAAGTTGTTCTGTCTCAAATAGCATCTCACTTAAATTTACATAATCTCATCAGTAATTTAAAGTCGGCTTCTCGCCCCTCTCACAGCACTGAAACTGCCCTCGTAAAAGTTGCTAATGACCTTCTTTCTGCTTTGAACAATGGTTAGATTTCAGTTCTCACACTCCATGACTTATCCGCAGCCTTTGATACAACTGACCACGATATCTTACTTCATCGTCTGCAGCATGTTTTTGGTATCCACAGTACTGCTTTATCATGGTTCAAGTCATACCTAACGGAAAGAAACCAAATTGTTTCAGTAAATAATAAACATTCCAGCCCAGATAATCTTTGTTACGGTGTCCCACAGGGTTCGGTTCTAGGACCAGTTCTCTTTATTCTTTACACACAGCCCCTATCATGCCACCCTGTGTCCCACCAGCTGTATGCCGATGACACTCAACTGTACAAATCTAGCTGTCCAAATGAAGTCGTTTTCACCATCCAAAGCGTAGAGAAGTGCATCTCTGATGTTAAGTCATGGATGAGGTGTAATAAGCTACAAATGAACAATGATAAAACTGAAGCCATGCTTGTTACCATGCAAAGAATTTCTCGAGCCCTCCTGTTACCAGAATCAATTAATATCAGTGACACCCCCATGAAATTTAGACAATCATTTAGAAATCTAGGTGTTACTTTTGATAACTCCCTCTCACTACACCAGCATGTCTTGAATACTTGCAAAGCAGCATACCTGGAGCTGAGATGCATCAGCACTATTCGCAACCTTCTCACAGTTGATGCCACAAAAACCCTTGTGTGTTCATTAGTACTCTCTAGACTTGATTATTGTAATGCTCTTCTTTCTGGTCTGCCACTGCGTCTTCTGCAGAAACTTTTCAAACGGTCCAAAACACTGCAGCAAGGATCATTCTTAGAGCACCAAGAACGGATCATACCACCCCACTTCTTCACAAACTCAACTTGCTACCAGTTCGCATTAGAATCAAGCACAAAATCTCTTCTCTCTGTTATACTTTGTTGACTGCCTCTGGTCTGAAATACCTCTCCGATTCCACCCACGTGTACACTCCTGCTAGAAGCTTGTGCTCATCATCGGCCACTCATAAACTTAGCATTCCCACGGTTCAAACTAAGTCATATGGACAAAGTTCATTTGCATATCAAGGCCCAGCTACTTGGAATGAACTGCCTCTTGATCTCAGACACAAAGAAACCATGATCACATTCAAGAGTGCTCTCAAGACACATCTTTTCCATCAGCAAGAATAAATTTGTCATTCAACCATTAGCCATTAGTGTTAGATTGAAACTGTGTTGTGAATTCATGTTTTGTGTGTAATAATTCATTTGTCTTTGATATTGTTTGTGAGATATTTTCATGTTTTTATATGTTGTCTGTATGCAAACTGTTTTTTTATATATGCCTTTATGTGTTAACGTTATGTTGTAAAGCGCTTAGAGCTTTTTAAAAGAATAAGCGCTCTATTAAGTCATCATTATTATTATTATTATTCAAATGGAGATCATTGACTGTAAACACTCAGCATTTTGGAAGCATGAAAAGAAATTAGTATGTTTCAGCTACAATGCACTACTTAATTACGTGCACTTGTTACTTGTTATGCAAACACTTTTTGTTACCTCTGACATTGCCCCCACTCACAACCCCCACATCCATGAGAGGTTCCATCCAGAATCCAAAACCCCACATTGTTATTTAATTATCTTCACACAACATCATGCCAAATATAACTATCTTTTCTCAACAGATGACAGAGTTCAGGTTACAAACAAGATTCAACATTACTTCTGACAAGATGACTATTGACCTCCAACCTCAAAACTCATCCACATGGCGCTGTATCCATGATCCAAAACCTCTGTTGTCATATCTTCATCCTCATGATAAACAATATAAAAAGACAATCGCCCCTTCCCAATCTGTGCACATGGAATGCAGGTTACAAGAAGAACCAAAGACAGATGCATAGATCAACTTGATCAATCACAATATATCAAGCAGATAACAAAAACCAATCCATATTTTATAATGGTATACTGCATTTAGGTTCATTACCTGAGATATTGTTCAGCACATCTTTCAACTGGGAAAAGCTGCTGAGCAGTGGATCTGACTCATCCAGCTGGAAAAAAAATAATCAATCAATCAATCTATCAAATATCCAATAATGTAAAAAACTTTATCACTGAGCTTACAGACCATGAAACAGGTAATTTTACCAGTGAAATGAAAAAAAGAAAATGAAACAGAATGCAGAACAAAGGCAAACAAAATGCAGAATAAATGCAAATAAAATGCAGAATTAAATGCAGAATGAATGCAAATGAAATGATACATGCAGTTTAGAGAAAACAGGGAACACATACAAAAATGCAGATCGATGTATGCTGAATGAAAATGAAATGCAAATAATATAAATGGATTTAAAATCTACCTGTATTTCAGGCTGCTGCTATATGTTCAAAAAGCCAGAAATCCTTTTGCATGATAATCCAAGATCAGATTCTCTACAATGACGTGCAATTTTTCACCACTTACAAGACATGAAATTGTTTTAACAACCACCAATGATGTGATGACATCATCACTGGTAATTGTACTGGTACATTTTTTTTATTTGAAGAAAAAAAAAAAAAAAATTGCTAATAAATATTCTGCAACTATATTTTTGCATTTATTGCAGTTGCAGTTCTATTTTTATTGTAAATTAAATGCTGTCTTTTGAGTTTTATGCATTTTATATTTTATTAAAGTACACTTTTAATTAGTAAAACGAGACACAAAAGCAATAGTTCTCACCATCTAATAATGTTGAAAACCACCGCCCTCCCTCCCAATATCTAAGTTTCTTACTGATACATTCTTAGCACAAAGCCCACACACAATCCCTTCCAATGACTCAGTTTCCTACTGATACATTCCTAGCGATCAACAATGCTTAGCTGTTTGATAATTCAACTTCATTACTGTAATAAATATGATCTTTTACTTGTGTTTGTTTTATTTTAATGATGTACGAAAATTAGATTTAATACTTACTGACATTGAGCCTTCATTCAAGTGAAATTGCTCTTGAAACAACTTGTATGAAAAAAGTGCATGTACTTCTACAATTCACTGTGATTTAAGAGTTAACCACAGTCATTAGTCATCTGAATGAATAATCTAAATAAAGCATAGATAAATGCAATCATGCATACTTCTAAATTACTGGTAGAAAACTTTTATGTTATAATTTAAATTCTTCTGAAAGCACATCACATTTTATCCACACATTTTTAATCCATAGGAACAAGACTGTAAGATACTACAATTATTCTTTGAAGCATAAGTACTAATTAAACACTGTGTATATACCCTAATTACAGCACAGTACCAAAGCTCACAGTCCACTGATTTTCATGCAAAACCACTGAATAAACATTGTGTCAAACAAGTCTTGTATTTCACACAAACGATGGTCACATAAATAATCCCAAAAATGCAAAATATATGACCAGCTTTCTCAAAGAACCATGAATAATTTGGACCAGTCTCCAATATTTCATCATCAGCTGCTTTCTTCCATTACACATCAAGGGTTGCTACAGCTTTGCTGATTGCACTGAGCAAGGGGCAGTCGGTCACATGTTTGGTTCACATGATATTATCCACATTACATGATTATCAGAACATACTGATGGTCAACTGTATGGACAATGGTGTAAGTGAAAGAGCATATAGATATGCTTCAATAACCGCTTGGCTTGGTGTTGTTTGCTGCATTTTGCTGACAACTGCATCACTCCTCATGAGATCTCAGATAACTAGCATCCTCCATCTCAGTGAAAGTACTGAACAGCTGAATTTTTTACCCATGATGCACCACACCCATCAGTCTGGTTCTCTGCTATGCTTCCTGCTATGCACTCCGCTACACAGCAAACAAATTTGGAGACACAGATTTTACTAGTTACCGGCTAATGATATTGGCTTGCCAAATGAAGCCAGTTACCAGTGAATTGGCTGTGTTAGCTCCCTTTAATGTTGAGCTACTGGACTAAAACACGGTGTAAGGGATCGATCTTGACAGGTGTTTTGATTTATGCTCATACTGGCGGTAATACTGTGTTAACCATTTTTGAGTGACCACCATTTGTTGTCAGCACATTTTTTGTTCTTTTATATTTTTTTATTTCTGTTATCTGTAAAGGCAATTGATTGAATTTAAGTACCTGCAAAAAATTCCTTTTTTTCATATACAAAACCACAAAAATGTGTAATCATGAAAATAAATGAAAACATGGTATTCTCTTTAACCCGATAGAGAAAGCATTCCTGACTCTTACAAATATGTACAAATCTGCTTGGGCCTCTCCCTTTTTTTCAGTGCTGTATAAATACACAAGGGTTCTCAATAGGATTTTGAAAGTTGCGGTCCAGGTCTCCTTTCTTGAAAAAAGTTGCAGTCTCAGCAAAGCCCTAAATTAGGAGTCCCAATAGCGATACTTAATTTCCTTGTAGAATATTATATGTGTATTGTTGCATCACCAATATATATGTCAAGAGATTGCTAGTGCTCATTCATTTTGAAATATTTAGTGTTTTAGTAAACCAATGAAAAAGTAAGGCAGCTGATAACCATGATAATTGTGATTGTTTGTGACGTTACAAGTATAACAATTCTCAATTACTTTATCTTCCCATTTTTTAATTTTGTGAAGCTAGAAGGAATCAATGAAGAGATTTTTTTATATTAATGTATTTAGTTAGCTATATTCCATTTCAGATTAATATATTTGTCTAGACACTGGAAGAAGAAACAAATGACCATATTCCATTCATTTTGTTCAGTTAATCATTACATTCACTTCTTTCTTAAACAAACTTTAACAAATTTCTGTACAGCAGGTTTAGGATCAAAATCCGTAAGTTCTGGACCTTCCTCCATCACCCTCATCAGTTTCTTGTATTAAACGTCCACGTCCCTTTGTCTTGATGCGATTATATGATGTGAAACCTTGCTCACAAGCCACTGATGTTTTAGGTGAAACAGCAACACTTCAGCTAAAACAGCAAAGTTTGGAAACAATTCTGAGTACCTCCTGCACACTGCCAAGCATGCTTACTGCAGACCCATTTCACAAATCTCTTGGTCTCTTTGGCGTTCTGTTTTCTATATCAACACTAAATGTATCTACTAATTTCTGTTAACCAGTCTAGCAAGAATCTGGCTCATCTGTAGCCTTGCGCTTGGCACCAAAGAAATTATGTAAAGTTGCCAACAGAAAAGTACACATATGATAATCACTTGAAAATGAAATTATATCTGTACATGACACCGCTGATTTTATGATGATTTATGATGATCAACATGTGAGCTCATATTCCTATGATAATCAAAATAAATCTCAAAAGCTTGGCACTATTTTTCTAAATACAGTATACAATAAAATGCAAGTGTTCCTAACATTGCGCTAGGATTTATGATATGATGGATTAAAACTGTGCTGAATCAAGCTTATCAAAGAGAGGTGTCAAAGCACAAATGCATCTAATTAGTCTTTTGATTAAAATGATCACTAGGCACCAACAACAGATCAACAGGTGTCTTAATCTCCTTGTGTGCTAAGTTCTTACCTATGCGGCTTCATCTAATCACATTACAATCACTTGAAGTTTGGTTGATAGCTCGCACACTACATGATTGATACTTGCTTTGTATAAACGGATCTAATAAACGAGAATTTTGTTGAAGAAAATAAACCTTGTGTACAGAGGACTCAGTACTTGGAATTTTCATGTGTCCAAAATGAAAGTATGCGAACTTCTACATGGATTTCGGTGTCCCCGAAAACCCTGTACATACATGACTGGAACTTTGATAGAATCTCAGTATTTAAATCTTACAAAAAATGCCTGTAATACTATGTCTCACCTGCAAAGAACAGTAGTATGTGTGCTACAGGACTTTCAGATTTTTACACAAAATCCTAAAACTGCTGCTTACCATCACAGCCAGAAAAGTGATACTTATGTCCCCATACCATGTAAATGATACTATGTTTTGCAGTAGTCAGTGTTTTGGGGTACAAATGAATTTATGAAATTTAAAAGAGCAAAAAATACATTTTCTGAAAGCTGTTCCTACTCTCATTACGACAAACACAGTAATGTTCAAATTACATATATTACTCTATTTTCAAATTACAAATATTACTCTATTTTCACAGTTTGTTCAGATTTCTTACAAACTTGACTCACCTGATGTCCATGGGAAGTCCATCGTGATGACCGTCGCATGGCCGTAACAACGAGAGAGATCTCTCCCTGAACAATGAAGATTCCATTCTTTAGAGAATTCATGCCTATAGTAAAATAAACAAAAAGTAGTACAAGTTTAACATAAAAAAAACATTTTGAATGAAGTGGAATGTTCAATGTCAGCAAGTAAACTTGCAAAACACACACCAACTGAAAGAATATTGCAGTAAGGTCACATTGGTACTGTATTTCAAGTAAAATTCATTTTCTTATTTTGCTTTTATTTCCAGATTTGGAGACATCAATTGTAATGTTACATTTTAGCAAAATATAAATGCCATAATTTCAAGAATGTAACTTTCAGATTTTGTTTTGTGATGCAGGTCACTCATGCAAAAGTGACAATCTGAAATACAGGCAAACATGCTAACTTGGTTGATCAGGTAGTCTGTGTGAAAATGCACTGATGTCTCTTTTTATCTGCCAATAGGAACTCTGATGGTACAGTAAAACCTGATTTGAATGGCCTCTTCTATGAGCGACCACTTGTCATTTATGACCAAAATTGTCATTCACAGATTGATTTTATGATATTAATGCACTGTCATGAGACCACTTGCTGAATGCAACCAGCAGCCACAATTTTTAGGTAAAATATGTTTCAACACTTATGGTCTTTATTTAATTATTGTAGCCATGATGGCTGAGGAAAGTCTGCAGTTAAAATGTGGACTGTTCTGAACCCAAATGGAAAAAAAAGGAGCCGAGTCTGGCTACTGATTTCCTTAAACCTACAGTGTTGTATGCTATTGACTGTAAACCAGACTATAGTACATGACACTAACTGCCACTCTAGCGCTTAAGTCAGGTAAATCCCCATTATGATTAACCATTCCTTCTTTAAAGGAAGCAGTCATAGATGTACATAGTTCAGCAGTTCATATTGTTTCTTTATCTGTTGTGAAAACCAACCAGAATGCCGATAATGTCATAATGAGAGAATGAGAGATCTTCTCACCCAGCTTTCACTTTACATGTCAAGTACATCGTTTGTCTATGGACTTGATATGTAATAATGCCTGGGGTGAATGAGGTCTTTTCTCTTCATAAGTTGCTAGCATTTTCTGAATGAAATAATTCTACTATCATTGTAAATGTTCCTACTGTTTGTTGCTTTATTGATGTTACAGTTATTTAAACCCAAACATGAAACCAAACAGAAGCTGCTAGAATTCTTGTCATCTTTACACCATATCAAGCCATTTACATCCTTTGTTTATCGAGTTAATCCATTTATGTAATGGCCAAATTAAGGCTTCAGATTTTGTCTCTGAACATTTTTGTTTCTGTTTGTGGTTGAGTTAATTCTGTCTTTTAATTTAAGTGGTACATATATATTCCATATTTACCCAAGGCCTCATCAGAACTGCTTCTGTCATTATTACAAGGATATGTTAACATCTTCACAAATATAAATGTAAATGTTTTATGCTAGCTGTATATTTTAATTGCTATATAAAATTATGATGAATGCATGTAATATTCTAACCAGAACAATGAATAAAGAATAAAATACATGTACAGTCATTGTGGGTCTTGTTCCTTCTTTTAAACACAGTTGAATTTTGACCTTGAAAATTGGGTCTCCTGGATCAACCTGTTATGAGACCACCTGTCTTTTTGTTGGCAGAAGGGGTGGTCTCTTAATAGAGGCTTAATGAATAAATTTTAAATGTTATAATCAACTCAGCTGGAAACAAAATTTCTTCAGATATAAATGGAAAGAAAAAGAGGGTACTTTATGTACCTTTCATTTGTTTTTCACATTGTTATTGCACTCTTACATGTACAGGGTTAAACTTTAATTCATCCTGTAATTTAAATGAAATATTTTTTCATGATTTATTGTTCTGACACTTTTAAAGCCTTAAAATATCTAAAGAATGAAAAGCAATGATCTTAAAAAGCTGAGCACACAGTGATATGACATTAATTATAGACCACAAAGCGTGTATTAAAGTCACTGAACTTGTATGCATATCTACAATCCCTTACAAATGTATCAACAGGTAAATTCAGACAATAAGTGGATTTTTGTGACATTACAACCTATTGTTTGCTATCTCCCTTTAAATGACCACGGCATTTGATGTGACAAATGTCTAAGTCTTTTCTGCAAGATGCAACACAATTTTTAAATAAAATTCAAGTCACTATGCTTAAATAATCAACAAAAGTGTGCTCAATTATTAATTTTATAAAAATTCAATATTATCTTAAGAACATTGTTTAGGCTAATGATATCGTCAGTCCTTCAAATTAAGGTTATAAAATTTATGATTTCATGAAGGACAAAGACAAAGTTTTCATCTCTACCAAATGAGAGATCCCCTCAAACTTCGCTGATACAAAAACTATCCTACTGCATGGGATTTATAGATATGCATAATATGGTAAGCATAGCAGGTAGTCTCACCTGTGATCCAATGACAACAATAACATCTGAATTAAAAAAAATAAAAACCAGGGGCTCTTAGCAGATGGAGACTTTTTTGCTAGAACTATTATACCATGTCCCTAGATTTTCTTAACCAAGAAAGAGGAAAAGAAACTGTGGCATCTGGTCCAGTTACATCAAATTTATATTGCCTTGGGACTTTCACTGATCAATCAGGACATGTGCTGTATCATAAAACTGGCCTTGTGTCAACCAAAGTCCAATCAGATTAAATGTATCACATGTTCACAGACAATGATATGCCAACTGTAAATTGAGTATGATCGCCTAATATGGAAATGCTACTGCAATGAAACCCTGCTATAACACAATGGTTGGGGTTCACAAAGTGCCATTGTGTTTTGTAACGTATCATGCAACATTGAGACAAGTCAGTTAACTGAAGAAAATATTGCATGTGTGTTCTTAAGGCTACACAAGACTGGAAGGGTGGGGCAGGGATACAAAGCAACAGGTTTCAGTGACAAAGTTGCCAACTGACACTGATGCATATTAAACATGAAATACTTGAGACAGTGATTATATATTTAATATTTTTTTGCAGAGAACCATGCATTGGTACATATATATACATGTATAAGAAAACTGGCAACTGAATACTGTAAATAGAGTATGTGCACTTACCAACTAATCTCATCGTATCTGTAATTGTAATTCCAACGAAAATGTGCACAAATTTCTAGAATTTCTCTCCTAGATACCATTTGAAACCAAATATTTAATTTCTTGCCAATACACTGACAATAACTTATGAAAGACTGTATTTCCAAAACATTCATATATGCTAGACATGTCCAATGGGACTGATTTTTCACTGCCAATAAAATGTCCAAATTGGACATTGGGAGTTTCTAATAAGAAATTTTTATTTAGGTTTGAAAAATACTTTAACTCAAATTCTGAGACGTGGTTAGTGACTTCATAATGTACTTGAGATGAACGATGTAACAGGTGTACAACTTCCCCAACCATGGGTAAAGAGAAATCTCCCAAAAATTCAACAACAGTTGAGTCATTATCTAAGAGAGAGAGGAATGAATAAAATCAGTGTTTCCCCTGGGATTGCAAGATTGAGAGTCAAACATCCCCTTGGTATCTGAACTTGGGGTCAGATTGAGTAAAACACAAACCTTGGTGCCAGAACTGGGGGTCAAATTAAACATTTTGGGGTCTCTGATGCACAAATGATGGTAAAGGGAAACACTGATAAAATAATCCTTACATTGTTGATAACTATGGCTCTGCACTACAGAGTCAAACAAATTTAAATGTTATTTTGAACAAACCCCTATCAAATTTACAGGAGAGAACATGAACAAATTTCTTAACATTACAGTGGTAATATATATTCAGACCATATTGAGTAGTGTTCACTGATGTCAGAGGTGAGTAAACTCAACTTTACAACTACATGTTTTTTTGGTTTGGTGTGGTGCTCTATGGCACAGCAACACAAGTAGTGCCGAGGCAATTGGAGTAAAGTGTCTTGTCCAAAGAAACACCACGGTAGCTGACCCAGGCTGGTCCAGTGGTAGGATTCGAACCCGCACCCTTTAGGACTGAGTCTGGCACGCTAACCACTGAGCCACTGCAACCCCTCAATTAAATGTTTAAGGAGTCAGTTCAAAAGTGTATGTAAATGTTTGAAACTTCAAACAATATTTTGGTGAAGTTTTAGAAACAAAAACACAACTGATTGTTCTAAAGTGTATGTTAATGTGGTCATGTATGCGCATTTTACTCATCTTAACTAAAATATTAATTGTTGTTCTAAAATTGTATACTAATATTGTTTAACCAAAGTCTATTCAATCCTGATTATTGAATGCTCTGCACCTCAACTGTCATCAAGAAACTTTCAGACGAAAATTATTAATCGCTACAGACTTTTACAAAGGTGGCCAGGTACTGCATGTCTGGTCTAATTGTCACAATATAGGGTAGTACGAGTGTTTTTTTTCAACATGCAGAGCTTTCATTGTGACATCACAGCATGCGAGATTCAATCCGTTTGTACTTGATCACATCGTTAGGTTGACCTCATCCAAAAATGTCCACATATATAAAATAAAGTTTTGCTGTATATGTTTCTCGGGGCGTGTAAATAATGACCTCACAAAGGAATATGGATATATGAGAATCCAAATAAAGTGAATAACCGCCATTTAAAGGTATGTGTAAGCAAATTCAAAAAAACGACACCTATTTCTGAAATAGTCGGTAGCGAACACATACATGACCTGTATGACTTTTACTATAGTGGGAGTTCATTAAATATTTTTACTCAATTGTAATGACCATAATGTAATCTATGTACTAACAGCAGTTGGCATTCATTAGTGTATAGTAATGTTGTGCTCATTTGAAGTCACATTATCAAAATAATGGTGTAATGACCAACATGGTATGATGAACCTTTAGGCTTAAAACAATGAGCAATAAATGGATCAAATGCAATAATAAATGAGTGGATGTTAAAAATTCAAACAAATGTTAAAAAGAATATCCAATTTATAGATGACGATTGATCAGGCAATCCTCGACATTATTATAAGTTTAACTTTATCTTCTCATGCTTAAACTATTTAAAATAATTAATTAGAAACTCTTTTTCATATGCTCAAAAACGCTGCAATACAGTACAGTATTCATGCTTTAACCGTGGCCCAATCAAATGGCAATATCATCTACTCTATGTATGGCAGCTTTGTTAGTCGCTTTTCTTCGTCGGAATACTTTACCTGCTTATTTCCTTTGAAAATTTTTACATCCTAAATTAACACTTCAACATTTTATCTGTGCTTTTATCTCAAGAAAACATGGTTGTATTTATATACACGACATAACTGACAGCTCGATTTCGATAATTTCTCCGTGACGTGGTTTGATGACCGTCTGTAACTTTGTCGCCATGAAGCATCAAAGGGACGCAACTCTGCGCAACGAATGCTCTTGATTTCCTCGGGGACGCCCAGCATTTAAGCTAGAATCGTGCTCTTCGAACTCACTTCTGTCTTTCATTTTAAGTAGAAAGAAACGGGAAGAACAGACGTGAAGGAAAATATCACTGACAGATTACAAGAAAAGACGATTAAGTTAAGTAACTTTGCTCAAGATGAATCCACTGTAGACCTCACATCTTATTTTGAATAATTACACACACACACACACACACACACACACACACACACACACACACACACATATATATATATATATATATATATATATATATATATATATATATATATATATATATATATATATATATATATATACACATCAACTTCACACTTCATAAGCACATCTCGGACGTTCCGAATCCATAACTCCGTAGCTTGTAAAAGAACTTGATGTTTGCATAAGTGGAAATAAGCGTGCATACATTTGCAAACTTAATAGATTTTAAAGTTTGAATATTTTAGAACCTCGAAAAAGTGATCGTAAAAATCGAAAAGTTTAAGTATTTAGAAAATTTTCTACGGTTATGCCGTTATGTGTTTTATTCACACACACGCCATGCATAAGAATGGTGAAAAAAACCCACACATTTTCTATTTAATTTACTCTAATAATCTACGATAACATTTTGACAAGCAAAAGGTCCCTCTGCTTTGTATTCTATAAAAACGTACAAGGTGTGATTTCATGCCAGGTTGATCATGACAGATGAAAATACAAGAGACGATAAACATGTTCTTCTTGTAAGAGAGTAGAGTTTAAATAACAGAGCACATGGTTAGACGCGAAAGTGCAAACTTGATTTAGGTGATAGCATGTTGCACTTACCAAGGGGCATTCCCACACCAAGTAAATCAAAAACGCCGAAAACAGATTCCAAAATTAGTATTAAAACTCCACTAAATAAAAATAAAACATCTTCGTTAAAAAGAAAATTGTCGATGAGCGTTCCAAGCAGTAAGTCAAAGAAGAAAATACGTTTTGATGATGATTTGTGGGAAATACAACAAGATCTGTCCAGAAATGATGAAGGTTTGGATTCGTTTGATTTTTTAGATCGAAAATCTAGGATTATATCAAGCAGTCAAGGAACTTATTACAGACGAAAAGTTTTTGTTAAATGACTGGCTTATGACTGCATAGTCTACTTTATTGAAACGGCAATTCCCAAGTATCCAAGGACTTCAAAGTACTCTTATACCGCATTTTAATGATAAAATTAAGAAGTAGAATTAACACACAAATTAAATCTGTAACAGGACTGTCTGCCCAAATTAATTTTAATGGGTCCAATCATTGGGTCGTCTCATTCAGAGATACTGAAGATAATATATATGATTTGGATGGTTTAAAATCAAACAAAACAGTAAATTCCTCCATGACCATTCAGCTTGCTCAGATTTATGGAAATTCTGAATAAAAAAAACATTTGTGTAAACATTCCCCATATACAACAAGTAAACGGTTCTGATTGTGGTGTATTTGCTATTGCCTTTCTAACAAAACTGTGCTTCAATGACTTAAAAACATGATAGGTTAGATATAAATAAAATGCGGCATCATTTAGTACGGTTCTTAGAGAGTGGATATCTTGAAGCCTTTGCGCAAATTGCAAAGATGCCAAAAATACCTAGTAATGAAAATAAAATTAGAAAAATAGTTTTGTACTGTTCATGTCGTTTACCTTCGTGTGTGGACGATTTTATACCGTGTTCTAGTAAAAAAATGTACAATACAGTGGTATCATAAAATATGCATCAAGAAATCATTTAATGACAGTGAGTCTTTGGTGTGTAATTCTTGCAAATGAACAGAACCGCTCATGACTTCAGGCATAAAGTTTGCATTAAGTTACACATTATGGGTCGCAGATGGCCGCGATGGGCCGCAATTTATTTGGCCGCACCTTTGACCGCAAGCGGTCCTACTAAACACCGCAAAGTCAGACAAAGTCATGCAAAGTCTGTTTATTTTTGTTTTATTTGTACATATTTGTATATATTATAATTATACTATATTAACTTTGTTTTGACAATATTGTAATTAAAATTTAAAAAGCGTGATTTAATGTTGTTTGAGAGTAAAATTGGTACATACGCACCCTTAGTTGTGTCCCTTTATTTCGAATTGTGACAACGATATATATGCCGACAGTTGTTAATAAACGTTCATTAAAGAGTTATTTAAGAAAATAATTATATTACTGAGACAGTTCCAAAATAGAAACACTTTAGACTAGTAACACTTTGAAAAAAAAAAATCGTAAAAAGAATCATTTACTATTTCTGCGAAAGCAGGAGGGCTGTGCATCTATTTCAGGGAATAGTAGTCAGTCTATATCAGAGAGGCAACAGAATTAGGACTACTGTATTACAGTTCTTTCATATTATTATTATGTGTCTCTCAATAAGATTATTATTATATACAATTATTAAATCCGCCTTTGTCATACGCTATCTGTATTATAGGATTTTGTCATACTCTATCTGCCTTTGTTCTATTAAATATTTATATTATACTTATGCAATATAATACTGTCATAATATTATTATGTATATCCCAATAATATAATTATTTTCTTAAATAACTCGTTATTGAACGTTTATTAACAAGTGTTGACATATATATATCGTTGTCACAACGCAAAAAAGGCCTGCGTATGTACCAATTTTACTTTAAAACAACATTAAAACACGCTTTAAAAAAAATGTTAATTACAATATTGTCATAACAAAGTTAATATAGTATAATATATACAAATATGTACAAATAAAACAAAAATAAACAGACTTTGTTGGACTTTGCATGACTTTGCGGTGTTTAGTAGGACCCAACCGCAAGGGGCTGCAGTTTAGACCTGTCCACATCGAGGCACCTTTATGATTACCGCTATAAATCATACAGAAATTCAAATTGTGATAGCTTCACAATTTCTCATCCAATTTTAATGAAATTTGTCCATGTCTTCTGAATTTTCATTGTACTTTTTTTGGAAAATTAGTGCCCTAAATAAAGACTTAGAATTTTATATTAATTCCTATGCTAATATCCCTGCTCTGGCGATCCACCAACTTTTAGTATGCCGAGTTGGACTCGAGCATACACGTGAAGCTCCTGGACGAGATAGTTTTCCTTCCGAGGGGCGTCTCCCGTCCCTCACTGAAATTATTATTGAAAATTTTTTTTTTCCATTCTTTTTTCACACCTTGCTTCCAGTGTATTATATTTACTGCAATACTACCTGTGATCACGTGACTGTGAAATGGTTTAAGCAAGGTAAGACGATTTAGTTGCTAATTTCAAGCAACATAAAACAATTATTATCCCTCGATTATGTCGGCAGAGTCGGTTGATTTCAGTGTTTTAAGTTTTTCGACATGGATTATCAGAAGTAATTCTGAAAGGATTAAAGACATTAATTGATTATGGTTGGATTAATAAAAAGCTCTATCAGCATAAAGCAGGGTCGGTTTGGCTTTGGTGTTTAAAGTTTGTCGAGATGTCCAAGCGTGCGTTATCTCCCAATGCTAAAACTGTTACAACAAAATCTAAGCAACCGAAATATCACATGGAATTCAGTGATGGATGGAAACTGGAATTTCAGTGGTCGGAAATGTTATAAATAAATGTCTATACACATGAAACATTTAACAAGAGTCAAATAGAGGTGACATATCCCTCTGATTCCCTGCATATCGTCCAACACTCACAGTTTATATACTACTACTTTATCCTTTCGTATGGACATTATGACTACCAAAGAAAAGCTTTCCTTGACAAACTTTCCTATACTTGATATGATACTGCCATTGATACAGATGCTATTTTGTTTTCCTTGACAAACTTTCCTATACTTGATATGATGCTGCCATTGATACAGATGCTATTTTGGTCCAGTTACTGAGTACATTTGATAATGATGTTACTCTATTATATATCGAATGTGTATACCAGATATATGAAGCTAGATCTAAGAGCTTGAAGTCCATTTAAATTTTATTCCCTCAGCCCTTAATCTGAGGTGGCTGACGGAAACTTAACGTTGAAAAAAAGCCATGGCCTGAAAAAAAAAACAAAAAAAAAAACGGGTGATAAAAGTTCCTCAGATAACTGCTTTGACCCGTTCTGACACTGGACCCTGTCTATCATACTATAACAACAGTAATCTGAGGAACTTTCATCACTCGGTATGATTTCGTTCCTCGATTTTTTTTTTGTTTTTGTTTTTTGTTTTGGTTTTATTTCTTCTATTTTTTACAACATTAAACTTGCGTCAGTCCTCTGTCCTGGTCCCTTAACCTCTGATGACTGCCGATTCCATATTTGTATATGATGTTGCGGAATTATGTATTTGGAATTTATAATGTGTCTAAACTTTTGTTCTATGACTGTACTTTAAAATTGTGTCAAATAGTGAGTCATATTTAAGTTGGGTTTAGTTGTACTATTAGTCAAATAAACAACATGTTGACCACATTTGAGTTCAAGGTCAGAGCTGTTTACCACTTTTACAGTACTTATCTATTAAATCGACGCATTTAGTATTGCATTCTGGGTCGTAATATGACACGTTTCCTGTTATGAAATAGGTCATTTGCAAAGAGTAATTAAGACCTTGATATAGAAATTATATGCATTCCAATTTTAAATCTTGTGTTGAAAACATCTGTTTTTACGATCAGCCTGGAATCATCAGATATTTGAAATAATAGCCGTGCTGAAATCTTGTGGTTCTGAAATGACGTAATGCTGTATTGCTGTATAAATAATTCGAAACAAATTATTTAATGGAACATTCAACGAAGTTACCATGGAGTACTCACTAACGTTTGGAGTTATATTTAGGACCTTTTGTTTGCCTATGAACATTCTTAAAGATGATCTGGATTACATTATCGTTGGAACATCAGGACATTCCAGACCCATTCATTCGGAACAATCTTTCATTCGGAACATTCGTCCATTACAAAGATTCATCCATTCGAGGATATATTCGTTCGGAACATTCATTCATTTGGAACATTTTATAATTTCTATATGTGATTAAGACACTGATAATTGGATTATTTGGATTTTAACAGACGTCACTGCAAGTGTCTTTTGATTTTCAAATTAATTATTTGGAAATAAATTGTTTGTTGATTTTTACAAACATTGTTGGTTTCACTTTCTTTTTGTTACGTGTTTTATGCCATAACGTGGTAACAATGAATACATGTTCTTTTGGGTTGTTTTTTTTGTGTATAGAAACCCATGCTGGGAGGTGCTGATTTGCTCTAGATATTCATAACAACATAATTTATAACTTTTACCCTTTTGCTACATAATAACTTTCAGTGATCTCCTCAGAAATTTTCGATAGCATCGGGGTACGCGTGTTTGGGTCATAAAATGTTTTACAAAGCGCGCGTTAACGTCATAAAAGTGAAACTAAGTAATATCAATGAAATAAAAAGAAGTGCATATGTTTACATAGTATTTTTTATTTACCTAGGTTATAACAGTAACAACAATGCATATCTCATTTATTTCTTAATTTAAATAAATGATATTCGTGTTTTCTTCATTTCACCATATAAACTGACTGCAACATCACAATTAAAGTCTTTTAAGGGTTGTCCTTCAGTACTGATTTTCATCAGGTAGTTCAGTACCCTCTGTGACAACCTGTCCCTTAAAACACTCTTAATTCTATTCACTGAGGAGAATGACCTTTCACAATCTGAAAAAAATGGAACATAGAATTTATTAATGGATGTAGAAAAAAAGAGACAAATATACCTGAATCCTAATTAAGTTAATTACCATGGAAAAATTCTTCCGGCACAATTTATACAGCATACCTGCAAAATATATATGTAATTACACAGTCTTATTTTCAAGAATTTGATATAGACCGGGTGGAATAAACTTTTGAGGTCATGACTTCACTGAATAATAAGTAAGAATATGGATGAAATTATTTTAGTTATATTTATAAAGGAATACTTATTATTTATATCTTTTCAAAAGAGGTAAAACTGGAAGATAAAAATTGTTCCGTTTATTACTTGGATAGACAGAAAAGAGAAATTAATAGGGCAGAACTCACTTAAGTTAGCAATATGGAAAACTTACCATCCGATCCAGCAATTTCCACCCAAGGAAATAAGGTCTTCCATTCATTATTAAATCCCGTCCTTCGTTTCTTGATATCATTCTTTTTGGAAATCATGCTGGTGCTATCGGAATCAGAATCACTGCCACTATTCGTGACGCTAATTTCTGATTGTCGTAACCAGGCCAACATGGGGCTAGCCGGGCGCTGGGTAATTTTTCGTTTCTTGGAAGGTGGTGTGTTCATTTTTCACAATAATTTTGAATTTAATCGGTGTAACTGCTTTGGCTGTTAATGAAAACGACTGACACTACCAGTAGACTCCATTGTTGCTGGCCAATCACGTGACTAGGTGCAGACGAAACCCTCACCAAAGGTCGCGCACAATGGATAATGGTTAAGTGAGTGAACAATTATCATGGAATATCTTAATAAAATACCCCAGAAGAGGTAAGAACAGGTGTCATTTGAGTGGGGCTTTGAATTAGGTGACAGGATGCTTGTTTAACAGATTAATTTTATAAGGGTAGTATGAAACATCAAAGCGTAGCGGCACAAGAGCATAGCGTAGCGGCAGGTTCTAAAGCGTCGGGGTTATCGGAGTTTGAAACGATAGCGTAGTGGGCCCGCAACGGTAAAAGGCCCTCGGGAGAACACTGGCTTTTAATGAATCTAGTACTCTAGCTAGTTGCTAGGTGATACGAGAAGGTGGAGTTGTATAGTTTGTGGGTTGTATAGTTTGTGGGTTCTAAATATGTGTGTGTGTGATATGGACAGTTTAGTGGTCCCATCTTTATTTTGGACATGATTATAGTATTTTATCACTACTGCATTTATACTTGTTTTATTTATGTCTTTTAATATCAATACTCCTTATTCTACAGTTTGTTTCCATGGTAACATAAAAAAATATTGAATGTGGAAAATTCTAAGTATAAAAGGCAACTCTATGCAAGTTACTTGACGTGAATATGTATCAATGAAGTCTGACTGAAATATCTTGAAGAATGCTGGCTGTTTCGGACCGTGATGGCTGATTCAGACAAAATGCCAGGCTAATTCGGACAATTTGAAGAACAACAATGGAACACACATACCTGTTTTATTTTAGTAGTTATTCTTGTTTTTACAGTCAGAGTACGAGAATGTAGATAGTTGATTTTAAGCTCATAAATTTACATAAAATAATTCTTATGTGAAGATCTACTGGTCCACTATGTTAATTCAAACTATTTTTAAATTTCATTTATAGCCGAAATAAGAAAAAAATAGATATGAGCTATCACATTTATTTTGTTTTACCAAAATAACTTTTCAATGTTTACAAAAAAGAAACATAAGGTCCAAATGATTCACAGAATACAGTTGTATGGTATTGTTGTATTTAATTAAAGCATTTTGTACCGGGCATATAAGATTTATTTAGTATTATTAGCATATAGTAAAATAAACAGCATAAAGATAAATCCTACATAAATCTAATAAAAGTATTAACATCCTCAGACCAATATATATATACACACACAAAATGTTACTGCATGGGCCATGTTTTCATGATTGTTTTCAGTGTGTTGATATTTGTATTATTTCTCAATAAAATCAAGTAAACTATTTGAATTTTGCACAAAGGTGAATGAGTTGCTTTGAAAATATTTTACTATTAAATTGGCAATGTAAGATAAACAGTTGACATTATTTGATTTGATTTGTACCGATCTATGCCATTATCTCACATAAAATCAAGGTTTTTTGTTCCTTAAATGCAGTTTTGAACTGCTCAACGTACCTGGGAAATAATGAGAAATATTATATTTTTAACTATTGGTAATGTCACATTTTCATTTAAGATGAAACATAATAAAATACAACATGGTCCGAATCAGCCCGTAATATGGTCATATATATATAGCTTGTTCTGAAACAGCGATGGTCCGAATCAGCTCGAGAATTATGTTCCGAAAACAGAAAGGTTTATGGACAGGCAGATAGGCAGTTGTATTTATGAAAAGATTGTCTAATCCAGATCTTCAGTATGATCAATCAGAATATTCCACTCACCGATTTCCTTTGGACCATAAACTCTTTCGGGTTTATGGAAATAGACTAACAATGTTCCGATCACAGTAAGACTTGTACAGGGATGATTCCACAGCAAGAAGAAAATAGGTAAACCAGACAGCAATTTAACCGCCATTTTCATCTATACATGTGCAATAACAATACATTACATGATTCTTTTACTTTTGTAGATTTAAAAATAAAATAATTTTTTTGGAATTTTGTTTACATATTTTGTTTACAACAAATAATCTTTTTTCAAGTAATGTAGGCCACTGGCCCAAATTACTTGAATGGCAATGAACAAACTGGTAAGATAAAATAATCACAGACTTGCAATTTCTATTGTCAGCCCACTGATGCTGCATAGTACAATGTTAAGGAGGTGTACTATTGGACATTTTAAGTAGTTTCAGCCAATATTTAATCAGTTTTATGACATATATGAATTTCAGACTAATTCTCCATACCAGTAGCTTGTACATAACAAAGCAGTTCACATTAAATCTTGCGAGCTTCATGCTATATTTACAGTAATTTGCATGTACCTTCTCAATATCAAGTCCATGGCTAAAATCCAGATTTCAGCTCCCCAGGATAAATTATACATATCTTTGTGTAAAAATTAATAAACTAGTGTCGCTTGAAAGGACCAATGCTCTAATGTCAGAAACGAATTTCCAGGAATTCAAGATAAGACCATTTCTTCTTTTAACTGCTGAGTGTTGAAACCATCGCTGATATTCTTAAGTGATAAGATTTTCAAATTAGCCATCATGGCAGTCATATTGGATGTAAAATCAGCAACATTTTCATTTTGGACATCATTAGTAGACTTTTTGTGAAAACCTTATACCAATATGACCATCCCTTCAGGAGGAGTAGCAATACAAAGATATTCAAGATGGCTGTTGTGGCATCCATATTTGACATAAGATTGGCACCATTTGCTTTTAGAATCAACTAGATATCATAAGAAGTCTTTTGATGAAAACCCTATGTCGATATGACCATCAATTCTGGAGTAGTTGACAATAAAATGTTCAAGATGGCCACCATGTGGCCATATGTATTGGATGTTAGACTGGCATCATTTTCATTCAGGACCAACTGACACCAGAAGAAGTCTTCTGGTGAAAACTCAAGGTCGATATGACTTTCCATTTAGGAAGAGTAGCAATAACAAGATTTTCAAGATGGCTGCCATTTGTGGCCATATTTCAAGTCAGATTGGTGCTATTTTTATTTTGGACTAACTAGATACCATAATTCGTGTTTTGGTGAAAACAGCATGTTGAAATAACTTTCAATTTTGGAGGAGTAGTGATGGCAGGATTTTCAAGACAGCCACCATGGTGGCATTGGGTGTCAGATCAGTACCATTATTATTTAGAACCAAATGGACATACAAAAAAGTATTTGGTGAAAACACAGCGTCGATATGACTTTCTGTTTAGGAGTAGCGATAACAATATTTTCAAGATAGCAGCCATGGCAACCATATTGGAAGTCAGATTGGCACCATTTTCATTTAGGATCAAGTAGATGTCACAAGAAGTCTTTTGGTGAAAACCCAATGTCAAAATATGACCATCTATTGAGGAGAA
Source organism: Margaritifera margaritifera (assembly GCA_029931535.1). NCBI lineage: Eukaryota > Metazoa > Mollusca > Bivalvia > Unionida > Margaritiferidae > Margaritifera > Margaritifera margaritifera. The sequence continues at coordinate 4,421,838 of JAQPZY010001607.1, forward strand.
GTAGCAGTAATATTTTCAAGATGGCCCCTGTGGTGGCCATATTGCATGTCAGATCGGCACAATTTTTATTTAAGGTTTGGTTTTGTGGGGTTTAATGCCATTTTTCAGCATGATAGGCTATATATGGCGGCCAGTTTATTTGGTGAAGGAAGAACCCATGAAAATCCTGTGAAGAACCACTGACCCACTGGAAACTAATTGCAAGCTGTCTAACATACCCACTTTGGTTGAGCCAAAACTTAAACTCACAAGGACATAGTTGAGATGTGTGAGTGATCTGTAAAGGTGAGCTCCTTGGACCACTCGGCCACCTTTCATTTAAGACCAACTTGACATCATAAGAAGTCTTCTGGTGAAAATCCCATGCTGCTATTACTTTCTGTTCAGGAGGAGTGGCAATTACAAGATTGTTAAGATTTCCATCATGGCAGCCTTACTGGACACAAGACTGGCACTATTTTCATTTAGGATCAACTAGACATCTTAAGAAGTCTTTCAGTGAAAACCCCATGTTGTTATGACCATCCATTCAGGAGGAGTAGCAATAACAAGATTTTAAAGAGGCTGCTGTGGCAGCCATATTGGATGTCTGAACGGCACCATTTTAATCTGGTGAAAACTCCATGTTGACATGACTTTCTGTTCTGAAGGTGTAATGATAAGATTTTTCAGATGGCTGCCATGGCATTAGACATCCGATTGGTTCCATTTTCATTAGGGAATGGCAGTTAAGCTCCCATTTCCCACATCATAAGAAATCTTTTAGTCAAAACCCCATGCTGACATGACCATCAATTCAGTAGTGATAGCAAGATTTTAAAGATGGCCACTGTCGCAGCCATATTTAATGTTCAAGCATCACCATTTTCATTTAGGATCAACCTGATCTTGTGATGAATGTATGTGTAAAGTTTCTTGGCAAGCCTTCAAGTAGTTTAGAAGGAGTAGTGATAACAAACAGACGGATGGATGAATGATGAAAGATGAAGGACAACAAGCCATCCCATAAACTCTCCTGGCCAGCTGTATATGTAAATAGTTTTGTTGAATTTTAGTGATTTGCTCTTAAATGTGTACCTTCGAAGCTTGTTCTGATATAAATTTTTGGCATTATGAAATGCCATGCGATGATGGATGCAAATAGTAGTGTTTAACGGCACCTCTGTACAATAGAGGTTATATGGTGCCAGCTAAAAGAAAAATTAGAAAAATGTAAAAATTATTTGCACAAAAACCCTATATAGGGAGATAAACCTTTCCAAATAAATGTAAACATGAATTACAACAAGACAGAATATAAAAGATAAATATGTTAAAATTCTGTAAAAAGTATATAAAATAAAACATGAAGGTAACACATGTAAAATCCCTAAAACATCTGTTCAAAATTATACAAACTGCATTCCCTCAAAAACTTCAGTATTTCCTTGGGTGTGCATCAAAGTACTTCTGTTTCACAAGGTAAAAGTCGACACACTCAAAATGAATGCATTCCACTGTTAATGGACACTGGCATTGTATGCACTTTGGTCAAGGTTCACTATTCAGTAGGTATGCAGGAGTCAGGTATGTGTGGCCGATATGTGACTGGCATAATACCACTTCATCTTTGCAATGTGTTCTATGTGAGAGATGCCATTCTCCAATAGTGGGTTTGATGTTCTGGAGTTTGTTTGTGGAGTTTTCATTCCACATATTTTGCCAAGCATGAAAAAAATGCTTACTTATATAATATTTGAAGTCGGTATATATGGAATCTTCCATTCAGAGATGGGTGAGTGAAGGGTAGCTTTGGCAGCTTTATAGGCTTTTTCATTACCCTTTATACCAATGTGACTAGGTAGCCCACAGTACAGAATACTTTTATAGATTTTATGAGCAAATCTTGCTTCTGTAATATCTAGGATATTAATAGGTTGTCAGATTTAAGGTTTTGCAAGGCTTTCAGCATGGAAAGGGAATCCCAAAAAGATGATAAAGTTTGTTTATTCAGAGGTTTCAATGTAGTTCAAAGCTTTGAGTATGGCAGTAATTTCTGCAGTAAAAATTGAGTAACTAGCTCGAGATGGTGCCATGGGGTGTTGCAATGGCAGCTTGAATCTTGTCTCCATATCTTGAACCGTCTGTTTACAGGAACATATGACTACAATAGGAGGCTGATTTTATTGAATTTACTCTGAAAAAGGCGAAGATTTGCTGAAGATATTTTGAATTGGCAAAGATAAAATATAATTTTAGGGGTGTTGATAAACAAGGTGGTGATTTTTGGAATATGGAATTTTGCAGTATTTTCAACATTGATTTTTGCTGTTTCTAAGTGATGGTGAATTTGTATGCCAAAAGGTGGAATGAAGTTTGGTTGCAACCATACAAGGTTTGGTATTTGCGCCATAGGACTACATCATATGTGGGATTAGATGGATTAGAAGATAGTTTGGTAGCATACACGATGAAAAAATTGTGTTCTTCTGAGATATAAATGATGGTTCATTTGTCTCAACACAGAGGGTTTTTAGAGGGGAAGTTCTAACTGCAGTGGCTGCTCAAGTCCAAGTCTACGATTGTGTATCAGATTCAGCATCTGGCAGTCACATTTACAGGCTGATCCGTACACAATCGAGCCATAGTCAAATTTAGATGTTGCTAATGATCTGTATAACAGAAGCAAGACCTTCTGATCTGCTCCCCAATCTGTGTTTGCCATGACTCGTGTTAAATCCAGAGCTTTTTGACATTTGTCCTTGATGTATCTAATATGTGGAAGGAAAATTGGTTTATGGTCAAAAATAAGCCCTAAAAATTTGGTCTCCTCCACAACAGGAAGAAGGCAATCATCAAGATTGTATCATGAATTCGATCTAATCAGCAGAAATGCATGCAAACAGTTTAAGATTTTGAAAATTTGAGCCTGTTTTCTTCTGCCATTTATCTGTAGTTAGTTATATAGTGGATCACTCGACCACACTACTCCGAGTCTCGCCTTCTCAGGTTCTTTGGATAGATATTTATGTTAGAGTGAAACCCCACTGTATCTGTCTAAGGTCTGGTGCTCCAGAATGTGACAGATATTTCCACCAGCGGGATGTGTTGTATTCCAGCTTCAGCTCACCAACTAGGTCATTCTCCAGGTCTATGACTGGGTTGTGGTCTGAGTTGTCGCTCCTTCAAGGTTGACAGAGAGATGAACAGAGACGAAGAAATGAGAGAAGAGATATTTTCAGTAACAATCTGTATTCTTGAAAAATACTGGCAAACAAATCTCCATGCTTTCTTAATGGGCCTTGGAGTTCACTTTGTTTTGATCCATGAAAGACATAATCCATAACCTTTTTAAGATCTGTAATTTGACATTATCCTATTCTGTGATCTACAGCCAAATGTGATTGCTCTGGCTGGGTGTCTTGCACTACTTCACTTGAAGGGGACATCTTTTCTTTAGCTTTTGCTTATTCCACATCACATCACTATGCACTACCACTGAAACTACTGTTGGCCCATATATATACTGAACAGGCAGGATCACGTGACCAAAAACTAAGACACCAGAGCCTGGTGACATTTAAAATCAAAGCTTTAACTTTAATGAAACAACAATTACTATTCATGTGTTTTTCTTATTACAGTATGCATACTCTTTGATCTATAGCAGATCAAAAAGTTGTTGACATATAATTGACAGTCTGCGCCTGGATTAGGGCATTTCACAATACTGTTAATTTTGATACTGAATAGGGTGACTGGTAATATGCTGCCTTGAGGTACAGCCATCTATATGATGAAAAAACTAGATGAAGATATCTATAGTATTGAAGTACTACTTCAGTTGATGGTGTCCAAAAAACCATTCATCATAAGGCTGAGCATATTATGTTATGATGTCTGCCCATCCATCTGTTACCAATTTAATTTCTGCACAATAACTCGAGTCCTCCACCATCTACAGGTACCAAATTTTGTCAATAACTTGCACTTTGGGTAAGGAAGAACCTTATGAAAGCACATTATTTATGATTTTAAAACATCTGATTAGTCACACAATTATGTGATCATGTTTTAATATTAGGAAAAAAATATATCTGAAGTTGATGCTACCATCCAAGGTGTAGAGAGGTGCATTTCCGATGTGAAATCATGGATGACATGTAACAAGCTGCAGATGAATGATGATAAAACTGAAGCCATTCTGATTACAACACAAAGACTTTCTCATTCACATCCTTTACCTCAAACAATAAATATCAGCAACACCAACATTAAATTCACACAGTCAGTACAAAACCTAGGTGTTACTCTAGACAGTACTCTCTCATTGCACCAACATGTCATGAACATATGCAAGGCTGCATATCTTGAGCTGAGACGTATCAGCTCCATTCGCAATTATCTTTCAGTTGATGCCACTAAAACACTTGTGTCTTCCTTAGTACTTTCAAGACTGGACTATTGTAACTCAATTCTATCTGGTTCGTCTCAGTATCTACTCCAGAAACTTCAAAACACAGCTGCTCGGATCATTCTTAGAGTACCACGAACAGAGCACACCTCCCCACTGCTCTGTACCCTACACTGGCTACCCATTCGATCCAGAATCAAACACAAAATTTGTTCTCTATGCTATGTTTCATTTACTGGTTCCAGTTCAACATACCTATCTCACCTCACCCATGTGTACACACCAGCAAGATACTTACACTCCTCTTTCGACAATCGTATTCTCATTATTCCCACTATCAAAATGAAGTCATACGGACGTTCTTATGCATACCATGGCCCAGCAACATGGAACGAATTGCCCACTGAACTTAGACACAAAGACATAGTGATCTCATTCAAGAGTGCTCTTAAAACTCACCTATTTCGACTGCAAGAATAGACCTAGAGACTTAATAATGTTTCCTTACCTAAACTATTTTCAGCATGTTTTTGTTTTCAAATTTCATGGTGTTTGTTTTTCGTAATCATATCATTATATATGTTTTTTAGGTGTTATCTAATGTTGTAAAGCGCTTAGAGCTTCTAAAGATTAGGCGGTATACAAAGTCCTCATTATTATTATTATTATTATTATATAAAAAAACACAAAAAACATAAAAACAAGAGTACCATGAATGGCACATTATATGCCTGCCCATGTTTAATGGTCCTCCATGTAGGCACTTAAAAGACTAACATCCAGAAACCATTATTTTTATTTTAGACTTACCATGATTGTGACGTTATGACCCCAGAATCTATTGGTTTCTTTATCACCATGAGTGTAAGCCATCCAGAAAGTTCAAGGAACTTACTCTAAAACAAAAGTTATTCTGCAAAACCCATTTTTCTTTCAGCCAAATGACCTTTACCTTTTGATCCCAAAATCAACAGGGCTCTTCCATGCCTTAAGTGCAAGTCCTACACAAACTTTGGTCAAGGTATAAGGTTTAGAACTAAAATTATTATGCAGAAAACATTTTTCTGCTTTAAGTCACAGACTTCCTACTTACCAAAGGTGTTAGTTATCCAAAAACTTTGGTGAAGGTACATTGTTGAGAACTAAATTATTTTGTGCAGAAACCATTTTTCTTCTTTCAGTGATCTTAATCTTTTACCTTTTGACCCCAAAATTGATAAGGTTCTTCCTTACCCTAAGTGCAAGTCTTCTATAAAGTTTGGTAACTGTAGATAGTGGAGAATCCAAGTTATTGTGCAGAAACCATTTTTCCTCTCTCAGTCACAGTGACCTTGATCTTTGAATTTTTTTAACCCAAAATCAATTGTGTTCTTCTTTACCCCAAGTGCAAGCCATCCACAAAGTTTTATAACAATAGATGATGGGCAACTCAAGCTATTGAGCAGAAACAATTTTTCTTCTTTCAGTCACAGTGACCTTGACCTTTGACCATCTGATCCTGAAATAAATCAATAGGTTGTTCCTTATGTGAAGTGCAAGCTATCCACAAAGTCTGGTAACTTTTTATGGTGGACAACTTGAGTTATTGTGCAGAAATGAAATTGGCAACAGGCAGAGAGACAACATCATAAATTACGGCGGGTGTATGAAAATGGGCTTCATTGGAACTTTTTCTTAAGCCAAACAAACTTTCGAGTAGATTCCAGAATGTTTTTGATTCTTTATTTTCTAATACATCTACTAACTGCATCTGTAATAGCTTTTCCAAATAATTTTTTTGTTTGCTTGACAAGTTTGTTTTTTTAAAAATTCTTTTATGTAATATATTCTTGAAGACAAGATTGGGGTCAAAATATTCCAAAAATGTTTAGTTTCCAAAGTCATCCATTTTGAATTTTCACATGGTACATCAAACAATGGCTGTTTTGCAGTGGATACATTTCATTTTATTTTATCCTTATTCCCAGGTGATTTTACAGCTTTCTTCATGAATCATTCCAGCACTTTCAGCGTCAATCTGTAGAGTATGTACTAAAATTTTCAAGGCATTATCAAAGTCAGATGCACTCATCATATCATTAACATTTTCAAGTGAAAAATTGCAAAACTCTTTGTGCAAGTAATCTGGAAAAGAATGTTGTTTGCCTTAACTCCATGTAAACTTCACTGAGGATTCAAATTTATTGTGTCTGTTCACTGAATAGTGTACATTGAGATTACTAGTGTATCCACTACAAAGTCCAGATAAACTCAATAAAAATGGTGTATGTATTGATTCTAATTCTTTCATTAAAATCAAGCCATGTTATGAAATTCATCATAGTTTAATAAAGAGTAATCAATTGCACTTACAGAATTTTGTGTAATACAAATGAAATGTCCAATGACTCTGTCAATACCAAAATGGTTACTTACAATTCTTAGACCTGTAGATTACAAAAAGTCAATAACTTATAATCTTTGCAATTTATATCTTGCTTATCCAAATTATTTCTACTAAGTAAAGGTACATCTTAAAACTCAAATGAGTCATCAAACTCAATAAAATCAGGTTCACAGGTCATCAAACTCAATAAAATCAGGTTCACAGTCAGTATTTAAGCAGTTAGATCCATACCATGACCATGCAATGATAAACTTACAAATCTGGTGGGTTAACTTTTAACTGAGCGATTTCATCTTCTGAAATTAGGCTTCCTCTTTAGAATATTTGGATATTTTGTTTACCTTCACAGATTTAAGGGACAACTGCTTTGAAATTTCAATCTGGTTCTCCTGCTTTCTTAGTGAAACTGGAATCATCCTTTGCAAAGTTATATACTCAAGATATGATCCTCGATGTGCAATTAAAATTATATTGAACTTTGTTAAACTATTTATGTTGACTGGTCGGTCATTTTGTGCAGAGACATATGGAGTAAAGTGCCTTGCCAAGGGAAAAACCCAGCCTGGTCTTGGTAGGATTGGTACCCATATCAATCTGATCATGAATCTGGCAAGCTAACCATTGAGTCACCACAGCTCCAATTTGCCTATTTACAATTTCACTTATTGTTTCAGAAAATTATCAGAAAAAAACTTATTTTTATACCCACTAACACATATCACAAGTTTTGAAATATAAAAGTAATTTGATGTTAAATAATTTATATACAACAAGAAATTTAATACTTATATTTGTTTTGAAAAAAAACAGAAATTGATATCAAGGACTCGATTTTTACTTAACTATGAACATGTTTACAATATTTTTCTTCTTATTCCAATGCAATAATACATTTTTTCTACTTGGAAACATCATCTTACATCAACTTCACAACAATAACTAAAATGATGTACTCTGAAAGGCCCAGATGTTGGCATGAATTAGTCACTGAGATCGAAAAAACCAGAGATACCCAAACCACCGATTTTGTATGGGGCACCAAGAACCCATGCATATGCTGAAACTGGGGACTAACCGCATGAAAAACAAGTGTATTACTGCTGCGCTATTTGTGTTTCAAGAATAATGTCCCCCATCATGGGAGGCATACACACTTATATCCATCCATCCTATTATCTTGTATCCTGAATTTCATTTCTGCTCACCAACTTCTGAAGGACTTCATGAATGGGCCAAATGGTATGGGGCTGAACATCAAAATATGAGTCACATTCAATTTTCACTATTCATGAAAAAAAATTTGGCTGAAGTTATGGCCCCTTCTCTAACAAGTTTGCATCTTAAACCAGGTGTTCCTCATTTACACCAAAATGGTCGGGGCACCTGCGTCCTCTGGACATATTATTTTGCTTTATTTCTGCTAAAAAAGAATTGATTTAGTGGTATCAAAATTTTTCGTTATTATCTGACACTAAGTTCACAGCCAATGCTTATACTGAATTTAAAATAACCATTCTTTTAATTCACACAAAAAGTAATTGTAAGTATGATCAACAGTGGAGTCTGAAGTTACAAATATCTATTTAATATTGAATCTTGCTTTTATAAACCCATTTTGTGCTGGAAATTGTTTTCAACTATTCTGAAATCTTTTAAAGTAAGAAAGCATCTTTTACTTACCGGTACATTGAAACAGTTTAATAGCACTGAACAAAAAGATATGTTTGCATCAATGGAAAAATCTTTATTGTAAAAAATACAATTCATCAACAAAAAAAAAAAGAAAAATGAATATTAATCAAAGCATAACATTATTTCATCACAGAAATAGAAGTTTGGCAGTGAAATGGCAGTTATCACAGATATATGCATTTAACATGCATTCAGGAGATTCATTTTCTAAATCCACTAAAATAAGTTTCAAGATAATTGTAGGCAATGCAAATACTTTAGATATATGACAGAGTTTAAGACTGAAACAAGAACCTGTATTAAATAATGAAATGAGTTCCTCAAAGGGACTGATGCTCAACTGACCCAAAAGAATTTCCAGGAATTCAAGATAAGACCATTTCTTCTTTTTAACTGCAAAGTGTTGAAAACATCTCTGACATTTTTGTGCAAAATAACATGATTTTTGGTTTAGCCATTGTGGAGGAAGATTGGCACCATTTTCATTGGGGACAACATAGACGTCATTATAAGTCTTCTGGTCAAACTCATGCGAATATGACCATCAACTCAGGAGGAGTAGCAATAACAAGATTTTCCAAGATTGTAACCATGGTGGTCATATTGGCTGTCAGATCAGAATGATTTTCATTTAGGCCCAACTAAACACCATAAGAAGTCTTCTGGTTAAAAAACCTCATGTCAATAAGATTTTCTGTTTAGGATGAGTTGCAATAAAATTTTCAAGATGATTGCCATGGTGGCCATATTATATGTGTCATTGGCACCATTTTCATTTATGACCAACTAGATATCATAAGAAGTCTGTTTGTGAAAGCTCAATGTCTATATTACCATCCATCTAGAAGGAGTAGTGATAACAAGATCTTCAAGATGGCCTCTGTAGTGGCTATATTGGAGGACAGATTGGCACCATTTTCATTTGGAAACGACCAGACATCATAAGAAGTCTTCCTGTGATGATATATTGATATGACATCCCGTTCAGGAGGAGTAGCAATAACAAGATTTTCAAGTTGGCTGCCATGGTAGCCATATTGGATGTCAGATCTACACTGTTTTCATTTAGGATCAAGAAAACCTCATATGAAATCTTTCAGTGAAAACCTCATGTTGATATGACTTTCCCTTCTTGAGGAGTAGCAATAACAAGATTTTCAAGATAGGTGCTGTGTTGGTCATATTGGATGTCTGAGCAGCAACATTTTCTTTAAGACCAAGTAGACAATATATTAAGAAGTCTTCTGGTGAAACCCATGTGAAAGTAGCGATAAAAAGATTTTCAAGATGGCTGCTATGGCAGCTCTACTGGACATCAGTATTTTTATTTGGGACCTACTAGACATTATAATAAGTCTTTCAGCAAAAACCCCATGTTGAATGTGACCATCCATCCAGGCACCATTTTCATTTTGGAACAACCAGACTATGGGATGAATGTGTGTATAAAGTTTCATGGCAATATTCCAAGTAGTTTAGGAGGAGTAGTGATAACAAACTTGTGCTAATGGATGGACAGACAACAGATGAGAGACAATGGACCACAGACCATCCCATGCTCTATGACCAGAAGGGCTAAAAATTGTTCTATGGTTATCGTGCTTTAAAAATCTTTAGACTGTAAGGAAATGCCAGTTTAATGAGGTGTGATATTTACACATGATTAATGAATCATAAATATACTGAATTTTTGTTCCATTAATGGGTAATTTGTAGGGACAATATTTAATTTATTTACATGTAGGCTTCCCTGATTTTCCATAACAAATTAAAACTTCTATTGAACCACAATCAAGCCAGCATGGCTCTATTCTTTGGCATCAGCAATGCCACCAAGTGTGATTGCAAATGTTGCTTCACTCTCTGGAAGATCTGGACTGTCAAGAAAGAAAAATATAATATTAAATGCACATGTTTATAAAAGAATTATGGCTTGTATATACAAAACAAATGTGTGCATACTGGGTACTATCACATTCAAATAACCAATGCATATGGATTGTTTTTCTTACATATATACCCAAAGAATCTACATATTAGCCAGTCTATAAAGCTGTGGTTGCCAGCCATACTTAGAAATTAACCCCTCAAGTTTTTGAAATCAGCCTACCTTAAATATAAGCTGCAAAAATATTAAATGTATAAACTCATCGTGTACAACTGATAAAAGGGTTTGAATAAGTTAGTTGTATTTCTTTTATGATGATTTTAAAATAAATTAAAACAACTGAAATCAAGTGCTCTTAAGAGTTACCATGATTGTGGTGGAAGGTGATCAATGACATAAAGACAAACTTTATTGGGTTTCTGAGTTGATGAGACACACAAAGCGAAGTCAGTAAATTTGTGTCACCCACCTACTGTGGTGAGGTCATCAAAAGTATACAGTGATGAAATCTGTGACCCTTGTGACAGAGCTGTAGAATTACCAAGCAGAAATGTAAATTACTAAAGTTTCATGTCTCTGTCTCAAAGGGCAATAGAGTAAAAGTGCAGAAAAGGGGAAGAAATTGAAGTGATCTTCACCTTTAGCATAAACTCTTGACTATGATTCATTAGATGCCATCAACAGAACAACATAAGTGTATACCATGTTTCATCCCTGAACCACAAACAGCTTTTACGATATAAAGCAGAAACAAAAAAACATGAAATATATATAATACATGTGACCTTGACCTCGAAGAGATGATTCCAAATGTGGAATGCAACACATCTTCTAGTGACAGTATATAGTATACCAAATTTCATTTATTTATCTTAAACAGCTCATAAGTTAATAGAGTTGAAGGGAAAATGTTACCGAAACCCTAAAATATTATTTAATAGCAGCAATACAATACCCTATCACTATTATATAGCTTATTACTTTTTCGTGTCGAAAAATCTCGTCCGTTCGATGTGAAAACATCCTCCCACTTAGAGTGGAGATTTTGTCAACAAGACACGTCACACCCGTGCACCTCTCCGCACCTGCGCAAACATTCATCTTTTTCATGGACGCCATGGCTAATGGTTGTGTCATGCGAACGTGACCAGAGAAAAATTGTCTGCTGCGGGTTTCAACCACGTTCGGGTTCTCCTTTCAGCCTAAATTCATCTGGTGTTACATTTGTCCATCTCGTCTTATGTGTCTTATGCTGCCCTACGTCAGTATTTGTTCTAGATTACCACGTGTATTCTGCCTTTAGGGGTTAGGGTACACCATATTTTTATTTTCTTTTTATATACAATTTAGCTCACGGTAAGTCTTGTGTATTCGTTACAACGTAACATAGACAATCGGGATAGCGCAGCAATTAGCAGGCGCATAATTCTACCAATTAAATATTTGATTAAATATTCTTTTTGCTAAGTCATCAATTGTATTTTTAATACCACGCGTGATGCGTCGCATTGCTATTCTGTACTTTCTTGAGAACAATAAAGTTTGTCAAGAAAACTAGACTTCTAATCCTTGTTCATGTATATGTATATTATTTACCTTTAGACAAAATCCACTGTGGTGCATATAGACCGCTAAAAGTGTATGCAAACAGAGCGAAGTGAACTGGTGTGCATATAGCACGCGATATATACAAAAAGGGTGAGTTTTTCACGTGTGGAAATAAAAGGTGAGTTTTACACGTTTTATTATTGTATTATCTTTCATTAAACATTTATTTCAGAGAACAATGTCGGCACAGTCTGTAGGAAAGTGTGGCCACAAGAAGGCTCTTGGAGACTGCCTCACATGTTCCAAGGTACGCAAAAGAATCGCTGTACCTTCTGCACTAAATGGACGAGTGAAACCTGGAATCTTGCCGATTCCAGACGTACATAGAGGGCGGAAGAAAATATTTAAAATCCCCCTCATCGTCTGAATTTTCTGGATTTTTCTATTACAGGTACTCAGGCAAAGGGAACATACAGTAAGAAGACCACTACAGATCATAAGAACATTCCGGGGCCCCCAGGAGCCTATTTGACCAGCCACCCCACCCCCCCACCCCCCGGAGATAGGTAAGGTCCCTTCGGTAGGAGGGAGTGTGTAGGTTCCAGGAGTAGATCGCCTCTCTCAGTAAGGAAGAAGACAAACACCCCTCACATTAACAGTAGCGTGTTGCTGCCTTCCACCAGGAAGGAAGTGTACCGCTTATATCAGAGTAGCATGTTGCTGCCTTCCGCAAGGAAGGAGGTGCACCGCTTGTCTCAGGGTAGCGTGTCGCACCCTCCTGAGAGGGAGGAGCTGCACCGCGTCCAACACTTCCGGGGTAGCGTGTCGCACCCTCTCGAATGGGAGGAGATGCACCACACCTTGTTTAGTGATGGCATTGACGGGTGACCGGGTATTGACCGGTGACTGGACCGGTCACCGGTCAATGGCCAACCATCGGACCGGTCAATACCCGGTCACCGGGTATTGACTGGTGATCGGTCCGGTCACCGGGTATTGACCGGTGACCGGTCCAGTCACTGGGCATTGACCTGTAGAAATTACCGGTCAATGTATGATGACCGGTCACCGGTGACTTCGTCCCGGTGGCTGGTTACATCGTCACAGGCCATCGGTCATCTTGAACCTTTCACCAACCTTATACCGGTCATCACCCAGAGGCCTCATGGTGCAGGGATAGGGAATCGGACCGATCTCCCAACTCTACAATCATACCCTGTACAGGATTGGGGCTCTGCCCAGAGGGTTCAGACTAGGGAAGGGGATCGGATTGGGATCCCCCCTTTCCTATTATCCCAATGAATCCGTACGAGAGGTGGGGCCCAGAGTAGAGGCTATGCTGCGGCTCATGTCCCGCTATCACCTCCTCATCAGATGGCATTCACCAGTAAGGCGGAAGCATAGCATCATCCACGAAAGACAAACGGTCTCGTCTTTATCCTGGAACATCTTGAACACATAGACGCACAAGTACGGGAAATGGCGCAGAGTACACCTATGTCACTGTCTCAGAAGGACATAATGATGTCCAGCCACTCTCCTGCTCAGAGTGTTCTAGATGATGATGCGTTTATCTACCCTCGTTGACTCCAGTGAGATCGAGGTAGAAACAGCTCTTTTGTCGCCTCCTATCAGTCCCACCAGTTCCTTTCACTTAGATGAATCGGAAGAGATCTGGTCTTTTGATAACGTTGTAACTTGTGCCCAAAACCATCTTGCGCACAGCCCAAGAAGATCCTTTCCACTTTAAAAGATCTCCGGGACCCAACCACAACCAGACCTCCTGCTCCTTCTACATTCCTCAACGATTGAGGAAATGTCACAGAGGTTTTTCCACAGGCCAGCCTGTGCTAGACGGCGTAGAGGATATTCTGCCCCTCCCTCTACTTTGAGACCATGGTCTCTGCCTCTATTTACTGGGTACATTCCTGAAAGTGAAAACCCATTAACAACCTCTCCAGTTGGATTCAGATGTGTCTCAAGTGGGTATTATAATTGAAGCCTGGGCATGCCTTCCTATTAAAATAATCAAGCCTTTGAGCAGAAAGGCCAGCTTCTGGTCACCATAGCTTCCCATGCAGACCTATTCTTGGCTACTTCGTTTAGTATGCTGAAGGAGGCTGCTCTGAACCCAGCGCATTACATGCGTGCTGGAAGCTGTGATCAAGACATCCCCGAATTCACTCTCTGTCGCAATGGTTTTATCAGTGGAACTTCTAACATCCACCATCACATTGTGCTGGACTCCTCAAAGGTCTTACGTAACCATAGGAAAGACCTTCTAAGGGCTGCTCCATTGTAAGCCGAGAGCCTCTTCGGAGGACTCATCCCCACTGTGGCTTCACAAGATTTGAAGGATCATGAACATAGATCCTTCACAACTGCACCTGGCCCATCGTAATCGGCCAGGAAGCACACTAAGGTGAATTGCCCCCAGGGGCCACCCACTAGATTTTTAAAACAGATGCAGCCCCAGTCCAATGCACAAGCTCAAATGAGACCTCCTCCTCCTGAGTAAAGTCCTCAGGAGGAACCTCCCTAACCCACCTTCCTTTCCCAAGGAAGGCGGTGGGGGGGGGGGGGGATGGCCCTAGGGACTCGCACCCTCTCCTGCCGTGCATTCCTCTCCTAATGTCCCTGTAGGTGCTTGTCTAGGCCTATTTTCAGAGGCTTGGTCAAGTAACTTGGATGATGGGTGTGTCCTTTCTATGGTAAGTGAGGGTTACCGGCTTCAGTTTCGGGGAACAACCTCCTCTATCAAGGACCCCGATGTTCTTTCACAAGTCCAATTTGGTGAATTTAAAGGAAGAGGTGCACAACCTTTTACAGAAAGGGGCAGTCAAGAGGTTCCTGAACGATCAGTCTCCTGCATTCTACTTCCAATTCTTGCTGGTCATCAAGAAAAGTGGGAAATTTTGTATCATTTTCGATCTCCACCTGTTAAACCGGTGGAAATACCTCCGGGTTTGCTTGGACCAGGAAGTCTTTCAATTCTGGGTTCTGCCATTTGGAATCGCTTCTGCACCCCGTGTCTTCACCCATGTTATGGGAGTTGTAGTGCCCTATCTCTGATTACTGGGAACCCCGATTCTCCAGTATTTTCATGACTAGCTGATCCATAATGTTCAGGTTCAGTCCCTCCATCAGGACCTGTTCCGTTGTTGGTTCACAGTAACTCGGTTGGGTTTGTTTTACCCAAGCTTGAGAATTCAGAACTCGTTCCATCTAAGTTTACGTAGGGATGAACTTCTTCGTGAACCAGAACTTATTCCGGGTTCCACCGGATCACACAGATCAAATCCTGGCACTTCTAGAGGCGCTACGAGCAAGAACATTGTTGTCTGCTTGCCTTTAACTATCCCTTTTGGTAACCTTGAATGCCGCCGCAGATCTGGTTCCCTTAGGATGGCTCCATATGCGCCCTCTACAGTTTCTCCTTCTCACAAGGTGGAAACCACACAAGGATTCTCTATCAGCTCTGATTCCTCTAGGACCAGATTTTCATCATCATCTGCCATAGTGGATGAATCGAGACAGATTCCTAATTGGGATCCCCATTCACGCACCCGATCCCCACTCCTACCTGTTCGCCGACGCGTCAGATTCTGGTTTGAGTGCTCATCTAGAGCCGGAGGGCATAATTCTTCAGGGTCATTGGACCCGGGATGAGTTGTCCCTCCACATAAACAACCTAGAAATGAAAGCTGTATTTCTAGCGTAGCAAGGGTGCATCGACAGAGTAAAGGGGTTGATGTGTCATGGTGTCCTCTGACAACACGCCCATCGTAGCGTATCTCCGATATCAAGGAAGCACACATGCCCCTTCTCTTTGCGTGGAGGTCTAGAACCTCCTCTGCTGGGCCACCTCGTAGAACATTTCCCTCCGAGTTCACCACATCCCAGGGAAGAAGAACGTTTTAGCCGACAGTCTGTCCAGGTCAGGCAAATCAGTTCTCATGGAATGGACTCTTCACCGCAAAGTGACAGAAACCCTTTTTCTCACTATGGGGAAGGCCCTTCGTGGACTTGTTTGCGACCAGGCTCAACAACAGACTTTCCTTTTACGTCTCTCCAATCCCGGACCTGAGAGAGCTTGGGCAGTGGACGCATTCCGCTTCCAGTGGTATCGTCTGTTCGCATACGCCTTCCCACCATTGCAACTACTACTGCAAGTTCTGCAAAAAGTAAGAACTTCCACTGCCCGGATCATTCTCATAGCTCCATTATGGCCCCAATGATCTTGGTCAACGATCTTCTAGACCTATTGATAGATCAACCCAGGTCTCTTTCTCACAGGAGGGATCTTCTGTCACAACACAGGGGCTCCCTCCTACACAACAGCCCACACATTCTCCACCTTCACGCTTGGCTCATCTCAAGCGATCTATCCGCCAGAACAAGTTTTCGGGCCGGGTTGCCAGTTGCATCATTCAGGCCAGGAGAGCTTCTACATCCAAGGTCTATGATGCCAGGTGGAGAATCTTCTGTGATTGGTACAGTAGGAAACGTGTTGATCCCAGCTGTCCCTCTGTAACTGCCATTGCTGATTTCCTTTTGTTCTTTTCGAGAACAAAAAATGTTCAGTATCAACTATCAAGGGCTATAGAGCCGCCATCTCTAACACACTTAAATTTTCTCAGGGCTCGGAAATCGGTTCAGATCCGCACCTTGCTGATCTCATTCAGTATTTTGAGCTACAGAGACCTGTCTCCCGCTCTCTTACGCCCAGATGGAATCTATCATGTGTTTTATGGTCCTTAACCAAAACCCCCTATGAACCATTGAATGAGGCTTCCTTTCAGGACCTCACACTCAAGATTTTTGATTTGTTTTTACTCGCTTGGTGTCTGCGAGAAGACGTAGCGAGATTCATACATTGTCTGTTGACACTGGCTGCCTCCGGTTTAATGGCAATTATGAATCTGTTTCCCTCCTTTGTCAGCCAGGATTGTTAGCAAAAAAAAAAAAAAAAATCAGTTACCTGCGGTAGCTCCATCACCTATAGAGATCCCCAGTCTCAGTCGAATCTGTGCTGGAGATGATCAAGATAGGTTTTTATGCCCAGTTAGGGCACTGCGTTTCTATCTAAATGCTTCAAAAGTGAAAAAGAAGGGCAGGAAACGTCTTTTCCTTCCTCTTAAGGGTTTCATTGATATTTTGGCCTCCACTATTTCACGGTGGATAGTCACCACAATTAAAAGAGCTTATCAGTCCCTTAGTGATAGAGACCTCTCTTTTATGAAACTAAAAGCCCATGAGGTTCGAGCAGTCACTGTCTCATGGGCCTATCTAATCACTCTTCCTTGGAGGACATCATGAAGGCAGCATTTTGGCGATCTCATACTACCTTCTCTACCTCCGCTAATTGCGCAGGTATTCTCTCTTGGGACCCATAGTTGCAATACAACATATGGCCCAGAGGGACTCCAACAATTTGTAAAGTGGATCTCTCCCTCAAATGGTGAGCACTTTCCATTTTTCTCTGTTTTTGATCAGTTTAACACATCAGCCTACCCGTCTAACTGACAAATTCAGCTATATAATAGTGATAGGTATTGTATTGCTGCTATTAAAATGTAGTTTTTTGGGGGGGTAAAACTAATTTTAATTATGCAATACTTACCCATCGCTATTATCAAATGCCCTCCTCCCACCCCGCTCTGATGTCCTGCCATAATTTCGTCTATGAAAAAGATGAATGTTCGTGCAGGTGCGGAGAGGTGCACGGGTGTGACGTGACTTGTTGACAAAATCTCCACTCTAAGTGGGAGGATGTTTTCACATCGAACGGACGAGATTTTTCGACACGAAAAAGTAATAAGCTATATAATAGTGATGGGTAAGTATTACATAATTAAAATTAGTTTTACCCCCCAAAAAACTACATGCCTGTGACTTGGGTTCTGAAGATAGGATCCCCAATGTGGTACATGACAATTATACCAAGAGTCATCCTAATAGTCTCAAATGGCTCAAAAGCTATAGAATGGAAAGTATGAAAGAAAGCTTAAAATATTGACCCATGACCTTGACCTTGAAGACAGGACCTCCAATGTGGTATGCAGCACAGTGACCAGCAATTGATATATATATATATATATAAGTATACCAAGTTTCATTCCTTCATCTCCATTAGGGAGAAAATTATTGAGCAGAATGGAAAGTGTAAAGGAAAAGTTAATATACTGACCTGTGACCTTGACCTTAAAGACAGGAACCCCAACATGGTTTGTGACACACCTTCTAATGATGATTTATATGTATGCCAAGTTTCATCCCTTAATCTCAATCAGGTAGAAAGTTACAGAGCAGAATGGAAAGTGTAAAGGAAAAGTTAAAATACTGACCTTTGACCTTGACCTTGAAAATAGAAACCCCAATGTGGTTTGCGACACACCTTACAATGATTGATGTATAAAGTATACCAAGTTTCATTCCTTCATTTCCAATGGCTTGGAAGGGAATGTGAGGGAAAACTTAAAATACTGAACCATGACCATGACCATGACCTTGAAGATAGGACCTCTGATGTTTTATGTGATACACCTTTTAATGGTGACGTATGAGTATACCAAGTTTCACCCATTTATCTCAAACAGCTTAAAATTAATAGAGTTTAAACGAGAGTGTGATGAATGAAAAGGATGGACAGAAATGTATATACAGTGAAAACCCTCAAGACCAAAAATCCTTGGGACCAAATTTAATTTTCAGTTTTTTGAGGTTTTCGGTTTACTGAGGGTTTCACAGATGTGAACAAGTATGTCTTTTTATACACACTTATAAGACCTAAGAGAGAAAGAATGGAATTATGAGAAAACATCTGTGTATGTGTGTATAAGGGTGCAAAAATTAAGAAAACAGTTTGCTTTTTTTAAATATTTAATGAAAACTTAGCTGAACAATGTACGTTGCTTCCAAAAATTACACCTGGTCGCATGAATAAATACAGTTGTTCTCCACAGAAAGACTGTTCTAGTCTCAAGAAACATTTAAGGACAGAGATAAATTTATAACTTTGCTATAAGTCCGTTATAATTATGAATGATATTCCATAATGTTTTAATCCTCTGTATAATTCATAATGTTCCTATGTCAAATTCTTCTCCTAGTATCTTGAACGTAGGTATTGGCACAGATTCATACTCTCTGATCAGATTAATTATATCCTGTATGGATAGTTCAATCCTACAATGCTTAGCTGGCTGTTCTGACAACTTGACATGCGAGTGAAGACAAATGACAGTCATGGCTCCTTAAATACATGTATGTAATCAATTGAGTGAATACAAGTTAAGCTGCATGACTGGTTAATAAAGCCCTGGGATTTTCATAAAAAAGTAAACAAACAAACAACATTCTATGGATCATTTATACAAATGAATAGCGTCAATCACAATTACATAATAAGCAGACAAACATAATCTCTCTTAAATGGCTTATCAACAAATGTGTGGTTATTAATAATTTACCTTAAAAGTTAGCTCTTTTTATGATGCAAAGACTTCTGATTAGCTAGTTGTCGGCCTTAATCTGTGTTAGCACACATATCAAGTATTGTTTTAACCCTGTCTGCCCTTTGACAATTTATCATGGATAAGCCTATTACAGTATTTGTTAACCTTAAATAATTTGGTCCAGTGTGTGTCAGGAATTAAGCAGCTAAATTACATTTCCAAGTATGAAGTGTGTTTCGGTTTTATTGGCTTTTTTAAAAAGTGTAAAATTGAAATTTGGGATTGAAATTTGTTTCAGTTTCGGAGTAGAGAAGTTTTGGTTTACTGGGAAAAAAATGTTGATATAAAAGAAAGACAAATTCGGGACTCCCAACAAATTTTGATCTTGAGTGGATTCCGGTATACTTAGGGTTGGGTTGGTTGGTTGGTTGGGGGGTCACTGAAATATGTCACCAGCTTTACACAAAATGGTGGCGAACAAGCAAGTACTGTACATTAAAATGTTTTATTAACATTAAAGTTCATGAAAATTTAGCTAAACAACAAAACATTGCAAAATATTATTAAAAATAATACTTTATAGGTTCCTTTTTATGTAATGTATATTGCAAATAAACAATATTATTTTGTGTCATAAATATGCTGAATTTATTGAATCAGCACATTTTAAATGATACTTATGTGTTAGTTTATTTAATGGCAGTATTTTCAAATAATGAATAAAATCAGAAAATACAATTATCTGACAAATTTAATCAAAACATGAAACAACTAATTATCAATAATAAAATTATAGGTACATGCATACAGTTTTAAGGATCATTTCTTGTTCTTTTAGGTCAGTAAAATTTCACCAACAAAAATGTCAGTGGCCTCATAAACACTTGAAAAGAGATTCAATCATATGTACATCTGGTGGGGGTTTTTTTTGGCTTAAAAATAACCATGATCCAAACAACTCAACCTTAAATGGTACAAGAATACTGAGAGCAATAAAGACTGATGAAGCCACTACTGTACTTCCCGTACAGAAAATTCACATGAGCTTCTCATAAGCTGCACATGAGAACCTTGTTAGAAACGTATGCAAATTGGGTAGATTTTGCAAGCTCATGTGTGCAGTTTGTTAGATCTTGTGAGCCATTGAAAAACTAGTTCTAAATTCTCACGTGAGAAATTTGGATTCGATTCTGATCAGACACATCTTAGATTTGCTCTAAGTTGGTTTTTCTCATGTGAGTTAGAGACCCATCCCATTCTGCCAGCATTCTATAAAGAATTATGCTTCAAGAATTTAGCTTTCAAAAACCAAATCAAATAATAAAATAAAATCACATCAGATTAAATGTGGTTTTTCGCGACTGAGAGCTAGGTAATCCGTTATCGATACAATGACGCGGGTTATTTCCCTTGTTTACAGTCAGGAGACTGGTTTACTGACCGCAAAATATACACATAACTTTTTGAAGGTACTACAACACACAACTACCATGGTAGCCTTGCTTTCAAATAGGCGCCGTTTAATTTTAAAAAGAATTGAAGCTGGAACTGTCACGATTTAGCTCGTTACTTCGGAAATTTCATTGCAAGCCCAATACATGTGCAGCAACTGACCTTAGAAACCAGGAGATAATTTAAAATCATGGAATTATCATGTTGGTGAGTAAAATCAAGATGCACTGTTGTCAGTTATTGACAATAGGGTGACGAGATTAGAATCCTCGAAGTACTATGGTTCGTGCCCTCAACGTTAATTTTAACGTTTATATTATAATATTGGGAGAAACTATTGAAATCGCCATAGAAAGTGTTCAACTATATCTGCTTCATTTATTCATCGTTATAAAGTCTCCTAATTCTTTGCGAGCTACCTTTTTTTCCAAGTGTGTCAAATTTGTCTATTGCCGGAAATATATCTATGGTTCGTGCCCCTGAAATAAAGGCCACGTGACGTAAGATTGGAATGTGATAATTAGGTCAATGTTTACTTACGAAATCGATCGTGTATGATGTCCCCATATTATTAATATTTGCATATGCAATACAAATCATTTCTTTCAAATGCATATCGACTGCAATAAAACACTTATAAAAAATGATGGCAAAAATATAAAAGAAAAAAAAAAAAACATGATGCATTTTTAATTTTTTTTTCTTCTTCAAGTTGTCTGACAAAATTATCATATTTAAAGATACTGTAAAGTTTTACAAGATTTTTTTTCATGCTATTTCATAGCAAAGATTTTGTTTTCCCTTAGGCCCAAAAATAAAATAAAAATATGTTTCCGGTCGGCCGACTGTCCCTGTTTCTCATTGCCAACCCTAGCACTTTTTCCCCACCCCCACACAATTTTTTTATATATATATTTTTTTAAATTTTTTTTTTCATTAAAAAAAAATCACATTTGTGCATCTAACTGAGCCGGTTTTCATGCCCAGTACTTTGAAGTGCTTGAAATATTTTTGCTTTATATGTAATTAAAAAAAAAAAAAAAAAACTACTGCCTACCCTAATTTTAAAACCAGTGCAATAGGAAACACACATATTTTTTTTTTTGGCCTTATATTAAAATATTTCAATGAAAAATTTCATACTATATAGTTTTTCATTGGATTTATTTTTTCTAACATGTTATAAGAAGTGCATGTTATAATGACCAAATTTTTACATTGCCTTTGTGGTCTAAAAAATCTCTGTCTTGGGTTTCCCGCTAATCAAAAGGTAAAGAAAACCAACATGTGAACAGCGGCCCTGGCTTGAATGGCTAAGACTCACGTCAGGGCCACAAAGTGTATGTCATGAGTCAAATTTGCCGTTTTCATTGTGTTTTTTCAATTTGATTTGTATTAAGTATTCAAATATGTCTTAATCAGCACTTACTGTTACTGTCAATGAATGCTAGTGACCCAGTTGATTACATCAGGATCTCAAAATAAGCGTGTGAGGTCACGAGAAACATGGCGCACGAATCAAGGATCAGCATGAAGTTCGGATGGTTGACGATAAATTATATACAAGCTTGTTAATCTCATTTATTTTTTTTGTTAGGGACTGTTTTTCTTCAAGCATATCAAATTCTACAATTGTCTTCATGCAGTGAAGTTTGAACTTTAACTGAGGCAAGTTCAGAAGTCGTATACATGTAGGTATGCTTCTAATTTTTATACTTTTAATTTTTCAAAGAATATGGCAGTGGATCTATTTCAAAGGTTTTAAGGTGTAAAGTGAGTTTATTTCATATTGCTTTTTTTGTGTTTAAAGATGAAAAGTACCAAATGTTTGACAGATATGATGTTGCAGCTTTCAAACTAAATGGTCATAAATAACACTTACATATGTTTCTAAGACTAGTGAAGTGATTTTAGAATGTTGAATTTTAAAAAAAATGCCATTGCCAAACAGGTATATAGTCACATTTGTTGTCCAGGTTACATAGTACATGTTGCTGCATGTATAATCTATTTCAGTGTACCTGAATCGTACAAGAAGCAGGGAAGGATTTAGGATTTTATTCTGAGAGGATTTGTTTAGAAGAGGTGGTTCAGTGCAATTCAAGTGGCTAACATTCTTGTTTTTCACCTAATAGTGTACGATTTTAACAGATGGGGAGAGGGAACCTTTAACCATCTGACAACATCCCCCTCCCAAAAATGGATTTCTATATGGAAGTGAAGTAAAAAGTGCCTAAACCCATACAGAACAAAAGTGAAGATTTCCCACATATTCAAGAAAGCGGCTGTGAGAGTTGCCTTTGACTGAAGAACTTGCCTTTCTGTGTACCACATATTTGAGAAAGCTGCTGTGAGAGATTCCTTAGACTGAAGAGCTTGCCTTTCTGTGCATCAGCCTGAATTTTCTGGAATCTTTCTTTAATAATACATTGGATTTGATCTAGATCATACATCCACTGTCTCCTTAATTTGCTCCGCGTGCAACAATTTTGCAAAGAATGCAGTATGCTTAATTTAAAAAGACATTGTAACAGCTAATGAAATATATTTTGTGTTCAGAGTGTTTTACAAAAGAAATTGGACAGAATATCAGTACATCATGGTACTCTATTGAGAGGTTTCATTTTAACAAACTTTTAAATATTATGATAGAAACTACTGATATATTGCACAAGCTTGTACAAAATAATGTTTAACTTTGATAAATACAGTTTTAAGCAATTATGATAAATATTGTTTCAAACAATTATGAATTTGTATTCATTCCTTCCCATGTTATTCAGATTTTAGGGGTCCCTAGTGAAACTGTATGATTAACAGCAAACAAGCTGGAGTATGTGTAATGAGTTCTAGAAAGTTTGCATATGTAAAACAAGATACATGGCTCAAAATTAGGATTTTTTTTCACTAACCCACAGGATCAGCAAAATAATATTTTCATTGATCCTGTCTAAATTTCACTGATCTGGCTAAAACCAAACAGAAGCCAGTTCAGTTTCTAATTCAACATTTATTATTCATTAACATCAACTCAAAACAATAACTGTATTTCACCAACAACACAGTCTCTCCTGTGTCACACTTTAGCCATAAGTGTCCATTTTCCCAGCATTTCTGGTACTTTCTTAGTCTCTTATGTTCATCATATATATGATTACGCTCCCTTGTCAACTAATTTTTGCCATTTCGGTGGCAGCTGCACACCTTGCAAATACTTCTACATGTTTACAATTGTCAGTGCATAATGCACTGAATGTTTATCAACAATAATATAAATATTAAAACATTGTTTGGTATAATTTTGGATTATTCATTGAGTCAATAAAAGCAACCTTTTCTGATTGGTCAATGCTAGCCTGAGACCGTATACCTTTTGTTATCATCAGTAATGAAATCAGTGATTGGATGTACTACACTTAGCTGGTTTCATGTGCGTGAAGACCATTGCTTTCACAATAATCACACTAATTTGCTTGACGAGTGAACAAGCGCTTTATACCTGCCCATTTGTGCTGCGATCATTTATTGTTACAGAATGCATGCGATATAATAATTACAATAATTGAAAATCATTTTTATCACATATTTATATGAGTTGTCTTTTTTCTCATGTGAGAAACCTCACAAAAACATGCATAACTGAACTTGAATATGCTCATCTTCTAGATTTTAATATCACTTTGAAAATCTCTTTATTGCTGCTAAATAAGTTTTATTATAGGAACTTGGTTCTTTTTCATTCTTGTCAGAAATATTTATCAAATGCAAATCAAATCCTTGTCATTTTTTTTTTCCTATTGCTCACGTGAGCAAGCTCTTGCTTACATTAACCATTCCTGCTCATGTGATTTTCACATGAGCAGACTTGCTCATGTGAGGAAATGCTTGCTCACGTGAGCAAAATCTTGCTCATGTGATTTTCAGATTTTGTTAGATTCTATTGCTCATGTGAGTTCTACCTAATTTGCATGTTAAAATGCACATGAGACTAACATGAGTTAGATCTCACATGAGAATCTTATGTGGAAAAGGTTAGCCAAATTTGGTGTGGGTTACTTGTGTGAATCTTTTGGGTATAAGAGGGTCTCACACTTTGTTAAAAACATACTTTGTGATTACACAAAATTGAAAGAAGTTTATACAATGACCATTCATCTATGTGACATAATAATTTGCTTTTAGATTCATTCTTTTCTGTTTACATGCAAATTTACAAATTTCTAGTAAACAGTCGAGCAGCTGAAATAGTTGAAAACTAGACAATAGGAGATTCTACCTGTCATAAATTTTTACTATTCTTGTCTCCCCTCTCCCTTTGCGAAGACTGAGTCTTGTTGTTGATGCATGAGCAATGATATTTCCACCAATAGGTTTTTTTGGATCAGGAGCAAATCTAAAGAAAGATTCATATTAAGTACCTGTAAATTTGATATATACCTAAACTATAAAGTAATTTCTGAAATCTAAAAAAACTGACTCACGTACAAGACTCTTCCATTAGCATTCATAAGAATTTTAATGGCCACTATGTGCAAAAGAAATTAAAATCACATTACCAACGAAAAATTATTATTCTAGAATTAAAGATCTGTATCTAAGATTATTGTTTCTTAACTATATTTGAAATTGATTGTGATACATGCCTGGCCATCGATTGAGTATATATGCACTTCACTGGTATCTGTTGCATGATTAATAACAGTTGGAAGTAAAGGCTGGTCTTTGCATTGCAACTTTGTTTTCTTAATCCTTTTTTTTGTTGTCTTTTTAATACATTTTACCCAAGACATTTTTTTTCTGTATTTTCTCTTAATTACTGAGGATAGGGAAAAACAATCAATCTTAAATCAGAATGATTTATAGTAAAATCATGAACATTTATGCCAATGTTTACATCTATATAAAATCTTTTGACTTACCAAACAAACAGGAAAAGATTATGTTTGATTCTAATTAGTAACGTAAGGGTCTAGGTATTTTTCCCACTCTTATCTGACTTCACATCTCCTTAATTTATCCAGCTGCATATTAACAAGGCATATACTTAGTATTCCCTGATTTTGTTATTTGCATCGGACAGCAAGAGTAAAAATGTAATAAAATTTAATTAATTCCATCTATTCAGTTAGGCCTAGTGTGGTACATGTACTTACGACATTGTAGCCCCTGGATCTGCTGTTATTTGGTTGGTTACAAATACAGCTACATTATATTCTGTGAAAAAATATATACAATTATCAAACTTGTATGATACAAGAATCTTCATAATACAGTTTAGAAAAAAATACAGACATGGGTAATTCTTGAAAAGTATTGATATTGTGAAGTGGAGAATATTGGTCTATGACAAAACTATTATAGGAAAATAATTTACCCAGGCAAATATTCATTTTCTTTGAAAAGCTAGAACAGAGAAGGGATTTTAGCTCTGATGAAATACTGTCAATCGCACTATTCAATACTGAAAACATTCTATACCTGTCAGAACT
The DNA here is from genome assembly GCA_029931535.1 of Margaritifera margaritifera. Lineage (NCBI taxonomy): Eukaryota > Metazoa > Mollusca > Bivalvia > Unionida > Margaritiferidae > Margaritifera > Margaritifera margaritifera. The sequence continues at coordinate 4,448,143 of JAQPZY010001607.1, forward strand.
CTGATGTGAAAATAAACAAAAGTCATATTGTTAATGGTAGTGGAAGTTTTATCATGTGCAAGTCATTTGGAAGTAGCACCCAATTCTGGACATGTAAATTTTCTAGAAAAAGGTATAACTACTCAAATAAATGTAAACTGCCCACCCCACCCACCTCCCAATTACAGCTTCCTTTTAAATGCTTCTCTCTGCATGAAAAAAGGCATAATGACAAATATCCATCACAGGGGATGCTGTATCAGGGTTCATACAGCTGTTAGTAAAACAAATTCCAGACTTTTTCCAGACTGGTTTACAATTTTTTCCAGACCCCTCTGGCACATGTATTCGAAGAATGTGTCACTATAAATGAGCATGTGGTATCCGCATAATATAAAATAGTATCCACCAATCACAAGTGGGTGACAGGTCATGTGTCTCGCCAACCGCACTGAACCAGTAAGACTGTCAATAGACCAAATGATGCTTCAGGTCACGCATGTCTTCATCAAAATAAAATCAGCAACCCAAAACTACATACTTTTTCCAGACCTTTAGGGCAAAATCTTTGTTTTCCATACTTTTTCCAGGTCTGGAAAAAGCACTCTTTTTTCCCATACTTTTTCCAGACTTTCCAGGATCCGTATGAACCCTGTGTATGAGTGTTTAATTAAGTCAAAGCTTTATCAAATTTTGTAAAAATTAAGTTTTTTGGTGTCTGTATAAATGTATTAACCTTCAGCAATTTTCTGCAGTTTAGACATCATCTGTGCCAGTTTCTGCTGTCTATCAGCTAGTTCACCTCTGCCACTGAAGTCAACACGGAACAAAGCCATGATAGAATCAACTATCTGCAATTTACAAAAAATAAAAATCAGAAAATTCATGACTTTATATGTATAGTGAATTATAAGCTTGCAAGAGAAGACCCCAGCTGGAAAACCTGAATGCATTTGCAAGATGCACCATTACATCTGGGTCTATAGTACTGTAAATTCATTTATTTTTGTGGGTATTAATTTTCAAGATTTCACAAAAAAATATGTTTTTTGGGGCATTTTATTTTGTGCATTGGGTAAGAAGCCCTATTGTTTCCATAGAACAATCACTGTTTCCTGGGTCTTTAAATCTGTGAGTTGTAGCAACACAAAAAACTTGGCACATCATAAAATATTGTAAATTCGCAATATTCATTTTATATATCTTCAGGGCTAACAACCATAATCTTGAAATTTAAAAGGATTGTACAGGGTGTTTGGTCTTAAAATATTGGGATGAATACTGTTATAGGGATTTTATAGAGAGTTAATAAGGAAATGTAGTACTCGACATGATACATTCTTTAGTTCCAATTGGCTGACTAATGGGATCTGTTTTAGGAGAGTATGCATTTTCCCTTGACAACAGAATGCTGTACTTGACTACGGAATTATACCAGTTCCACAGGCACTAATGTCATGAGCTGATGTTATACATGACAGCACATGACATGTGATGTACTACATCTATTTTTGCCTTCTCCCTGAGGAACTGTCTTACAGTGTTGTCTGGTGGAGTATATCACCCTTGCTTTTAACTCTTTGGACCAGTACCATATTTCATTTAAAAACACTTGCCTCACTGCATTTATGTATCAAGTAAACTCTATTTAAAAAGTCAAACTTTTTGTACTAAATAGGAAGGCAGGAGCAGGCTGCCAAAAAAGATTTAACATTACTCATGTGTAGGAATTACATGGAGACTGTCATATGTTAAAAAATGCTAATGGATCAAAATTTTAAACATCTGTGTTTGTTCATTTTAAAAATATTTGCAAATTGAAAAATAAAATGAAAAGAACCATATAGGTATAACTAATTAATAACAGCTTATTCTGGCTATTCTTTATGTCCTCAACAACCAGGTAATCACACAGGTTTTGTAAAAAAATTCAGAACTGTTGCCAGCAGTTAAGATAATCCATATTTAAATGAGCAAGATATATAACCAGATTTTCAAGATGGCCAACATGGTGGTTTGGAAGTCAGATCAGCATCATTTTCATTTGGGACTAACTAGACACCATATGAAGTATTCTGGTGAAAACCATATGTTGATATGGCTTTACTTTTAGGAGGAGTGGCGACAAAAAAAGTTTCAAGACAGCTGCAATCATGGTCATACTGGATGTCAGATTGACACCATTTTCATCTAAGACCAACTTGACATCATAAGATGTTTTTTAGTGAAAACCCCATGTTTATATGACCATCCAAACAGCAAGAGTAGTGATAACAAGATTTTAAACATGGCTGCTGTGCTGCCATATTGGACATCAAATTGGCACTATTTTCAATTAAGACCAGCTACTGTTTTTACCCTATTTTTTCAGATACCTAAAAATAATAACTTTTGTGTGTTTCTGAAAAGTTAGAGAAAAAAAAAATCCTAATTATTCTGCTAAAAAACTTGGTGTCATACAATTAGTCATGTTACTAGATGTGTGTGTATGTCAAGACCATAATCTATTACCCTCTCAGGCATGATTTGTGAAAATTGTTTATTCACTTATTTTAGTAACTAATAATTGATTAAAAACATTGAGACAGAAGATCAGTTTGATAAGCTTCATGGTAAGTGACCAGATCTGAAACCTAAGCAATGATCTGTTGCACACAACACCTCAAAATAAACTTGGGAATTATAATTAGTACCTGTGTAACGTTTGTTATCAGGCTGCAATTTTGCATTGAAAATATCACCTACCAAAAATGAAAAGCTCAATAAATCTATGCAATTCAATAACGGCTTGCTATAATCCGAGTATAAAAGGTATTTCCAATGCTATCATCTGTTCATTCTGCTGTTATTTGTCTGTCCTATAATTTCATCCAATCAGTGAATGCACTGAGGGCAACTTTAAAGCACTGTAATCAGCATTAAGATAAAAAGCTGATTGCAATGACATTTCATGAACAAAGCTTACGAGAGTTGTGTGACACTCCACTAGATAATCAACAACATTAAATATACACCAATAATTTATTTCTATGCCTCAGATTTCTTTTAGAACAGAAGCTTTGTGTTCTTGTCATTTAATTTACAGCTGATCTATTGTCCCTTTTGTATCCAGTGGCACTCTTTTATACTCTTTTGAAAAGTTAATTATGTAGATGCTTTATTTCAATGCAGTCTTGCCAGCAACCCTTGGTGTAAAAGTGGTTATAAAGTAGGACTACTTGTTAAAAGAAAAGTAGAGAAAAAGTAAGGGAATATAGGCTTATTCCATCTAAAAAAAAGCATGAAATATATGATTTACTGAAAAACAAAACTGGTAGATGTAAAGGAGGGCATTTGCCTCAGCCGGGGCTGGGTCAGCCTGTTGGATTGGGGGGGGGGGGGGCACAGAGGCTTGGTGAGCCAATAAAGCACGTTTTAGATAAACCGGGCTTTTGCCTCGGCAGGTTGGGATGTTCTGTCGGAATGATTGTCATCTCGTTGGAGGGCCTTGTTGGAACAACTGTTAACTGGTTGAAAACCCAGGGTTGTTAGGCCGGCCGAGACCCACTTGAGGCTGGTTCAAAAGAGCGGAAGACAATGAATTGTTAGACTGAGTTAAAAACTGATTGGAGATAGAACTGATTTAATAAAGTGCTATTTTCTTACATTTAGAAATATTGCAGTGTTTAGTATACCTTAATTATTAGCATCTTGAAAATGTTTGTTGCAAAATATAAGTATTGTTTGGTTATTAATGAATGGAAGGACAGATCTGTGCAGCCATCCATGTGCTGCAAAAGTTTGTGGCTCAAGAATGCAGCAGCTTTGAGAAAAGGGACAAGAATGCCAATAGCATGTTGGATCTATGGGGTGGGATGCAGGGCTAGGCCATTATGCATGAGATGTGGCAGAAATGTTCTGACAATGCGCAGTTTGACAACAGAGAGACAAGCTAGGAAGTGATTGAACGAAAGGATTTTCATCTTTCAAAGTGACAAAAGCAGTTTTAGCTTGTAATTACTGAACTAAAAGGCTTTTATCTTTCAGTTAGACATACTGTATACTGTAATTGGCTATAAAGTTTAAGAATGTTATGTTTACTTTCACATGCTTGGTCTGACAACTGAGAGATGAGTGAGGAAGCCGTCTGAGCTTGTGATGATTAAACTGAAAGATTTTCATCTTTTAAATTAGACAAGTGGTTAATTTATAGTAAAGTTTATAACGTTATGTGATTAATAAAACTAAAAGGTTTTTATATTTTATTTAGACACGATATATATTGTAATTCATGGCTATAAAGTTTAAGAATGTCATATCTGCTATCACATGTTTGAATAAGTTGCTTTGCAGAGGGCAAATAACCCAAAGTGAATATGAGGATGTGCTGGATGCACTACTGGAGAGTAGTATTAATCAACCAGTTCAGATCACACAACCAGCTCTGGCTAAAACACCAGTTTTGGCCCTACAGCCAGTTCTAGACCCGCAACCAGTTTCAGCTTTGCAGAATGCATGGCAGGATAATGATATTACAGCTGACAAATATCTCATTATGCTTCTTGTTGAGGAGGTTCGGCCAGCAGCTGAATAGTGATGGCAAAGGAAAAAGAAAAACATGACCAAAATGTATAGGCAACTTTGTAGAGCTAATAGGATTGCCAAGGCAAGACAATACAATTGTGAAGACTATTGTACCACATTGCCAGAAAAGCACAGGCTTGAAGACGATACTTCTATATTTCTCAATGTTATGGCACCTAGCATAAAATCTGCACTTGAAAAGGAACTGAAAGCCATGAATGGCCTAAAGTTTGGCCTCATGTAAACAGCACAGCTGGAAAAGTCATACCAGACTAGCAAAACGTCTACAACAAAATAAAACTGAGCTAGTAGGCTGCACACAAGTCGAGACCTATTTCCAGAATGCTGCCACCGCCGTACTGCATACTGATGAGATCGAGTAGCTGCTTGCCCAAGCTAAGGCCACCAAACAAAAGCACATTGTATAATACACGCATGAGAGGTCCAGATGGGTATCTGTCCACTGTCAAATGCTTGATCTCAGTGTGTTGCAGTACTGCTTGTTCGCGGCCAGAGCAATATTCCAACACCAAAGTGCATACCACCATGGTCTGTCCTTACTGTGAGGAACAAAGATAACTGCTCCTTTGAGTGGGCCATCCTGTTGGCACTTTATCCAGCAGACAACAGAAATGGTGATTAGCCAGGTACAGCCAGCACCTGGGCAAGTTTGACGCTGCAGGCATTGACTTTCCTGTAAGGTTAGTGAAATTGACAATTTGAGTACCACAACCCAACAACTGCAGTTAGTGTCTTAGGCTGGAAAAATGGCCCCTACCCACTGTGAATTAGCAAACAAGTATGGCAACATATGATAGGCCTCTTGCTGCTCATTTGTGAAATGCAGAACACATCTGCAGCTGGAACTGTGTAGAGTCACTATATCTGGATAAAGAAACTAAGCCATCTGGTATACAAGCACATCAGATGCAAGGAGAAGAAACATGTCTGCCACTGGTGCCTAGACATCTTCAGCCAGGCTGATATATTGGAAGCCCACATGAAAGACTGCCATGGTATAGGTAAAAAGCCCCAGTGTGGAATCAGGCAATAATAGGCCAGTCTTTCAAAACCATCGCTGCCAGATGCGCGTCCTGTACATCATCTATGTGGATTTTTAAGCACTTTTGTGAAAGTGGAACCGCTCAATGAACGATCCTGGTGATCTGGATAAAAGCTGTACATAGAAAGTTGCTGACCAGGTCCCATCTAGCTTCTGCTACATGGTTGTTTGCAGTGATAGTGTTGTAAAGGAACCAGTGTTATACCACAGTAAGGATGTTGTTGCCACTTTCATCCAGTGTCTTGAGCATGAGTAGGTGGATATTTTTTGACATGTTTTGTTATCCAGCTGAGATTTAACAGATGGCAATAACTGCACAGCTTTCCAGAAAGCCACAGACTGCCACATCTGTGGTGAGAATTCACTCAAGAAGCAAAGAATAAGGTGCGCGACCACTGCCATATTACTGGCAAGTACAGTGGCACTGCCCATAAAGCATGTAACCTCAAGCTGCGGATCTACCCAGAATATATAAAGGTGCCAGTTGTGTTTCATAACCTGCACAGCTACGATGGGCACTTTATCATGGATTCGATTGGAACAGCCTCATCTGGAAAAATCAGTGCTATCCCAAACAACATGATGTTATTACTAGGGCAGCTCCAGTTTATTAATGGCAGCCTGGAAAAGCTTGTTAAGCTGCAGCTTGCTCAAATGAAGGAGGCATTCTGTGTCAAAGCAAGGCACATGGTGCCTGTTGCATAGAAAAACATCACCCTCCTTACATGCAAAGGGGTGTACCTGTATGAATAGATGAACAGCCGGGAGTGCTTTGAAGAATCAGCTTTGGCTGATAGAGGCATTTTACATCCAACTCAGCCATGCCTGAATATCTCAAAAAGACTATGAGTATGAGCAGAACATGTGGAAGACATCTGGCTGCCAAAATATGGGCAGCTACCATGACCTCTACCTCAAGACTGATGTGCTTCTGTTGGCAGACATGTTTGAAACATTCTGAGACATCTTGCTAAAAAACTAAGGCCTTAAAAGAGAGGGAGAGAGAAATGGAAAAGATAGAATTAGAGGAGCAGGCTGAGGAAAGAAAGATAAAATTTGAGAAGGAGAAGATAGAATTAGAAAGGCAGGCAGAGAGGGAAAAAAGGGAATTTAGGGAAAGGAAGACAGATTAGAAAAGTAGGCAGGGAAGGAGAAGATAGAATTAGAAAAGCAGACAGGGAAGGAGAATGAAGAACTAGAAATGCAGGCAGAGAAGGAAAGAATAGGGTGGGAAAGGGAAGCCCACATGGAAAGAATAGAACAGCTTAAAGAATTAGAGCAAGGGAAGTTTGAGATGGAGAAACAAACAAAGTTTCAATCAATAGAGTTAGAAGAAAGGAATATAGAGATGGGGCAAAAAATGAAAATTGAATTATTAGAGGCTAAAAGAGTGGGGGAACAAGACTCAAACTCGGGCAAGTTGAGAGACCTGAAATTAATTTTTGCCACCCTTTGAGGACGATAAAGATAATATGGTTAGTTATCTGCACAGGTTCGAACGAAATGCCTCTGTCCAAAAGTGGAGAAAGGGTGATTGATCACTCCATCACAGAGCATTGTTAAAAGGTAAAGTGCTACATGTATATTCAAGTCCCACTGCGAATGATATGTTAAATTATGACATGCTAAGAGAGGCACTTCTTAAGAGATATGAGCTAACTGAGCAAAGGTTTTGAAAGAAATTTTGTTAAATATAGTAAACCCAAGAAGGGCGAAAAATTCACCCAGTTCATCAGTAGAACAAGGAATTATGTACAATGGTGGGTTGAATTTGGTAAGGTGGAAAAAATGTTAGAGGGTCAGTAAATGTAGGGGTCAATTACTTGAGCAGAGTGTAATTTGCAGATCTTCTTTTTACTATTGAGTCCTGGTAATGTAAATAATAAGTTTCAGTTTGTATTATTTGCTCACATTCTGTGATTTTCTGAAAGGGTTTCTATTTTTTGAAGGGGGGGAGGTATTGTCATGAACTTTGTGTGTACTAAATTACCTTTGTATAATATATGAATGAAAATGTACATGGGTTTCATTGCCATGTACAGCGTTAAACAGAAGTGTATAGTTTCAGCCTAATATTTCAAAATACTGAGCTCAGTTCACCCACTGCTGCCCGCACAAAGTGCTGGTGGTGTAAAACTAGATTACCTCGAGTTTTCTGGCCATCAATTTTACCACAACTAGGGTACTTATAGCCCAAATTCTCTGTGCCATCACAATACAGATGAGTCTTGTCAAGAAGCTGTCCACTTTATGGAAGCAATCTTCAGCTGAAGAGGTATGTGAAATGTAAAAATTGTGTTCTTTATTGCTATCTGTTCCATGTGATAGAATTGTTTTATATATGGAATGTTTTGGAATTTATTCTAAATTTTCTGGAATGTCAGACCTATGTCACATAACACCATGTATTTGGATAGAATATAGGCTGTTTCAAGTTCACGAGTAATGTTCCAGTTCTTATAATCCAGTGTCATTATTCTTGCGAGAGACAGAATCATCTAAGAATGTGGTCATTTTAATAATAATCTCAAAGTCATTCTTATGAAATAATTTAATGGATAACGAAGTCAATTCATGTGTGCGCATGTGTAATGTATATCAAAGTATTTGTACTTAACCATGTCTCATGTATTATATGGCCCAGTCATTGTATTTTTTGCTGTTCATGGGGAGTCACCGAACTCTGGAGTTTTGTGTAACCCAGATACTGCTGTCATTGGTGATGTTGGTTCAAAAGACGTGTCAGGTTTACTTAGCGTGAGAGACCAAAGGTTCTGGACCAATGGGTCCGTGGGATAAGGAGGCTCTCTAGGGATCGTTCAGCAGGCTGGGAGGAGCGAACCATGCGAGATCATTCCTTCACTATTTGACGGGAGCTGTGGAATCAGAAATCTCTCATGCTCATCAATTGGATGTCACAAGATAAATACAATTGTATATTCCATCTTCAACCTAAAATTCAATATCACTATATGTGTGAAAATCAATGAAATTCAATCGATCATACATCCATCATACTTGTTGATGAACCATACATTATTCATATTGGTTCATAAATTCCTTACATTGATCATAGCTGGTGGTACTGTGACCCCTGGTCTTCCTGATCTGAGGAATGTATGGTCTCTTGTTGACTTCATGTTGAGGACAAGGGCAAACCTGTTTTGGTAAAAGGTGCCAATGTCAAGCAATGATTTCTCCGCATCCGTGAGAGACTCCCTTGCCATTATCTCCTGAGCCTCTTCCCACTGCTGGTTCCACAACTGCCCCTGGGCATAGATCTGGTTTAGGACACCCTTGATTGTCACCAACACCTTGTTGATAACAGAATTGTATAAATGCACCGTATCATGCACGAACTCAGAGCTCTTTGTTGCATTCTGAAGATTTAAGCTATTGCCTCCATGCTTTTTGCCGCTGTGTTCAGGTTGTTGTTCCACACAGGATCGCTCTTGTTCAGAACCATCTTGTGATGCCGCAGCACTTAGTGGTAAAAGATAGTCACTTTTCCCATGTACTGCTGCTTGATCATGCATGCAAGTTCTCAGTAGGGCACAATATCAAATTCCAGAGAGATGCCAGTGATGATGTAGCTTGCCCCCTTATTTGTACTCTGCATTATCGTGCTGTAGTTGTTAAAAGTCAGCTCAAAAGGAGAGGCAATCTGAAAGGCCAGACTGGTAGTATAGCATGTGATTGTTCAGCAGCTCTAAGTCAAGTGGCATGTAGAAGTGGTTCCCAATTGTGGCAGTGATAGACACATCAGGCTGGGTACCAGCAACAGCACTGCCAGCGCCGACACATGGCGGCAGTGTTGGTGTTTTATATACCATGATAGGCTGCATTAGTTTGCTCTCTGTCCATCAGCCTGAGATCATTGAAAATTTCCTAAACATCAGCATCGTCTATACAGGCCATGTAATTCTCTCAAGCTTTACAATGATCTTTTTGTGGATAGCATGGCTGAGGTTTTCCATGATTGTATGATTGGTATCAGTGGGCACTGAGCCGCTGCTCAAAGTAATTGTAAATACCAGCCTGGCAGTGATGGCCACAATCATTGCTGGTTAGGTTTGGAAATCTGACAACATGCAGCTGGTTTTGGTTTATGGTGCTTGGGTTGTTAGTCTCAGCGATGGTACTCTGGACTCCCCTTATGCCAAGTGCACAGTGGAGGGAGTGAAATGGGTCGAGTTTATTTCTGTATTGAGACATGTTTAACCTTTAACAAGTTTGGTGCTATTGAAGTTCACATGTCCTTCCATTAATATGAGTTGTTGTGTTGCACAAGTGCTTGCTAAGACATGGCTGAAGACTCTGAAATGACTGACTTTGGTGGCTATGAAGATGTTCTACCTGAGGAAGATGAAACCACACTTACCACTGAAGCCAATGAGGCAGAAGAGCTACAGACAGAATCCCCTTCTTGGGCTGGAGGCTATGAGGTGCCACTTGGTTAGAAGCAAGAAGATATGTCTACATCAAAGGAATCAGAGCAATGCATAGGCAAGTTTGATGCATACCTCAAAACATAGGGCCTTACTGACAAATGCAGCAGCAGGTTAAATTTTAAAGCATGGAGGCAGAACTAGATCCTGCTAATGCACAAAACTGACCCAAGTAAATTATTGACCCCATCCACAATGGGGGGCCACAAAAGAATGGGTACAAAGCATCTGGCTGGAATGCTGAAAACACCTGCAAAAAAGCTTTGGCAATCACAATCTTTGCCACTCTACGTACTTACATTAGGACATGCAGACAGCAGCATGAAAGCAAATACTACGCAAGACAGGGATCCAGTAAATCCTTGCAACTTGTCCAGCATGAAATGCACAAAGCCATTTTTAGCCCTTTTGCCCTGTGCAATATACCAGTGGTCAATGTGCATTATTTAATTTGTTGTTTGTTTTGTCAATGAATTATATCTGGGGATCAACACAGTGGGGATAAGTGGAAAGTAATCTGAATTGGTGAAATAGGCATATAACATGCCAAAACCATTGTTTTCACTGAGCTTCTGCTGCCATTCTCAGTTTGTATTGTTATGACTTTATGGCCTAAAAATACGTAACAGAAAGAGTGAAACCAACAAAATCAAGTAAAATCAACAAGCAATTTATCTCTAGACAATTAAAGTGAAACTTCAAACAACACTTACAATAATGTGATTAAAATCCAAATAATTCTAAGTGTCCTAATCACAAGTCCAAAAATATATAATGTTTGGAATGAATTCCAATAGCATTGAATGTCCTGATGTACCACAAGTCTTGAATGTCCTGATGTACCACAATAATGTAATCCAGAATGTTTTGAATGTATTCACATAAATCCTAAAAAGTCATAAAATCTATGAGCTCTTAAGTATTCCAATGAATATTGTAAATAAATAATTCCTCTCTCTGAATTGTATCTGATTTCAACAACACAACTAAAATAGATTCCTTACAGACTGATCTTTTAGAACCAAAATTCTCTAATAGGAATGAATTTGTTTACCAAAATCTGTATATAAATACACATATCTACATGACTTATGTCACATCACAATATGAGTAATTCTAATGGAAAATTACTTTGTGTACCTGACCTTTGTCACAACAAGACATGGAAGTAACAGTCCAGCTGCTAACAAAACTGGCCTTGAACTCAAATGCTATGTAAACATGTTGTTTAGCATAATCTGACTAAAGTACAACTTACAATCATGAACACATATTATAAATTCAGTATGCAATACAATATCCACATGAAACTCTTTGCAAACGTGCTCATAGGCATACATGTTGATGTCATTTTCAAACACGTTCCACCTGGTTTGTCTTAGGAGGGGACACCACATATAAATGAGAATCTTTTTTACCAAGTAGTAAACATGAAACCAGAAGAAAAAAAAGCTGTGAACCATCTCTGGCAGCCCTGTTCCTGTTGGAGGCAACAGGTTGTAGCCAATGATGTCTGCTGTTCCAATTTCCACAATATTACTGGACTTGATGAGAGGTAGCACTTACTTCCTGGCTATGTCAATAACTCTCATCTGGAATGAAAAACAATCCCACATAAACACGTTGAGGTTGAGCAACAGTTCATGGATCTGTGCTCTCTCCACATCATTAGTTACAGACGCCACTGACACTGTATTTCTTGCTGCTATCAGAGTGAGAAAGTACTTGTGGCAATACCATCGCTCTGTTGTTCTGACAATGTGTGCTGTATTGAATTATCCTTTAGTTGGGCCGATGGCTCAATAACAGGTGATACGCACTTGTACTGGTACCTGTGTAGCACTCTGAGAAATTTGTTCAGGCCAGGATGATACATTAACCTTTCAGCTGCACTTGGTAACAGATTTGCTGTGAGCCCGACCCTCACCAGCCCGATGATAGACATCACCATTACCGATAGGTATCACAGCATGTATACACTTGAAAAAGTAATGCAGGCTGCCATTCCTGTAATGACTGCAGGCTACAATGTGGCAATCCAGCAGATCAGCATCACGCTCACTGATCCAAACTATCAGCTCTATCTCAATCTTCTCACCTCCATCTTTGGATTAAAATTACCCATATTTTACAGAGCAACAATTGCCACTTAGTATGCTGGCATGCACTATTATCCTCGAGATACAAAATAGTGCTTGTACACTATGAGTCTACATGGTCTGGGCTTCTTTAGTAACTGTGCTGCATGTGCCTCCAGGCCATCACCCCCATTTACCGCTGGTACACTGAGCGGCAGTGGTCTGCCCGTAGCAGATCTCAATGTGCATGTTGATGCAGGTGATGCCTTGAGGGTCTTAAAGGCTGGCCATAAAATGAATGGTGCACTGGTGATGAACAACAACTTAATCAAGAATGTTCAAGAGCCCATCAACCCAGAGGGTGCTGCTACAAAAAAGTTAGGCAAATGCCATGATTGTGCCATATGTAGTAACATCATACTTTTTTGGGAAATGCAGAGGGGTCTGCCATCTCAGCTTGCGTACATGGTTTTCCCTTAACCAATGACTCCTTTGGGTTAGACGGTAACTTTTGCTATGCCTACCAGGACGGCACTACTAATGGGTGCCTGATACTGAGCCAGCTCAAAAGTGGTATGACTGCTACTACAATAGCAATGTGGTATTTGAACATAAAGAGCTCACATCAGTAATATTTATTTTGGAGTGCGTCAATCTCTCAATCACTCATCTAAACAATGACAAAACACTCTTCTGCATCACAGTATTTGACCAAAAGGCTGACTTGTCGCAGAGCCGGATAAAAGTCACAGTACTGGCCCTTAATAATAGTACTATCTGGGAATCTGGTGATAAAATTAGGGAAACTAGAAGCTTTTTTTTACTTTGCCACCATCTTGCATGTGAGCACAGATGATCAGTTAAGGTGTGGGTCCGCAAACTAACCAACTCCCTGGATGAATTAAAGTTTCATATCATACTGCTTATAGAGGAATTATAATGTCAATATATCCAAAAATCCAAAACCCACAAAATTTTTGTGTAAAAAGGATGTTATGCTGAAATCTCCTTATGGGCTGCATTGTACAAATTATTACACTAGTTTTAATCAACGAATTGGCAAAAAACAAGCTAATAGCTCATGAAAGAGACAAAGCCTGCGAGCAGCTCATGACAAACCTGTCTAGGAATTCATTCTAAGATGTCATGTTCCTATTCTTTGTCTTTTGAACTGTCCAAAAAACAAAGCACAGCTTGTGCTCCCACTGCTTTCAGTCGGAATGACATGCCAACATCAACTGCCCCACCACTGTATTGTTAGTATGCCTTTGGCATGGGTGGTAAGCCATCCCCTGGCCTTGTACACACCCTTTTTTAAGTAAAGTTAATCCCTCAACTAGTTATTTTTAGAACCTCATAAAACCAGGACAAAAAGGCACAAGGTAAGTAATAAACATTATATTTTGCATCTACATTCCATGAGTAACACAAATACCTGTTGTTACAATGAACAAGTACAAGCAAAAACTGTCAGAACAACAATAAGTCTTGTTGCTCCATTAACCGCTAACACGACCTATTTTATATTCTTGTTGGTCAGAATGACAGGCTGCTTACATTTTAGTGAGTTAAAAGAATAATAGCCCCACAGGTGCCATCATCTTATGGCCTGCAGATCTGCAGTAGGAAGTCGTAAACTACCAATGCAACTGTCAACATTGTGGGCCTGCTTTTGATGCACACATTCCAAACCTTACTACAAACCAGGCTGTTACAATCAAGTCACCAAAAACACAAATGTGTCAACAAGAAAGCACCCAGTGCACATTTTATTCATAATGTTTCTTTTTTCTATAAAAAAAGGCTTCATTTAAACATTTTATGCTGCACTTATATACTCAGTACAAAATATAATATGGGGCTACTGGAGGAAGCTCACAGAGTGTGTGAGGTGTCTCAGAATGAATTGAAAGATAATTATCATGAATATGATAAAAAAAACAATATTCGAAACTGAGGCAGCAAGGTTTTACAGCTTAATCAATAGCAAACCAAGGTCCATACTTTTATGAAAGTGAATATCTGCATAACTAACACAATGTAGTACTAAATCAATGCAAAAATGTAAGTTTAGACTTATCAAAAAATGACAAACAGACTTTAAAACGTTCTATGAAAAATTAAACTTAATGACTTTCATATTAAGAGGAACATTACTATTTATGTACTATACCATCTCTGAAAGAAAGTTTGCATGTGCCTTAAATGAATAGAAAAAGACTGCAAAATGGCTGTAAACACAAAATGTCAATGATGGCACCTACTAATGCGTATGAAAACCCCCCGTTTTGAGCTGGCCTTGAGTGGGGGCTCGGCAGGTCTAACAATCAAGCATTTTCCCTTTTGTTTAAGCGGCTGACAGCTCGCCCCCCAATGGCTAACAGTTGTTCTGACTGCTCCCCAAAACCAGCTGACAGTCGTTCTGATGGGGTCTTCCAACTGACTGACAGTCATTCTGACGGGGCTACCACCTGGGTGACCCAGCTGGCTACGGCAAAAGCCCAGCCTATCTAAAACTTGCTCTGTTAGCTCACCAAACCCCCGTGTGCTACCCCCCCCCCCCCCCCCCCCGGCTGACCTACCCCTGGCTGAGGCAAAAGGCCTCCTTTACATCTCCTAGACCTTACTTGACTTATTTTTGTAAACTTGAACAAAAGCATGCTCTTACACAATAGCTGTCTCTTTAGTACTGGTTGTCTTAATCTTCTTATTAACACCCAACTCCACATCACAGAGACCACATCTAAATTCACCTCACAACTGCCGCTCATGCAGTGTGTAATCAATTTCAACATAAAATTGAAAATAAGTATGGATAGTAGGACCATTCCGGAAAAAGCAGGAAAAATTTGGGAGTCGGACAAAAAAATAGGAAAAGTAGGAAAAAACTTGGGCTGCTGGAAAGATTGTCAATGTCACTTTTTGTTTGCTACCAGTAAGAATGGTTTCTTTATAAAACAGAAGCTACTTTTTTTTCATTTAATGAAAATCTGGTCTATTGTCACTTTTATATCCAGTGGAGCTCTTTGACACTCCTTTTGAAAAGTTAATTACACCAACAGTTAAGAGTATATAAGGCACAAGAATCTTTTTGTTGGTGGTCAGTGTGCTATGACCTAGAGTACATTATGGATACATTTATTGTACATTAAGCAAGATGAGACAAAGTTGATATTCCATATCAACTCTGAGAGGACAGACTCAAGGTTCTGTTACTGCTCATGATAATGCAGTGGAAAGAAAAATGGCATAGTATAAGTGCTGTATTTTAACAGGGTGACATTAATCATCCATAGATATTGGCTTAAACATATTAAGAATGACATCGCTCTCTTTTTCTGTATATCTCTCAGTCCCCCAAAGCAAGCATTTAACATTAAACTTAACAAATCACAATTTATAAAAAAAATATCTAAAAGATACCAGATACATATGTAAAACTGTGTTGGTGATTTTTAAATGCAGTGGTGTACAATCTTCAATAGTCAGAGAACATCATTGAGGTCTACATATTTCAAATATGACACTATGGATATGAATTTCAGAAAGAAACTGTATTTTAGTAAATCTTAAGGTTTAAAAAATAATACCACCTTTCACTTAAAATAGTCTACCCCAAGTCTGTCAGTGCAGTAATAATCAAAGTAAATGTGAACTTTTGTGTCAATTTTCCCCTTAAAGAGGAAGGTGGAAAGTTAGAAAAAGAAGTTTTATGCTTTGTAGACAATTTTGATAATAATTTGATCATCATAATTGACATAAATTACAGTGCTATCTATTGAATTCCTGCCAAAAATTCACCCACGTTTCTTGAAAAAATGAGTGAAAAATTAAAAGTTTGTAGCCCAAATCAGAAGTGAATTATGACTGAGGGTATGCATCCAGATCCGTTACTAAAAATATTAGGCATTTTAAATAATCTTTTATTCCATAAACGCATGAAAAGAGGGCTTCTACTATGGAAACTATTGTCAATTTTCAACTGTTAACTTCTCTTATTATGTGTCTGAAAATTAGGGTTACAAAGATTACCAATCAGGACCTTCCCAAAACTTGGGCTGCAAAAAAAAAGAACTATTCGGAGACAAAATTTAGGGTGTCTGAAAACATAGGAACATCATGAAAAATCTTTTAGTGAAAACCCCATGCTGATATGACCATCTGTTCCTATGGAGCAGCAACACCAAGATGGCCATACTGGATGTCTGAGTAGCACCATTTTCATGTTGGACCTACCAGATCTTGCCATGCATGTGTGTGTAAAGTTTCATGGCAATCCTCCAAATATATTACCGAATTATGACAAAAAATCTGTATAATTACAGAAAAACCCATACATTTAGTTAGCCTGGAAAAGAGATATCAATGATACATATCAAACTGTAACTCCATCAATTAACTAAATATATATCCCACTGCAGACACCATGGTGAAGGAGAATTAAATAAATTACTGTACTTACCAGTAGTTTGAAAACTCCTGCTTCTTCATAAAATTTGGCTGCTACATAGTCAAGAAGTTCATACTGATGTTCACCTGCAAAAGAGGCAGGCAAACAAATACAGCATGGATTCCATTTTGTTAAGTTGTAGTAAAATTGTATGTATAATGTACTTCATTATATGGCAGTCTCACTATATAAAGGTGGTATACTCTATGGTTCCCATGGACATCATTATAATGAGGGAATACTGTAACTTGAATATTATGCCTTTTATAAAATTAACTTTCTTCTCTATGTTCTAGAATTCTTGCACAAAATTAATGCAACTGCATGACTTTTATGTTATAGCCTTATCTAGGTTTTCCAAACTAAATGTCCGTGTGTGTACACATCTTTTGTTTTCTAAAATGTTCTAAATTTAGTTTAAGTTAAACATTCTTTACTGCCATAAAGTATAATACAGTTGTAGTTACAAATGGATTGGAAACAAGTTCATAAGAGCTTGCAAGTTCCTCTCCACTATATAATACAACTGCACGGTGAGTATAGAGCATAACAAATAACATTATGTGGGAAATAAAATATTATAAAAGAGAGGGCAGGTGAAGTGGTGGATGAGAACCAAATCGCTTACTGATTTATTGACTTCATTACAATCTATAAATATTGAAGTTCTACACATGACAATATATACATGTATCTACAAAACTTAACCAGCATAACAAGTAATATATAATATGTAAAATGTCTTTTATTATCTATATGTACTTAGAACAAAAACTTTTTTGCACACAAAAAAACTACAGAACCATCTTGATATTTCGAACTTTAAGTTCAAAGTTCAAAGGTTGAAAAAACTCCATAAAATTAAAAGTTGTATATCTGATGAATAGTGATCACTTTTTGACCTTATAATATGTTTGCCATAACCATAGGACAAGAGGAGTCAATGCTTAAATTCACAGTCATTCTGGCTTGCACACAAATAATGGTCTCCATGTTATCGTTTGAGTTAATCAAATTGTTGGGGTAGTTACTTTTATGATTTGAGGCAGGAAAAAGGCCAATGCAGAAAAAGTCAACGATCAGCTACAAGAGCCCTAATTGAAGAAACAAAAAACATTAACAGAAAGAAAAGTTTCACAATACCAATCTAGTGTTTCTCCCATGACAGGACTGGGGAGTCAGCCTGATAAATGTCCCCCCAAAAGTAGTGGTGGGCTTATTATCAGAGTGAGATATCCTTTGCAAATATGTGACAACAGGTTTAAAAAATGGAGGTGGGGTGGGCTAATCATCAAGCATGGGTTTATCATCAGATAATTAACAGTAAATTAAATCTAATGGGTGAAATGCCTATGGGTTGGAAAGGAATGTCAACCTAAGAAACAGATCTATATAGACTAAAAAATGGACCCCATCTAAGCATACTTTAGATGTGATGGATGGGGGGCATTATTAGAGTAAGTCAGAGGCTGAGCATGTATAAATTAGCATTTTCACCCAAACATTTCCTTGGGAGGTGCTCTTTAAAGATAATAAAATCATAACTGACATGCAACATAAAATTAGTTGTTCCCACTTGTCATATTTTAAAACCTGTTGTTTTTGTTGGCTAATAAGAAATAACAATCAGGTGGGAAACATTGCCAGTGGGAGGGTTTATACATGCTGAGCAGCATCCTGGTTACTCTAATAATGCTCCCATCCATCACATTTAAAGTATGCTTAGATGGAGGTAAATTATTTTTTGTAAGCCTTTGGCATAACATGTATAACTTAGCATGTTTAAAGGGCAACAAAATGCACTAAAATCAACTTCATTATTAAGTAAAATCACTTGTATAAATTTCTTATTTCAATTTATATACCGTATATACTCGATTATAAGTCGACCCCCCCTTTTTAGGGCTGCAAAAAGTGATTTTCTCTGTGACCCTCCTATAAGTCGGGGTGTATTTTGGAAGTTAGATCCATCTGAAGGGGTGACTTCTTAGTGGGTCAGAAATGCACTTTGGAAATATAAACAAGCCAAACAGGATAGATAGATAAGAAAAATAAAGACAAAACCAGTGTAAAATACAATTATATTATTGAGTGAAATACATGTATGTCACAAATAAATTGACAACTTACAATTTGTCCATCTTTGTGTAATAAAGTCCATTGAAATCCATAATGCTTGACATTTTAAATCCATTTATATGATAAATCCACTAATTCAATTATAGGTCACATGCCGGTATAAATATAGAAGTTCATAATGATCCGATTCACAATATCCCGTAATATGTTAATTCCACACGTCCTACAAATAAACAATGAAAGTTAAGTCCACTTTTTGTGATTCACAGTATCCTATAAATGTCACTATCTAATGTCATCTGGTACAAAGTCCAAGAATTAATTCTCATTGTCTGATAAAGTTCTGAAATCCTACATCGTTGTCTAGTCATTGTAAATCGTCATCTAGTCATCGTAAATCTCATCCGACTCCGATTTTCGGCTTTAGTCATATGCAGGTGCTTATGCAAAGTCTGAGCTTGGGCTCTGTGAGTAACACTTTGATCATAAAGTCAGAAATCTATTAAAGGCTGCAACTGAACACATGTCAATTGTGCAGCAAGATCACAGGGAGTTCAAATAGCCACCCTCTGTTACTTGGCACAGAACATGTATCAAACTCGCGGCTTGATCAAAGGGTTGTCATGTGGGAAAACAAAGAGTGTGGTGCCTTTACAAGCAAAGGGATTAAGGTCAAAGTATATGCACAGGAAGTTGTAGAACTCTACTTGGCACTGAACAAGTATAGATTGGTGGCTCGATCAAAAGGATTGTCAACTTGAAAACAAAGTGAGTCCCTTTACAAGCCAAAGGCTTATCGGCTCACGTGCACTGGCAGATAACTTGGGAAATATCACTTGGGAATTAAATCTGACTTGTGGAAAAGAAAAATACAAATTATATCAAAACTTTTATTGCATCAAGCACAGTCTTTATACAGCAAAACACAAATATTAATACAAATACAGGTTGTTCGGACTTGCACGAAAATGGAGGCAATATACTTACTAGTAAACACCCACGGTAAACATTGACGGACATTTCATTTTGCGGTAGGTAGTATTTAATTTACCGGTAATATTTTCAGATTAATAAAATCCAAATAACTGTAGATACATGTATTGTGCAATGAATAACGTCATGAAACGGATAAACACAGTGCATACCATATATGCATTACTGCATAGGAATAGTGGCATGAAAACGTAAAAATATATGAATTGACAGTATTTTTATGTAATGCAAACATCTAGAGTATCCAACATTACCCCAAGATTATTTTTTTAAAAATGTCGCGCTTATAAGATGACCCCTACTCTGCATGACTCGAATTCTAAGTAAAAAACGTCGACTTATAAGCGAGTATATACGGTATTGTAAATTTATTTATTTATGAATTTGTGTAATTTCTTTTTAATAAATAAATTCTGTGGATCACGTCCAATCTGCCATTTTAAGAATTCCTCAAAGGGAACATCATCTCCTATATGCAGCAAATGTCAATGCTGAATGATATGAATGGCTTTTAAATATTGGATATCATATCCCAACATTTGTAGCACTGCTTTCAACTACATATTAACATGGTACTTGTATCCGTTTAAAAATGCAAAAAGAAAAAATAAACTGATCATATTTCTCAAGACTCTGAGTTTTATTGAGATAATATAAAAGTGTATGCGTAAAACAAAGTCTTTCCCGTGAAAAATGAGGAATTTCAAACAATACCTCTTCCCTTGCCTGGAACTTTTGAGTAAAGTTGGAAAATACTTGCCTGGAACTTTTGAGTAAAGTTGGAAAATAAACTGAATATCAATGCTTGATACATGCATACCATGAATATTCATATAAATCCATGTTTGTGACTTGTTGTGAAGAGTACTAAACCAGAGACTGTTTTAAATGACTGTTACTTGAGTACCTTAAACTGTACATTCTGTAGAAGAAACAATTTACTTAAACACTTGACCAAATGTCCAACATCCTAAGTAAAAGCATACTTTGTTCGACATAGATTCATAATAACAAAACCTCTCATGAACCCTGGAATTTAAAACAATGCTGAACACTAGTTCAGACCTAACTGTAGAGTTTTCATCCAGATGGACTTTACAACACTGTATTATTTACCAAGCATTACAAGATAACTAAAGTATGTCACAACTGCATGTTTCTTCAGACACATTACAAGGACTGTGCCCCCCCCCCCTCCCAACAGAACAACAAATGATCCAGTTACACTATGCTAGGTAATACTGCATTTTTGTGCTGTTCCCCTTGGAGTTGCAGACAAGATTGATTGCTTTTGCAGAGAGTCTTCTACTCTGAAAGTTTATCACAATACAATCACACCTATTAGCTGCAACTTTTCCTTCAGAGGGTGAGTCTCTCCAAAATATGGGAGTGTAAGCAGGTCCTTGTGTCAAGGGAGCCTGGCAGGAATCAACAATACAAGCCATGATGAAAGGAAACCCAGATTGAGATGGCCAATATGGGATTACCATAACAGCTTTAACAGCTTTGTCATTCATGATCTTTTTCATAATTTTCCCAACTAAGCAGAAAAGAGGAAATTGTACGGTTCAAACTCATGCCAGCTACAGAAAAAAGCATCCAAAAATAAATGTTTCTGGTTCTGGATTCTATGAAACAAATTTATCAATTTGAAAATTTAGAACAACATTTCTCTATTTAACATCCACTCAGTAGTTTTGAACAATTCATAGAGTAAAAATCAGCACAAGTATTATCTACTCATGGTAAACAGATGGCTGAAATATGTATATCTTTCAAGACACCACTATCAAGTAAATTTATAAAGATGTTCCATTTTGGTGGACTGTGCGACATTATTAATTTAGGAGAATTCACATGTATTGCCTTGTTAGAATACCAATATGTTTATTCTGTACCAGGTAATAGAGAGATTGCAAGGTATGAAAGATGGCAAGAAGCTATAAATAGCTAATGTATTATAGCTGGATTCTTCAACTGGTCAATGGTCACCAATAGATTTGTTTGAATCTGCTGAAACACCCATGTGACTCATCTTTGGATGCATCTGTCTAAATAGTGAAGTCAACTGTTCTGGGTCTAAGCTTTACACCATTACATTTTTTATTTTCAGATCAACATTTTGGCTGCCTTATTGTATCAGACAGGTTTATACTATTGAAGACCTGAGGAAATGTACCTCTTCTCTCTAAAGCTTGACAAAGGTATCATCTAATACCATTAAAAGATGCTGTCTGGTAGAAAGGAATGTCATAATGGGCATCTGATTGGCAATGTATATATGCATGTATATATATGTTTTTTTCTGTTTTTTTTTTAAAAACTGTTTCATCTGTAAGGAAAGGCTTTGAATTGTACTGAATCAATGAGAAATCCAAAGTGATAATTCTCCGAGACAGAATAAAGTGAGACCTTTTGTACTTAACCATAAAAACATGATATAACTTTTTCCAGCATAAATTGTTTTTTTTGTGTGCATACATTAGGGAAATATGTTCATGTTGATGATGTCATCAAGGCAGTAGGAGCAACAAATACCTCACTGTCTGAACCATAAATACAGTGGTTTAAAAATTTTGGTCATGACCCTCTGTACACTCGAAACCTCAAGGTTAAATATGCACATTTTTAAAGTATTACAGAATAACATTAACTGAAATTATACATATTTAAAATTACATTTTTGAAAATGTTGATGTGTTGGAACACTGAAATATGCATCTCTTAGATCAATAAATATGAGAAAATCATTTTCTTGTAATAAGTTCCGGACCAATAGAAAACTCATCTTGTTTAAAAATGTACACAAGCCACAAATTCATTCAAAGTCTTTTTATTTATGACCGGTCTGAATTTATCATTAGGTTTTAGTACTATGAACAGATTTTAAATAAATTCTCCTTTTTTTGTGAAGAAGGTACTATAGTTCCTTTTTCCACAACATTTCATCTACTTTAATTTATACCAGAATCTTTTGTTCATCAGAAATTGTGATGTATTCTAGTATTCTGCTTTGGTTTTGACTTTTGTCCAATTCAGTCTTGTAAATCTTTGTAAAATCCAATTAGCAGATATGAGCCACTGCCATGCCTCAAGACATGTACATATTTAGCCATGCATGAACTTACCAGTCCAATTTTTCTTTTTTGTTAAATTTAAATTTTGTTCCTGCATTCTGAGCCATCTGTGTCCCCCCTCCGCTTCCAGCAACAAGTTGCATTTATGTGGCCATATTGTTGGGGTTATTTTATGGGTACAAACCGTTTAACCCTCTGCACATATATATTGCCTGTTGGGGCCAATGTGAGTGAAATTATATGCATAGTCATCTCACCGGATACAAAGTCTGGTCCTGCATTTATTTCTTCAGCCATCATGGAAAAGAAAAGGAAGAAAAGACATGAGGGTGTGCTGACTGTACAGGCTAGAATACTTTGTTTTCCAGTGAGGTTGCAACCTTTGATGAGCCAAAGACAATACATTTTTTTAAAAAGCACTTTTAGCACATTATTGACTGTATCATGCTGAAGAAATGGAAGTCAAGTGCTAGTAAAGCTTAAACAAATCCATTGCATCATCAATTATGATCAATGTCATGTGTCTAAACAACTTTCTCAGTACAATTTGCATCAAAAAATTTTATTTCAGAATTCCAGTCTGATCTATATTGGAGGCAACTCCAACAGGAGTGATGGATTTTGACAAAAACTTCTCTGACACAGCAGTTAATGTTTTCCTCCCCAAGGTCAAATCCTGACTGGGGTCCTGTCGTATAGTTTCCATGTCACAAGTATCACTTTCTACAACAGCATGCATATCACATGTGCTATCAATTTTTGTTGTTGTTTTTTTTGGCAAGTACCTAATAATGCATGAATGGCGCTATATTTCCAGGGTTCAATTTATTCAATTCAAGAAAGTTCGGTCTTTCCAACCTTTTTCCGGTTGCTGAGCCAACCTTGCTAATTGACAGGCCGTACACAACATTATGCCTGTAAGAATTATCTGCCTTTACAAGTGCTTTTGTCACTTGTCAACAACTGACTTGACTTTGGATGCTTGCTTTGTTCTTTTTCATGGAAGATACGTCCATCTTAGCACCAGTGCCATCAATATTGAACCCCATAAAGTCGGACATCTCGGTGTCAGAAGGGTTGAATTACGATATAGCGTCCTAGTCGGCAGCCATAAGCCTAACTGTGCAAAGGCTTGTATAAATTGACCTGAACAGCATTTGCAGGTCAGCTGCTTTAGCAGAAGTATCAACAATATAATAAACAGTATCAACAAATTAATACACAGCAAGTTTATGATTTATTTTGAAATAAAAACTCAACAAAATATCTACCATGCGGTTGAAAATCTCAGTCTATACTCAGTATACTTACTGCCTCTCATTAGTGCAAAGTGAAATATGACATGTGGATGATGATGATGTTGAATTTAAGTCATGTGAAGTGGGAACAACTGCTTTTATATTGCATGTGTCAAGTGATCCTTAAAAAGCACCTCTCAAGCAAGCATTAGGGTAAAAATGCTAATTTATACACATGAGGCCAAATGCTTATGAAAAATAATGACTTTTTTTCACAACAGATTGATGAAACTTACTTGTGTATGCTCTTGCATACAGTACATTGTCCAACACTGCATTCTGATCCAGGTTAAATCTGTCAGCAATATCCTTTAATCTATCAGGTCGGCTTGTTTAAGTTAAGGAAAATCATTTCATTGAACATTGTATGATTATAAAAGTAATACAATAAACCTGCCTTGAGACACTATGTCTTCTGCCAACAAAGTTTGGTTGCCCAAGACAGGTGATCTTTCAATAGAGGTCATAATAAAATTGATCCATGTACATGTATTAAGAAACTGGTCTTAAATGATAGCTACTGGTCTCCTCGAACAGTTATCTTTCAAGTCAGGGTTTGCTGTATAATTGCACAATGTTTGAATTCAAATGACAACCACTTACCAGACTTACAACTGTATATTAGTTCAGAAGTTTAAGTTAATCTTATTTCTTTCTCCATTTTATTTATTTGCACAAATCATTGGTTTCATACCCTTGCAATGATAAAGAGATAAAAAAAAGAAAAAGAAACATGTCCATAGGACACAGAAGAGCTTGATACAAAAGGCCTTGATACCAAGAAATCTACCAGTGTTGACATCATATCTCCTAAAATCCTCAAATTATGCTCACCAGTTTTATGCTCAGAAATTAGCATACTCTTTAATACTTGTACTGACAAAGGGAACTTTCCAGATTGTCTTAAAGTAGCACAGGTAAGCCCAAGCTACAAAAAATCTGATCCTATGGATAACCCGGCAAATATAGAACAGTCAGCATTTTACCTTGCACTTCCAAAATTTTTGAAAGGCTTCTAAGTAATCAGTTCCATTTGCATTTTGAATATATGTTTCATAACTTTAGCTGTTTTTAGAAAAGATCATGCATGTCAAACCACACTAATGAAACCGGTGGAGGACTGGAGCAGCACCCTAAACACATTGACTCCAATGTGGGTGCAATATTAATGTACCTGTTCAAGGCCTCTGGCAGTCCTCTGCACAGCCTAATCATTGAAACGATGAAAGCCTACAACACTAATCAGAACTCAATCAAACTAATTGAAAGCTACTTGCATAACTGAAAACAATGCGTTAAATGGGGATCCTCATATGATAACTGCGACAAAGCCTCCAAAGGAGTACCACAAGGCTCAATACTGGGACCTCTCATATTTAATATCTTTATAAACGACATTTTCTACTTCAGTAAACAAACAACACTGTATAATTATGCTGGCGACAACACCATATCTTACATCCATAAGGATCCAAATAATTTAATATTATTTGATGATTTTAATAGCTTATATGATTCTCTGCTAAGAAAAGCAAATCTTCTTACTCTACATATTAGTAGATTCAGACATATGGCAACTGAAGTATATACTGGTAAGATATTTCACAAGAAAACACCTAATTACTTGTGTAATCTGGTCACATTCAAAAACTGCCACTATAATCTTAGACACCAAAATTTGCCAACCATACCAATGGTAAAGACCACAAGGTATGGTAAGCTCTTTTAAATTTGACACCCCCAAAGAGTCTGGAACAGCCAGTCCAGTAAACTGAGAACAAACTCCAATTTCAAACAATTCTGCAGGCTGATTCAGACATGGTCATGGCCTCACTGTTAATGTGCTTTGTCATTCTATTTAGCAGTCAGTAGCAATTCAGCTTTAAGGTTACCAATTTCACAGAGTTTCTCTGGTTTAAATCCTACTCCCATAATGATTATGTTACAACCTTTATTTCCTGATATCTTAATAAACATGGCTTTGTGCATATTTTTAACGATAAAACCGTCATATTTCTGATCAAAATTTTCAAATGTATGCCTTTCTGTGATGTGTTAAATATGTTCATATGTCAAAAACAATGATATTTGCATGTTATATACTGTTGTCTTGTTTCTAAAACCACTGTTACTGTTGGCATTGTAATGTTTCCTATGTATAATTGTTTCCTTGTAAATATGTACTATCTGTGTACCAGAGTTAGTGTTTTATGGTGCCCAGACCACCAACATTAAATAAAATTTCTTGTATCTTGTAAGCCCCCACTCTCCACCTCTTGCTTGAGTGCATGGTGCAAGAAGAAAAGAGTAATGACTATGACAGAACATGCACATCTATTTATTAACATGCAAATAATGTTTCCCCAAGTAACTTTTAGGATGGTGCTATACCGTGCCCTCTTGCTTGTGTGTTAAGCTTCTCGTTTTCAGAACCATGCCCTTTTTGGGGTCTTTTCCCCAGTATCACGCTGCCACTCTGCCAAATTTTAAAGTGCCCCCTCTTCTGTTCTTCTTCACTGCAAAATCCTATTAATTAGTATGCTTTCATAATATTTATTATTGAACAAAGCTTGTTAATTAGTACTTGAACAAATGTCTCAGCAAATAGTTTCTGACAGGTTTGATAACTGTCAGTTGATAATTTAATGACATTCATGAAGTTCTGTGGCCATGCAACTATCATGTGCTGATTGTTTTTATTAGTACAAACAATATATGGTTGTACTCAATCTGCCATGTGGTATCGAGGAAAAAGTATATGGTTGCAATTAAAATTGCTATCTTGAGCAATTCACCAGGACGAGCATATTGATACATTTGGGTCTGGTGGCTTATGTGTAATTCGAGCTGTAAAGCTTTGGATTGTTTGTGTTCACTTATGATCGAGACAAGTATTCTGACCTTAAAATAGCAACTCCAACTTTACCGACCCATAAAATTGTGAGTACTGCATGCCAGTTGGATTTATGTCAAAAGTCTCTCATCAATTTACTGACTTTAATGGACTTCTTCAGCTGTGATAACCTACACAAATATTAAAATCCATTAGGTGAATATTTGTGTAGGACAAGGGAGATTATAATTCTCATGTATCAACAAAAGTTGCTGGCACTCACACACACAGCACATTTACCAAAATTTGAGTCTCACTCCCAATCTTGTGCCTTTGCCCTGCTGCAATTGATATATATGGACCTTGTTGCTCGTGGGTTATTGAGGGAGAGGTGTGATAATAATAATAATAATTACAATAACTAAAGGAATGGTGAGCAATTTGCAATTTGCTCACATAAATATACCCCCACCTCTCCTGCATCCCACCTCTACCCCAAGATGAAGATGAGTCTATAGTAAAAAAAAGGCATAAATCTTCTGAAAATAGTGTGAGTACAATGTTTGGTCAAATTGGATATCTTCAGATGATGACCATAATATGTACTAAATTCCACAGTTGTAAACTAAAATCTGCTAGAGTAGCTGCATTCACAAAATTACACCCTGTAAGTCAAAAAGAGCAACAAAATCAACAAAAATCAGAACAGCACAAAGATGTGTGAACATGTGCATCTTTAGCTAATGACCGAAACATGTACTTAGTTTCAAAATATACATTAAAAAGTGCAAGACAAGTTTCATTCAGGACAAAATTGGCAATAACTCTTATAAAAATTGTGGGAGCACAGTGATTTGTCAAAATGCACACCTTTGAGTGATGACTAATATTTACCAAATTTCATGGTAGGGTTACCATATTTGAACTTTCAAAAAAGAGGACACTCCGGAGAGTGGGTGCATCTGTCTCAGTATCTACCAGCTCACATTGTATTAATGTGTTATTTATATATATATATATATATATATATATATATATATATATATATATATATATATATATATATATATATATATATATATATATATATATATATATATATATATATATGAGTATACAAAGTGAGTATATATTATATAATATACTGTGACCTTTACTACTACATGTCGTCCTTTCCTTTGCCCAGTCCTTCCTTATATGTACTTCCTTGAGTTATATTAACAATAATCTAAAAATATTGAACATTGTATGTTTGATAAAGAACGAGCAAGACAAAATTCAGGACATTTTTAGATATTTAAAAAACCTGGATGGACAGAGATTTAAAGACTGAAAAGGAGGACAAATCCGGGAAAAATAGGACATATGGTAGCCCTTTTTCATGGTAATCCAGCAAAAACTGCGGGACTAGTTGCCCTAACAAGATTGTATCATACAGTTTTATATTTTATTTTGGTCATTTAATAATAGTTAAAGTCTGTGCTTGTTTCAAGTAGTTTTGAAGTCTATAATGGTGAATGAATTCTGATGTCAAAGCCAGCTTAGTCCTTTATATTTTTTGCATTAGTATTTAGGTTTTGTTGTCTACATAATGATTTGCTAAAATAGCAGTGTTACAAATGCAGTTCAATTGAATACCCCGTACATCAAGGATATTATGCACCATCAAACAATGTAAGCCTAAAACATACTCATGGTTCATACAACTACAGGCCTTTAAAACTCTATCACTATAGCAAGAAAATGTCAGATAATCTGAGAAAAAAAGATACCCCCCAAAAAATCCTATGCAGAGATATAATAAAGGACAGTTCTAGGTAGGTGGTGGAACAGACTACAATTTCATCATTTTTTTTCTCAATGCCAAACAAAATATTTTTAAAAATTCTGCTTTGTCGAAAAGAGTGAATGCTAATCATCTGTCTGCCATGGTAGCATTACTCTAATGATGGTAGTTCCAAAGTAATCCAGAAGAAATCACTGTTAATCCAACATGAACAAAAATTAGGAGCAACTCCATTACCAAGGTCAAGGAAATGTGTGTAAATGCCATTTGTTCACAATCTTGGTAAAACTAAGAAGACTTTATGATGAATTTGAGTAATTGATAAAAAAAACCCGTTAAATCATATACATATTCAATTTACTCTTCTTTTTTAAAAAGATCAAACTCAGTTGATTGCAGGAGTTGATATGTATACGAAAAGGGGATGTCTGAGGCCTGGACTCTTCTCAGTAGTGCCACCAACAGAGCGAAGGCTGGGCAATCTTATCTTTCGAGGAAGTTTACATACTGGAGATAGCCAGCATTGAGGAGCTAAAGCAGAGTCCAGAGGCCTTCATTTGTTTGAATCATCAATTACTGATAGTTCCAAACTGATCCTAAATCCACAGAAAGGGAAGGTTTACTTAGGTATCTAATGTTTTGAATATATTGTGTTATGTTTCTAATTCTTTATTTGTTTATATTACTATGCCTTCGCATTTTATTTACAATATCATGAATCATCTTTTGCTTTAAGCAAAAAGCATGGTATTTGTGATTCCAAGTGGGTATATTGAAGAAAATTATCACAATGATAAATTGTAATGGACTGACATTAAAGTAAAACATATTTTCTGGTGATTGCAGACCTTAACATTTATAATCAGAAAATCATTTTAGAAAAATTACTGCGACATAGATCTGAAAATATGTTTTCCTAATTTTCATTAGAAAAATATCTCATTATAAATAAATTTGTTCAAAACTTATATAAGTTTAACTTTAATAGACAGATGGATATGAAATACTTTTAGTTACCTCATGTCATGTCCTCAATTTAGTGACTGAAGGAATCCTTCATTTTATGGAGCCACACATTTATCAATTTGATTACTTTAGTATTCTTTTTGACTCCTGCAACATAGTTATATTTGTCTATCCAACTTTCTATCTCTATATTTATGTCTGCATGCTTTATATTATATAAAGATATAAAAAAAAGAGTTTATACAACAGTATTCAACATGTCTTTCCTTTATATATATATATATATATATATATATATATATATATATATATTTTTCTTTAGAATTTCTGATAACTGTTTGTGCCAAAAAAAACTTGTATGTACCGGAGGAATATGAACTAAAATTCTGCTTTTACCCAATAGGTGTCCTACTCAGGGACAAAGACAGACAGACAAGCTAAGAAATAAAATATATAGCAATTTGAACAGAATGGAATGGAACAAGCCGTTTTAAACACTCTTATTTGTGGACATACTCCTTTGGCATGAATAAGGATTATATAAAAGAAGAAGCCATGCATGCATGCATTTATGACATGTAAATTTGTGATTTTAAGTGCATAATTAATATTCAATGTTCTGTAGTCTGGAAAAGGAATTAGCCGATGTTACTAATATGTGTAACTTACAAATAAGCTTTGACTGTTTGATCATGCTGCTTATACTCATTAAATTTTAAACAAGTAAATTTGTTCACATTTTTACTAATATTACATAATCAGATAATTCTGATCAGCACTCATTTTCTATATATTGGTTTATGTGTGACTAGAATGTTACTTTAACATTATGTGCCGTGTATCAATACAATATTCACATCTTGCATACTAGAATGCTTAACATGTCAACGATGGAGGATAAAAAGGTACAGTTCATGTTTGTTGCATTTTGTACCCTCTGTCACTGACATTTTATACTGGGGGATCTCTATGTTGTTGGTTCACCCTCCATCATTAATATTTTAAGAGATTCAGTTTTGGTATACAGCATGTGGTTTTTATGAGAATTTCATGTGGATTTAAACTGCGACCATGAAGCTGAGTAGTGATATAATATAGACTGTGCTGTTTATCAATAGCTCAGGAATTGAAAATGTAGGCCTCTACATTTTTATAGCTGTGTATCTTGCCTTAAAATATTTTGCCTCTGCATTGTATATAAGGTTTATATAAAAAATTCAGAGGCCAACATTGACAAATGTAGGCTTCTACATTAAAAAGATTTAGGAACCTACATTTTCAAAAAGTAGGGCTCTACTATGGTAAGACCCATACATTTTGTATTGCTCATTTAAATATTTAATGGTTCTGAAGTAGGGTATAAATATGGCTCAAAGTATGGTCCAAGTATGACCCATACAAATTTGTAAATGTAAGGCTCAAATGTAGGGGCATTAATTCGGTTTTGTATTCTCAGATGGGCTGCATTAAGCTACAAGATAAAAATGTCAATAACTCTAAAAAAATTGCGGATCTTCATGTGATGAATATAATATTTACCAAGCTTCATGGCAATAAATTAACACAAAACGGCAGGTCTAGTTGCACCAACAAGATTGTCACACATCACATTCAGTTACAAGACAAAAAAGACAATAACTCTAACAAAATTATCACATATAATACATACAATTCATGCCAAAAAAAGAGGCATAACTCTGGAAAAACTTATCAGTGTGAAAACAGAACCAAATGCAAATGTTCACCCAATGTCAATAATGCCTGCCAAGTTTCAGTGTAATTCATCAAAAGCTGTGAGACTATAGCTGCACAAAAATTGTCAAACAAAGTACAGTATATACACTAAACACCAAATAATGGACATATTAGCCTGGAAAAATGCATCAGTGTAGAACAAAAGAAAGAGATGTGCATACTGACCTCATGCAAATAATGTCTGTCAAGTTCAAGGGCAACTCACTGAAAGTTGTGGAACTTTAAGATGCACACAGAGGAATATACATTTAATACCAAAAAGGGGCATAATTCTGGAAAAACGCACAGAGGGTGATGACGAAAGGATATGCTCATGTTGACCTCGTGTCAATAATGTCTGCTATTAGTTTCAAAGCAATTCATTAAAAACTGTGGGACTAGTTGCACATACAAGAATCAACATATATTTTCTACAGTGGTCACCCTCTTGAAAGGCCCCTCTCAGTGAGCACCCTCTGATCAGATGCCATCTTGCCTGCGAGTAAAATAGTATTCTATTACCATTTTGTCCCCCTCTAGAGGCCACACCTTTCATAAAGCCAGCTTTTCAGTTCAAAAGGGGTAGCATCATATGTGGGGGACCATTGTATCTACATATAATACCAAAAAGAGGAGCCACAGTGGCTCAGTGACTAGTGTGTAATCGACTTGCATGTAAAAGATTGCGAGTTCAAATCCTGCCAAGTTTAGCTTGGGTTGGCTGCTGTGGTGTGTCTCTCCTGGCAAGGCACTAATACTTTACTCCCTTTGCCTCAGCACTATATAGCCTTTCATGTATTAAAGTGTTGTTAAACACCAAATAAACAAATAAAATGAAAAAAAATGGCATTACTAAGAAAAAATGCAACAGAGCATGGTAACAGAATGATATGCACACATTGACCTACATACTTGCCATAACATGACATGTCACGCAAAAAACACGATTTTGGACTCCCAAACCCCCCGACACGATCGTGTTTCGAAAAACACGATTTTCAGCAATTTTGCAACAACAAAAACGTTTTCACCCCAAAAAAAGAAAAGAAAAAACCCCCCAAAAAACGAATATTTCTTGATCACTATTATATATGCCCGTAATCTGTGGTATGTATAAACAGTAAACAGTACTGCTCAAAGCTCATGTAAAACTATCCTCGGGGCA
This sequence comes from Margaritifera margaritifera, assembly GCA_029931535.1. Classification (NCBI taxonomy): domain Eukaryota; kingdom Metazoa; phylum Mollusca; class Bivalvia; order Unionida; family Margaritiferidae; genus Margaritifera; species Margaritifera margaritifera. The sequence continues at coordinate 4,480,655 of JAQPZY010001607.1, forward strand.
GGTTTATACACCTGTTTTAGAGGCAATTAAAAGGTAAGGCGGTCAGAGATAAACAGCCACCTTTCAGAGATTTACTTAATTGGCTCACAATAGCTAGAGTGATGTGTCGGTCAAATCCTTTTGAGCACTGCTGCGCGAGAGCCCATTAGCTAATTTGTATACGTAAAGTACATTAAGTGGAACAACCCAATTTAAAGTTAAGTAGATCAAAGAGATGCGTGTGGAAGAACAAATTGATTGCATTGAATGAAAATGTTGAAGCCATCTTTATTAAAGTTTGTGATCAGCGGCAACGTTTCTTTGAAGTCAGATTTTTACTCCATATATAAAATGGAAAAGTGTACAAGTGTGATTCATTTTGGAAGGAAACATGTCGAAACGTAGTAGTGATTCAGGAAATATGGAGCCATCTCCCAAGCGAGCAAAGCCCAGCAAAACAAAATTCCAGAACTCCTGGTTGACGGAGTATGACTTTGTGAAGCGCAGCATCAAGGGGGAACATTTTATTCTGTGCATATATTGCAACCACCATATTGACATTAGTCATTCTGGAGTGTATGACATTCGTCGACATAGCAACACCACCCAGCATCGTGACACGGCAAAAATGCAGAGCTCAATACCAAAATAAAATAGCTTGTTTAAACAGTCATTGACAGACAATGTAACTAGAGCTGAAGTACTTTTGTGCAATTTCGTTGCTGAGCACAATCTGCTTTTTTCAGTAGCAGATCATTTTACAGACCTATGCAAGGAATCTTCCTTCAGGAAAAACAAGATTTGATATTCTGACTCAAGTGGCCATTGCATGTTTGACACTCCCTCACAGCAATGCCGATGCTAAGAGATCATTTTCAATGCTTAGAAAAATTCAACAAGATCTTCAGGGAAGGATGAACAACACCACCATTCAATCTCTGATGAGTGCTAAGATGAACACAAATGACACTTGCATTACCTTCAAACCAACTTCTGAACTATTGAAAACAGCAAAGACTGCATGTAATTAAAAGTGGATTTTAAAGACAGTAACTTGGTGTATTTTTTTATTTAATGTATGTGAGCTTGTGACCATGTGTACATATGTGTGGTGATATTATTTGACAATGCTAAGTCTACCATTTTTTTGTTTGTAAGTATATTAAATGCTTCAGAGAAAACAGATGGTATTTTCTTTTATTCAGATTTGAATTTCCAGTCATTTGCTATAGGCTGATTTGAAAAGATAGCTTATTCTCATTTGGATGACGTTTTTTGGGGGTCATGCGCACTGACACCGCTTGTGACCCCCAAACACAGTTTTTGAGTCTCAAAAAAACCCCAACACTGTCTGGGAATATGGCATGTATGGACCTATGTCAAAAATGTCTGCTAAGTATCATATACATAGGTACATTACCTCAGTATGTAAGTACAGAACAGATAGACAAGCCTAATGCTTTATGCCTCAGCTATATTCATGGCAGGTGGCATAAAAAAAACTTGAGGAAATGGACAAAATTAGATTGGAAATACCCCCTGGAGCTGTACTTTACCCTTAAGCAGAAATTACTGCTGAAATTGATTGGATCCTAGAATACAGGTCAATATACAATTAAACATGTAATATATATGCCATCTGATGTCTCCTGACCACATTACCTTCTGATCCACTAATTGTTTGTAATGGCTGATTCATAATGGAGACATAGCTGGTCCATAATATTTCATCAAAAGTTGACACACTGACTGATGATCGAGGAGCAATGACCAAGAGCCACAACATCTAGCTTTTCATAAAATAGTCATGTATGATAGAAAAGGAATAAGACTTGTATAAAAAAAGAAAAAAGGATGATAATCTGTATAGCATCATCAATATCTAGGCTTTGTTGGAGAACTGGTATTGGAAAAAAAACTCATACATGCTCGTACATGTGTGGTTTATAATTAAGTTATCACTGGAGACATTTCTCTATGATGAAACTAATGCAATATCAGGGAATTAAATATAAATAAATACAAAACAAGTAAAGGATACAATGTGTGTTCTGTATCAATAAAAATAACTTTTCCACCTGTGTATCCATTTGCTCCTGGTAACTGAGCTGTCACTGGATAAAAAAGTGAGCAAAACATGTATTTATTAAACCTACTACATATGACAGAAGAAAAAAAAAAACTTTCTTATGGTCATGGTCACATAAACTATGAAAATATATTGACATTTATTTAAATTCAAAATTTCACTGACAAAATAACTTATGAACATGCCTACACTATGGTCACTTCAACAGCTAAAAGTTTTTCTGAGGAAACATACAAATTTACAATGTTCAAGAAATCTCAGCAAGACAAAAATCTATACGGGCTGTCCCATTTACGTCTGCCCAAGGCATCTTATTGGTAGGAAAGAGTGTGTATTTCTGTGTTTTGTATAGGTAACAACAATTGATAGATCAGTTTTATTCAACCCAGTACAAGGTATTGATAAAAAAAAATGGCTTTATAAGGTATCACCTTTGGTACTGAGCATTTTAATTAGTTCAAACAAAACAAAACAGGGAAAAGCTTTGATGTTCTATTTCTGTACAATTGATCAAAGTATTATCTATGTTCTATAAGTCTGAAATTTGCTTTCTGACTGATTTAAATGCATTCACTGGGTGGCTGCAAGAAAATAATTTGACTTGTATGACCAAATCTAGCCCAAAATTGTACATACATATTGAGAAAGAAGTACAGTGGAACCCCACTGTAACACAATCACTGGGATCCACAGAGTGCCATCATGCTATATGTATTGTATCCTGAAATAGCACAACAAGTCAGTTAACTAAAGAAAATGATGCATACATATCCCCAAAGTTCTACAAATTCAGGGGGAGGGATATACGAGTGGATGCAAAGCTTGTTCTTCAGTGGCACAGCTACCATCTTAAATCAATGCATAATAAACAAGAAATAGTGAAAACACAGCGATTGTAAATTAAATATTTGTTTTCAAGCAGAGAAACATGCAATTGGTACATACATATATAGCATGAATAGGTAAAGTATTGATATGAGTACTCAGGGTCTGATAGCATTGCATCCATAACGGTGGATCCATAATAATTCCATTGAGAATATGCATAAAGAAGTAATAGATGTTACATACAGATCTGGCTCCAGCAACCCTTTTCACACCTCAAATTAATGTGGGGCACGATCGGTTGTTAAAACCTCATAATAACTTGAGGCATGATTCGCAGTTAAAACATATTTGCTCCCCCCCCCCATTAAAATACAGGTTTGGTCCAAGCAACCCCAACTCCTTACACACTCACTGATGTAAAAGGGGTGTTTTGGCTCAGCAACCCCTACCCCCATGTAAAAGAGGTGTTTGGCCTCAGCCTCCCTTTTACACTACCAGCCTGGGCAAAAGACCACTTTATTTTCATGTGCTTTTATCTCTTGGGTAGCCTTTCTGGAGCATTAAGGGCCAGCTCCCCCTCCCCCTCCCCCAGCCTGGGTCTCTAGAGTGTTTTTACTATGGGAGCACTAGTAAAAATGCTTGTTGCAAAAATCTGTGTGTCTGGTTAATGAATCGAGGAACAGGACTTACCTCACAGTGTATTAACCTTTATCAACAGCTGTGACCAATATATAGACACATCGTTGAACAAAACTTTGTTTGTCACAAGAGAAATACTATCAGCGATGTATAAACATGAATGTTCTATTGACTGCCCTCAAGCCCAGTGTAGACTGTGCAGATGGATGTTTACTCACCTATGTGTGAAATGAATATTTACTTGCCCACGCATGTATTAGTTTCAGATGAAATGAAGTAGTAAAGTGAAAGAAGCGGCAAGACCTCTCAAGACCAGTGCAGAATGGGAGTTTCATTTTAATTTTGAAAGTGTCATAGTACTGTCATCATTTGAAATGTTAAAATGTGCACCAGATGATTATTCTTGATGGTGGCAGCATTGGTTGTAGTCCATGCTGGAATTTATACGTGCAGTCATATTGGATCAAAGCCAGACCTTCGGAAATACAATATTAATGGTGGCAGTGGTATTGCACACCATTCTAATTTGGATCAGCAGAGTCGTACCAGATAAGAACACATGAATGCAGGTGGTGTGTTGTTCTGGAAATATATCAACAGCCAGAAAAAAGATTCCCATCGCAATCCTTCACTTAAGACAGATACCAAATTAGTAGAAACTGATGCAGAGAAAGCTGAAACACTGAACATACAATTCAGTGCAGTGATTTTTACCCACTTCAGTGACATCGCCTTACCACATATTTTCCCAAACACAACCAAAAATGAATAATATAGTAGTAACATGTTTCAGATTTCAAAAGTTGCTACATGGTGTAAAGCCTTCAAAAGCATGTGATCCTGATGATATACATCTAAAAATACATAAGGCACTATCTTCAGAGGTGGCACCAGTGCTTACATACCTCTTTCAACAATCTTTGAATATTTGCATCATCCCAAAGGATTTACCTCTATCAACTACCATATTTCATGTAATTTTTCATACCCTTAAAATTTTTGTACACAGTCAAGTGATAAAAGTCATAATTATTTGTTTGTACCAAACTTTTTTGTACATAGAAGTTAGTTTGTTAATTGAAAATTTATAATTTTTCATACAAATGAAGTTTAAAATCTAAAGATCTATGTGCTTGAGATTTAATACATATGAATTTGTAAAACAAAAAAATGGCCAAAATAAAGCAGATTTATACTGAAAATCTGTTCTATGTACCACTTTCTTTTGCCCGACATTTTTATATATACTTATTTTTAAGATTTTCTCTTCAATTCTAGTGTGTAAAAAAGGTGCTAGCTATTTTGAATAAAATGTACATTAAGCTGAAATTAATACCATAACTTCGGCTATTTTGTACATCTAAATCATCATGTATAGATCTTTCCAATCATGTTAAAATGACACATATCAGGTCCTTCATAGAGATCTAAATTTGAATGAAGTGTTGACAACTGATTACAATACTTCATGTCTTCTGGTTTGCAAATCTGTTTTTAAATGATAATGAAACAGTCTTCACTATTACAAGTGAGTTAGTGCCTTTTTTTTCACAATGACATGGTGATTCTGTACAGATGACCTTTGTGTTACAGAAATCAAAGAACCTTCTAAATGAAAACAATGAGGGGAAACACTCAGGACCTAATAAACTAGCTTAATATATGTTCCATCTGAGTGGTGATATTTGAGTATCAATACGCAACACTTGTATGAATTCATCATGACAACAGTTCACATCTGCACTCTCAAAATATTTAACTACCGTACATATACCAAGGATACATGTGATTCTACCGGCGGTAGGCTAAAAATACCATTTTAAAGGCCGTCTACCGCACATACCGTTTAGTAGTTAAAATCTACCGCTTTTGAAAATAAAAAGAATTTTAAAAAATAAAATGAACTAAAAAAAAGACAAAAAACAATATGTTTACATGTTCTATCAACACATTAGAGAAACCAGCCAAAACCAGTCTACTGGGGACCAGAAATGCTCCACCACTACAAAGACTGGTGCGATGATGTGTGGCAGAGCAATAGGATTAGAATTGTTAAAAAACAGCTGATATGTGTACACAGCAAGCTGCTAATTTATTATCTTATTGTTGGAATTTGAGGTTTTTACAGCCAAATGCAGGATGTTTTCTGAAGTGTTATAAGTAATAAAGGGATAAAAGGTGGTCGATGATGTCTTCTGAGCCTTTGATGAAAATCGGCCAACCCTTGGCGGAGGGGAAATAAAACGAAGAGACCATAAAAAATGATTTTGGCAGACACACTAGAGTAAGTATTTTGATTTTTTACTTGTTTAATTGTTGTTGTAGTATTCAAGATGTTTTAAGAGGACAATTCAAAACGTGTGCTTTCTCCCAATTCTAAAAAACAACTGGCTATGAAATATTACAAGTTCAACAATGCATAGATATCAGAGTTTAAGTGTGTACAGGTGGGTAGCAAAGGTCCTGAGTTTGCATTGTGTGTTTCAAAGGTTTGCATCTTTTGTATTTCATAAACTATTTGAAGTTTTCATGCACATACATTAAGTTCAAGCCCTAGATAAAATATATCAGTTAAAAATATATTACAAGATAATTAATTTTAAAGTTTGGATATATTATTCATAAAATCATAAATAAATCATGTATAGTTTTTATTTTGTATTGCAAGTCTAAATCAGTCTTTATTTTTTTTTTATTTACAGTGGCAAAACTTGCCAACAGATTTTTGGATCTGAGCCATGAAGAGAAAGCCCTCGAGGATGAGGCTCAGGGATACATCTTAAGTCCAAGTCAGGAACTTCCTCCTCAGGGTGAACATAGCTTTGAGGAGTATTGGAGAGTAGTCAGCAACCTTACAAATCCAGCAACAGGAAAATTGAAGTTATAACTTCTTTGCAGGCTGAGCATGGTTGTCCTGTCATTACAACATTCTAATGCTGATACAGAGAGGACATTCTCTATTCTTCGCAAAATACAAAGTAATTCATGGGGAAATCTGGACCAGAGAACTGTTTAGAGCCTGTTAAGTGTGAAGCTTTATAATCACAATGAGTGTTATCAGTAGTGACTAGACAATGATGATGTGAAGGAAACTAAAAATGCTACTGGATTTTATAAAAGAAAAATCTTTGCAGTGAACTATCAGATAAACAACTATTCCTTTTTCATTATTTTACCATATACTGACTACTATTAATTAATTATTATTGTAACATTTTCCATCAGAATCTGAATCATGTTCAAACTTGCTCTTTTATTATAGTATGAATAGAATACATATTATGGCACAAAAAAGCACTTGTTTTGTTTTCCATCCCCTTGAAACGTAAAATTTATGCCGATAAAAAATCTACTGGTTTAGAGGCCAATCTACTGATCAAAATTTGTAAATCTACTGGTTTGAAATTCTGGTTCTGTCACATGTATGACCAAGATTAATTCATCTTTTCTATAGAGCCCACATTATATCCCACCTTTATTCCTTGGGTTCAACTCTTATGGTAATAAACATTGTTTACTAATCAATTTATTTATTTTGAATTATTTTTATGGACATGTGCTGCAGGGAATATATTTTCAATCTTTCTTTGTTTTATTTAACGATGTTCATTTATGCTAATGCATATGGTACTGTGTAATGATAGGTAATGCCATGTGCTTACTTGTGTAAGTTTCTCAACAAGTGACACCTTTTGTTCTCACTGACAGAAGTGTCAGAGCTTTGAATTCAAAGTAACAACTAGCATGAGCAAAGATAACAAAAAATGCCACTTTACTATAGGAAGTGTACATGCACTTGCTGATAAAGGATAATCTTATTTGGTGGGAATAGAGTGGTCTTTGTACTTGCAAAAAAACAACACAGCATGCTACATGATTATTCGTGGGATTTAAACTAAATGGAGTCTATAAGGATATAAATATTGTGACAAATTAAATATAAATTATATATCTTTGAAACTGAAGGATTATGGTATGTATTTTTATAACTTCCATTTACTATTTTATTACTGTTTTCTCTCTTTGAAAAAAATTCATCTAAACTGGGTCAGTAAGGTACATTAAGCAAAATAGCAGGAAGAAGGACTGAAATCTCTTTCCCTCTCATGTCAGGGCATTTTTTATTTTGATCATGAGGTGCATAATGAAAATGTGTGAATTAATATATATGTCTATATCATGGTTATTTGTTTTCTAACTTGTCTATTCCAATAGACACATATGTAAGCAAATGTAAACAGCATATTATACTAGTTAATGCTGCTTTAACTCAATTACGTCTGATGCATGTGAATTTAATACTGATGATCATTTAAATATTTTGGAACCCTTCTCAATGTTGGGTCCTACATTTTTTGTACACAATCTCTTCCCCAAAAAATGACAATTATTTTTATTACACATTATTTTTGCGTCCTTTGAAAAAAATATAAATTTTTTCAGGTACGAAAAATTACATGGAATACGGGTATATGCTCACTGTTCAAGAAAGATGATTGCACAATGGCCAGTAATTACCATCCAGTCTCACTCACCAGTGTTCTTTGTAAGCTGCTTGAGTATACTGCCCGTTCTAACATCAGCACTTAGATAATTTTTCTATCATGTCTGATACACAACATGCCTTCTGGAAATTATACAGCTGTGAAACACTATGTTGTGTTACTGATGACTGGGCTAAATATTTAGATAAAGGTGACCAAGTAGATATTTTTGTACTAGATTTTGAAAAAGCTTTTGATACTGTCTCCCACGAATTGTTAAAGAACAGATTATTTCATTATGGGATTGCAGGCAAAACTCTATGATGGATACTCTTCTTTATGTGTTTAAAAAGCAATGTGTGGTGGTAAATGGTTCCAAATTAGGTTGGTCTAAAGTAGCTTCTGGAGTACCTCAAGGTGATACTTGGACCAGTTGGTTTTCTCCTTGCAAATCTATGACATCATGATTGATATTGATTCAGAAATTAGCCTCTTTGTAGATGACTGTGTATGCTACAGATTAATCGAAACCCAGCAGGATACCAAGATACTACAAAATGACATTAATAAACAATGACAGTGGGTATGAAAATGGGATATGCGAAAATGCAACATAATGCAAATGACAAGAAAGAAATGCCATAAAACCAGTATGTCATATTCATTGGAAGGTACTTCTTTAGAAAACTTCAATCAAATAAAATATTTAGGGGTCATAATTACTAGCGATTGGAAATGGAACCTTCAAATTCAAGAATTATGAACCAAAACAAATTGTACTTTAGGCCTATTAAGATGTAACTTATCATCTTGTCCACAAAATGTGAAAGAATTAGCATTCAAGGGTTTAGTAAGACCTATTTTAAAATATGCTTGTACAGTTTAGGACCCCCATTTCCAGGTTTTACAGGATGAAATTGAAAAAATCCAAAAGCAAACAGCCAGGTTTGTTATATCCAATTAGGACAATAACCCAGGAAGTATGACCTCAATGATGTATAAGTTGTCTTGGAAACCATTAAACCAATGTAGACTGGAAAACAGATTAATATGTTTTTACAAAGATTTTAAAAAACAAACAAATCAACATGAATATACTTATCTGATACCATGTGTAGAAACTGATAGGTACAAATTTTGCCCTTTCCCCAAAACAATCAATGATTGGAATTCATTACCACTAAGGGAATATCATGTTTACACATGTAAATAAGATCGTTTCATGTTAGCCCTGTAAACGTTTACAAAACCTGCCTTCTGTTTAAATGATAAATAAAGCACATAACAAAATGATGTAAAAATTAAGTCCTCATTATTAAGTTTGTATACCAGTCTTATTCAAAATGGCTGAAAGTAAGCTTGGCAAACAATCTCCAGTTTAGAAGTCGATGCTGGCAGCAAACAGAAAGCTAAATGTAACCTCTGCTCTACAGAGATTTCCTATACTGGGAGTAGCACCTGAGTGCAATGGCCAACCATTTGAAACATATACACAAGTCTCTTTAAAGTCAGCATGTGGTCTCTGGCAAAAAAGTACTCACCCAACAGTGGAATCCATAATGTCCAAAGTGTACTGATATAACTAGCTATCATATGTGCACACATGATCTCTGCTCAGTATAGACGAGGGGGAGGGATTCAAAACTTTTTGTACCAAATTAAACCCCTTGTACAAAGTGACAGGAAAAACAACAATTTCCAAATATGTTTCTGTCTGCAATGACAAATTATACTAGGGAGTAATATTTGAGATGACCCCCAGTGCCTGGCTCAAGAGCAAGGCAACTGACTATACTGGTGGGGCAGAAAGTTACACCCTGCGTATTATTTTTGCATAGGAATTAATGCCAACTGATTTCCTTATATCTGAACTGTTCATGAATACTGAAAATGAAAATTAAGAACATGTCTGCAATTGTTTGCTTGTAAATTCTAGGTGACTGAATTTGCTAATTTCTGCATTCTGTCTATGTGGTAATATTGTGGTGGGCATTACTTTTTTAACAGTGTAGTCCTCTAATACACATTTTGTAACTTTTGTTCTACATGTACAACTAATGTTTAAGAAATTAACACACCAGGACAGATTGAACTCAGCTGGATATAGAAGTTTAAGTTTAAGTTTCATTCTTGCTTTAATTTTGATAACATAAATGTAATTTATGGAATCACAGAGCATGAGAGAAAGGGGAAAGTCCATATTCCGTAATACACCTCATCTTGCTGAAGTATCTTGATACATGTAGCAGTCATTCTGTCAAAATTCAAGCGGAAATTTTGGTAAACAGGTAAATAGTCTTATTAGGTAATCTGAATTATTGTGGAAAATACTTATTTTCTGTCTTAATTAAGAAGACTTTACTTTTCCTATCAATATCCATAATGAAAACAACTCACATCTGACACAAATTGCCAGTTCTAGCATGCAAGTGGATTAATCATGTTTAAATGGAATCAGATCATGTTCCAATGGTTGTGTAAATGTTTCACATTTTTTGTAAATGGAACAGCTGTAGCTACCACAAAATATTAATTACAACTGCTGAATCTTCTGAAAACTAAACTGCCAACTTTTCAAAGTTAGTATAGACACATTTTTTTAAAATAAGTTTTTTTGTTAAAGTTGATGCTGCATGTTGGTACTAAAACCGACACCCACCGACACCCACAGAGCTAGTGGTTGTGGATCTAGGAATATATTTTTCTGGAGAATTTTTATTTAAAATAATAACCCAGAATTAAAAAGACTCTCAAATAATGTGTACTTTATAGTATTTTGAAACACATTCCAGTGTGTTTATTTTCATAATTATTTGTATGCAAGTTTGCGTTACTGGACTACACACTGGGAACAGTTAATTTCCTCCATTATGAAGATTTTAACTTGACTGGAACAGAGCAGAATGCTAGCCATGAAAGCACTGTGTTCTCGAAGCCATTACACCCTCTTGCAATTTTGGTTATCAATTTGACATGATTCCATATACGAAGAAAGGAAATTTGTGACCATCCTCTGAATAACGCTAAGTTGATGTAATTGCTAGAATTGATAAACAGTTTGTTAAATGCCTCCTTAAATTGGAAATGGTTCAGAACTTTTGCCAGTAATCAACATGAACAAGGCAATGACATGTTCTGCACTAAAACTGTGATAAGTACTGTTATTCACATTTAAGAAATTCTAGACAGATGATAGGTTTTTAAATTAATTTTGATGAAGAATTCATTTTCTGAGAATGATCGAACATCATTTTAAGAAATAATATTTGTGAATATTTCTTTTAGTGATTTATTGAGTGATTATTGTTTTTCATGACACTGGGACAATAACAATAGAGACAAACAATTATTGACTCTTTTGAATTAAATTACTAAACATTATGAATGTTTACAGAAATATTTTGTTCACCCTGGGTCAAAAATGATGATTGACATATTTTTGGGGACCCGTTCCCCCATCTACTACAAGTGTATCAAAGTGGGTGCTGGGCTTACTTTTGAGCATGAGCACATCATCAGAGAAATACAGTCGGGATATCTACTTTTAAATTGACATGAATTTAGGAAATGAAAAGAAGATAAAATAAAATGTTTCCAGATTAGTGTTTATTTTTACCGCAAAGTGTGTGAGATAGCTGTGTCTTTCCTGTGCGGAATTCTCCAAATGCCTCTGTTATGGCCATACTTTCAACACCTCCAGCCAGAAGCTTACTATCAAATGGAAAACAAAGTAAAAAATGTGTTGTCATAATCAAGACCACGAGCCTTATTAACAAAATAATTGTTGGAAAAAATAAAGTAACTTTTTAGCAATTAAAACATTTTAAATCTACAGCCCAAATAATTTATAATGAAAATATATTCATATGAAGTTTGCTGGATCAATATGACCCTGCCATATATTTTTTACCAGGTCTAAAACTGGCTAATAATATGTCCCAATTTTGGTGTAAATGGTACCCATTCCTAAATCACACTATTTCAAAATCATGTAGAATTCCCAATATTATCAATTAATATGAACATTTTCTTTTCAATGGATGAAAGTTTTACAAAAATGTTGAACATGGCCCCATTCCCAGTCACCAATAAAAAATGCTTGGTTGCTTGCATTTGGTTCACTTAAACGTTTTGTCTTTTATTTGTGTAGTACCCATTCATGACATAAGGAGAATGTTAAAAATACTGAATTTCATTTACCATGAAAATGTAATTTTTTTGGGGGGGGGGGGGTAAAACTAATTTTAATTATGCAATACTTACCTGTCGCTATTGTTAGCTATTCCATTTTCATGCCGAAATCACCATCCGTTCGATGTGAATACATCCTCCCAGAGTAGAGAAAAGGTAAGAATGACCTTTGCACTCCAGTCTGTGCCTCGTTTAGGCTTGCCTAAATACGTCATCTTTTTCATAGATGATGATTATGCAAGACATCAGAGCAGGGTGGGAGGAGGGCTTTCGACAATAGTGACAGGTAAGTATTGCATAATTAAAATTAGTTTTACCCCCCCCCCCCAAAAAAAACTACATTTTAATAGCAGCAATTACTTATCCTGTCGCTATTGTTAGCTGAATTTGTCAGTTAGGGGGGTAGGCTGATGCTCTAGTTAAACTGATCAAAACAGAGAAAGAGGAGCTTAAAAGGAAGGAAGAGACGGAGAGGTACATCTTATAGAAGTTTTTTGTCTCTCTGAGTCACATGTTGTGCTGCAATGATGGGCCCCAGAGAAAAATGCCTGTGCTCTGCTGTACTAATGAGTGGAGATAAAAGGAGGAGTAGGTAGTATGGGAACGCCAGAAGCTGCCTTCATGACGTCCTCTTAGGGGGAGAGATTAATGTAGGCCCATGAGGCAGCAATGGCTTGAACCTCATGAGCTTTTAGTATCCTAAAGGAAAGGTCTCGATCAGTAACAGACTGATACGCTCTTTTGATTGTAGTGACAATCCACCACGAGATGGTGGCAGCTGAAATGTCTACAGAGTCCTTAAGAGGAAGGAAGAGATGTTCCCTACCCTTCCTTTGGAGGCATTAAGATAGAATGGAGGGCCCTCACAGGGCATAAGAGTCTATCTGGATAATTCCCTGCCCAGATTTGACTTAGACTGGGGATCTCTATAGGTAATGGAGCTACCGAAGGTGATTGATTTTTAGCGAGAAATCCTGGTTGGCAGAGGAGGGAGACAGAATCGTAATTCCAGTTAACCCAGAGACAGCCAGTGTCAATAGTCAAAGCATGAATCTCGCTCACTCAATGGTTCATAGGGGGTTTTGGTTAAAGACCACAAAACACAAGTAGATTCCATCTGGGCATAAGAGAGCGGGAGACGGGTCTCTGGAGCTCAAGTACTTAATATGATCGGCAAGGTACGAATCTGAACTGATTGCCATGCCCTGAGAGAATTTAAGTGTGTTGGAGATGGCAGCTCAATAGCCCTCGATAGTGGATACTGAACATCTTTTGGTCTCAAAAGGGAACAAAAGGAAATCAGCAATGGAAGTTACAGAGGGGCAGATAGGATCAACGTGTTTCCTTCTGCACCAATCACAGAAGATTCTCCACCTGGCATCATAGACCTTGGATGTAGAAGCTCTCCTGGCCTGAATAATGCAACTGAAAACTCCGCCTGAAAACTTGTTCTGGCGGAGAGATCACTTGAGATGAGCCAAGCGTGAAGGTGGAGAATGTGTGGGTTGTTGTGGAGAAGGGATCCCCTGTGTTGAGACAGGAGATCCCTCTGGTAAGGTAGAGACCTGGGTTGATCGATCAACAGGATTTGATCTACCCAATTCAGTGAAAGGCGGACCAAGTTTAGTTTGTGAGGAAGAACGAAACAGATTCTGTTGAAGGGACTAAACCTGGACATTGTGGATCAGCCAGTCGTCAAAATAATGGAGAATTGGTGTTCCCATAATTCAGGTGAAGACTCTGGGTGCGGAAGAGATTCTGAACAGCAGAACTTGGAATTGAAAAACTTCATGCTCTAAGCAAAAACCAGAGATATATGTGGTGTGGAGGAAAATTCGGGATGTGCAAGTAGGCATCCAGAAGGTCGATGGAGACCGATCAATCTGACGGACGAAGTGTGTTCCAAATCGATGAGGTTGTCTCCATCTTGAAGGTTCCTCCAGAAGAAAGTGGTTGAGTGGGGAAGATCGATTATGATCCAAAATTTCCCACTTTCTTGGTGACCAGGAAGATTCGGGAGTTGACTGCAGAAGACTGATCGTTCAGGACCCTCTCGACTGCCCCGTTCTGCAAAAGGGTGTGCATCTCTTCCCTCAATTTCCCCAGATTGGACTGAGGAAATAGAATGGGGGTCCTTGATAGCGGGGGTTGTTCTCAAACTGGAGTCGATAACCCTCGTTCACAATGGAGAGGACCCACCCATCGTCTGAAAAAAGGCCTAGGTGAGCACTTACGGGGATGTTCGGGAGGGGAATGCATGGCAGTAGAGGGGTTAGATCCCTAGGGCTGCCCCCCCCCCTTTAAAGGATCGATGTTGATGATCAAGCAAGTCTCGAGAAGCCACAGGTGGTAGAGGCCCCCAAGAGGGTCTCGGCTTCTAGCGGAGCATCCCTTAAAAGGTCTTTACTTTGTTAAGTAAGACCTTCGAAGAGTCCAATACAACAGAAGCGCATGCCAGAACGTCTAGGACACCGCTTGTAATGTGGCTGGATTCAAGGAGGGCTCTCTCTCAGCATACTAAATGCAATTGCTGAGAATAGATCGGAATGCAACACAATGGTTACAAGTAACCAGGTTTCCTGCTCCATGGCATCGATTGTTTTAATTGGAAGACAAGCCCAGGTTCCTGTAGAAATGCCCACTTTGGCTGCCTCAGCATCCAACTGGGGAGGTTTGGTAGGTCATTTTGAGGAATATATCCTCTAAGTGGTAGAAGAGACCAGGGGTCTCAATGTCGAGGTAGGGACGAACCACCCTCGACGTTGCCAAGCTACATTTTGGCCTAGCAAAAACCTCTGTGAGATTGCCTCAATCGTTGGGGAATGAGGGAGAAGCAAGAGGTCTGGTTGTTTTTGCTCCCCGGAGATCTTTTCCATAATGGAAAGGATCTTTTAGGATTGTGTGCCACATGGTTGGGGCACAATTCCGGGGGTAAGAGGCGGTAAACTTTGTTTACTGCCTTATCAAAGGATCAGACCTCTTCCTCTACTTCCAACTAAGAGGAAGGGGTGGACCCGAGAGGTGTCAGTGCTGCTGTTTCTGTCTCTAACTCATTTGACTCAACAAGAATAGAGAGGACATTGACATCATCTGGTATACTCTGAGTCAGAGAGTGGGTGGGCATCGCTATGTCCCTCGATGTGGAGGGGGCATAGGAGCAATCCGTAGTTCAGTGCAAGTTCCAGTGGGGAGGCCAGACCGCCTGTCTACTCTGAATGATGTGACACCTCTAGCCTTCCGCATTGGGGCCACCTGGTGAGGAGGTGATGGCGGGACATGTTAGCCGCAGCATCACCTTGACTGTGAAAGCAAGGTCCAGTAGCCCACGGATGCATAGTGGACCAAGGGCCTTGAGGTGGAGGGCCCCACATCCCCAAAGGATACATTGGGATAATAGGGTTGGGGGGGATGTCAATCCATTCCCCTTCCCTAGTCTGAACCCAGTTGGCAGACTCCCAATTCTGCACAGGATGGGACAGTAGAGGCGGGTACTCAGTCCGTACCATGTCCCCATACCATGAGGCCGACGAGTGATAATCATAGAAGAAATCATCTTGACTGTTATATCACTACCCCGAAAGACGAGGGAGCAACACGCTACCATGAGCATGAGATGTGTTGTCGCAGTGCTCTACCTCCCAAACGAGAGAGTGCAACCTGCCGTTGCGGTGCTCTACCTCCAAAACGGGACCAGCTGTTGCGGTGCTCTACCTCCCAAACGGGAGGGCGTGACCCGCTGTTGCAGTGCTCTACCTCCCAAATGGGAGGGTGCGACCCGCTGTTGCGGTGCTCTACTTCCCAAATGGGAAGGCGCGACCCACTGTTGTGGTGCTCTACTTCCCTAACGGGAGGGAGCGACCCGCTGTTGCGATGCTCCACCTCCCTAACAGGAAGGAGCAACTCGCTATCTGAGGCGTATACACTGTCTTGAACGTGAGAAGTGTTCATCTTCTCCTCCCTGTGGGGTGTAGGCAATCGACTCCTCGAACGTCCAGTCCCTCCTACTAGAAGGCCTCACAGGCCGCCAAAGAATTTGGTCCCAAATACTGAGACCTAAGAGAGAATTCAGAAAATTCTGAAGATAAGTACATCTGGAATCAACTAGATTCCAGGTGAAAGAAGGTTTTAATTTTTTTTTTTTTTTTTTTTTTGCACTTGGAGCACTATATCCAGTCAGGGTGAGTGTCACAAGAGCCGTTCTTGTGGCCACAATTCCCCCACAGACTGTTCTGACATTATTTCTGAAAAAGAGAAGTAATGACAATATTTAATAAATGTCACAATAAACTCACCTTGTTGTGTCATGCTAAACTCACCTGTTTGTATGTAGTGCATACCTGTATGCACGAGTAAATTGGGTACCTCTATGCACGAGGTAAATGATGGACCATGTACACCACCGTGTATGCATTAAGTACCTGTATGCATGAGGTAAATGATGAATTTAACCTCGTAGAAATAATCCGGTCTTTTCCTGTCAAAAAATAAAATATTTCACACTGTGTATTTTATTTAAAGAACATGCAGACACATATGCAATGACCATGCAATAAGTGGTGTGGACATTAATAATATACGTTTGAAAATTTACCGATAATGGTCACTTTTTCTTATGAAGAGAGAGGAATACGCTGTCCTCTATGTTAGGCAGGGCCTTTTGTTATTTTTCAAAACACAGAGACTTACCTGTACCTCAGTTGTATATCAGTAAATTGGGTGAGTGTTTCCACCCACAAGGGGTGGAATACATGAGGTAGCCTTGGACACCCATTAAAGAATGAAGTTCTAAAATTAAAATGGGGAAAGTTTACAATAAATATACGGAACGGATAGTGCAACACCAAGACTTATTATGAACTGCAGAATGGAGACCGCTAATGCGGTAAGTTGCTGCAGGCACAATTTTTTCTCTGGTGCTGTTCTCAGGCAAACGTCTACATAGTATGGCGTCCGGAAAAAGATGACTTATTTAGGCAAGCCTAAACGAGGCACAGACTGGAGTGCAAAGGTCATTCTTACCTTTTCTCCACTCTGGGAGGATGTATTCACATCGAACGGACAGTGATTTTCGGCACAAAAATGGAATAGCTAACAATAGCGACAGGATAAGCAATTGCTGCTTTTAAACCTGACTTTATGGACACCTGCAGATAAAGGACAGGTTCTAATACAGGACAAATTGTATGGTCCCTCAAGTGTTGTTTATATATAGATTTTACTCTAATACTTAATACAGTGGTCCCCCTCTTATAATACCACCCTTTCTGCATCAAGAAAGTGGCCTTATAAGAGGGATGGTCTTTCTAGAGGGGGATCACACATATGTGTAGCTATGCTCAAGGCAAGGGGGGGTCACTCTAAACAGCTTTTTGAAAATAACATTGGACCTGGAATAACAGGTCTATTTTTTGCACCATACCTAGTACTCACATGATTGCTTCTTGCATGGAAATACGGGTGTTTATGCAAATTAAAAACCCAAAATATTGAATACCTGGCCTTATTATAATTTTAGCGCATGTCTGAATGTGAGTAAATGAACAATGTAATGTCCAAATTGCATTTGATCCTCTTAATCTGCCAAATACGCATTAAACTCATACATTTTTGGAAAGAGCAACATTTCAAGCCTTTATTAACTTTTTTTTGAAAATTGTAACTTATGTGCCTTGCCTGACATTGAGTTTTGAATTCAGTGGGTCAGGCTTGTCATCCAAACTGGAAGATACATTGCCAATGTGGCAGCAGTAGTTAGTGACATCATTTTTACAGGTTTGAAAAAATATGTTACACTGCAAAAGTATGCCAACTTTTGGACCCAAATCAGCACACAATATAACTATTTCATAACTTTTCAATCACCAGATATAAGATTTTAAGAGAACTGATAGCCAATTTAAGAGTAATAAAGTCTGGGCCGCTCCTTTGGTGATTCTTAGCACCAACCTACAGAGTTCTGAACATGTGTTTACCCCTTCATCATCTTGGGAATGTGTTGTTAGTAATTTCTAAATATTTAATATTTTCATTTAAAGTCACAAGAACTTTATGGAATCAATTTGATAAAACTTATATCAGTGCTATTTAAAATAATTATGAATAATCATCAATCATGGTGGAAAACCACATTGTCAATAAAACCCGGGTACAAATATCTGGCTGTAACTATCACTGTCCATTGGTTCAGTTTTTCCACTGCAGTAGAATGTATATTGATGATGTTTATTTGAATCTTTCTGACATCAAATTTCTCAGTAGTGATCAAAGGACTATCCCTCTTTTTGTTTAGTCGAATTGCTTTCACTTTTCCTTCTAAACTGAGAATGTCTGACTACATTTTGCACCTTTTGCAACAACTAATTCCTTCACTGGCAATTTGTAGTTATTACATGAGATGCTCTGTGTTTACAAAGGAAGTGAGCTTGTCAAGTGATCCACTGGTTTTAGTCTGGTACCCTTTTGAAGTACATTTCATAATCTATGAGAGAGAAGCCACAATGGTTAACATAACATTTTTGCTTTCTGGTGACTGGATCTCATGCTGAGCTGAACAATACTGTGCTTCTCAGCGGTGAGCTTTTGTCATCTTGATAATTATCAGTCGTAATAATAGCCAGTAATCCAACATCTAAGGAATACACAGCAGTAAAGATAAATGGATTACTTACCTCTTTTTATGGATTAATGTTACGTTATTGGCATGTTAGAACAAATGTCAATGTGTTGAAGTCAGAAATCAACAAATATATGTGAGGTTTCTATGTGTAAACCCCCTTATGTGGCTGCTCACAAGGGGTAAATTTGAAACGTTTTGGACAAATATGCCAACTGCTGGTTGCATTAGAGGGGTGGCCATTCTTGTGGGGTACTTTGAACACAAACTCGTTGGTGCCTTGGGTTTTGGCTTTATAAATTGGGTGGCCACTGGTCAGGGGGGCCATTCAAGAGGGAACCACTGCACTATGAATTCATTTATTTTTGTGGATATAAATTTTCACGGTTTTCAGAAAAATGACCGTTTTGTCAGTACTTAAATTCATGGATTTTGGAAGTAGTTCTATTGTTTCCGCAGTACATTTACTGTTCACTGGGTCTTTAAATTTATGGTTTGAAGAACCACCAAATCCACAAAAATAGGTAGTCCAGAGAAAGAGATTCACAGTACCTGAAAATCTCTCCAATCCACAACTCCCAACCCTTTCCAACCACCAAACTATACTGGGTTCAGCTCCTAGCTGGGAAAATAATCTAAACTGAGATCTCTATCATTCCTTTTTTTTTTTACAAATCCATTAACATCTTACTCAAATTCTTGACTGCCTGTGGATAATCTGAACACTTGTTTCCTCTTGTCAGCATATTCCAAGGCTGTAAGGAATCCAGGATCTATAAGCTTTGCACACGCATCCTTGATCTTTTCCATTTTGACTTCGGAAATGCCCTTTATTGAACACAACTTCTTTTTTGTTGTCATTTGAATGCCCTGGTAATAATAATAATAATAATAATAATAATAATAATAATAATAATAATGTGTAAGAAAGCAAAAAAGATGTATCCCACGAGCATGAATGTGAAGAATGAAATCAATCCAACAAAAACCTTTATATGCCAGGGCAATGACAAGTCTCAGCAAATTTCCCCAAAATAATTACATAATTCCCATTTGAAATAATTAAGCAGATTTCAACTGGAACTTAAGCAGACTCCGGGCGGAATCTGCCTAAAAATTTTAAAATCTGGTTAAACATAGGTGGACATGGAAAATTGGATAAGTCGATGAAGAATCCATCTAGAGTCCGTCTAACTATAACACGGACTTTTGCCAAAATTCCTGCTATATAATACATCTTGGGGCGTAATTTTGGACTTTGTTTATTTTCTAACCAACATCTAGGTGGAATAAAGAAATTAGTCACTTGCATCTATTACGAGAGAGGAGGAATCTGGACTTTATTTTCTAACCAACATTTAGGCAGAATGTAGAACTTAGTCATTTACATCAACTAAATAAAAGACAGAATTTCAGACTTTGTGAGAGTAAAGTTAGATGTAAATTTGGACTTGGTCATTTGTACAACACTATGAACTGAATCTTTGTATCATGTGCATTTTGTAAATGTAATGCTCCTTACTAAATTTGTAACTTAAATGAGCCAATGTAAATTTTAAAATGCACTCAAATAAAAAAATTACTTGGTAATTTCTTTTTACTAGTGATTTAAGTAAAGGTTGTAATACCTGATTACTAACTTTTACTTCCTAATTATTCACTTCTACCTGGTATTACTTACTTTAACATATATTATTTAATTCAGCAAAATAAATTACTTCAAGCTATTACTGAGTAATCAAATTACTTAATTTACAAGCATGAATTACTTACATGTTTTACTTGGAAAGCTAGTCTACTTGAAGCAGTAAAAGAAATTACTTGGTAATTCTTTTATTTATTTTAGTAAAAGGTGTACAATTTGATTCCTAGTTTTTACTTAATAATTACTCATATTTACATGGCTACTTTAAACAAAAATAACTTAATTCAATAAAATTAGTGGCAGAAGACTATTGATGAGTAGTTAAATTACTTCATTTTCTGGCATGAATTATATGATTAACTTGAAAATGACAGATTACTTAGAGGAATAAAAAAGATATTAGATTTAACTACTGAGGAATTAATGATTAAATTATTACAACAATAAAAATAATTACATGTATGAAATAGCTTAAACAGTGTTATTGGCTTGGGACTCTAGCTCTAGGATATATATAAATAATAAAGGCTTATATTGGCAAGCTGTCACTTTCAGCATAGTATATCGCTTACAGAAATGCAGTATGCATTGAAAGTGCAGTACATTTACAGCATAAACACTAACCTATGCTTGTTTCCAGCTGAATATGCATGATGCAGTCATGCTAAACTGATTTAAAAATATCAAAAAAATTCTGTATTCCAGGATGAATTGCTGTCATGCTTAATTTACAAGCAGCAGTCATGCTGAACTGCATGACTTTTATAATTTGACAACAATTCAGTGTCCCATAATGTACTGCTATATTACTGAATGTACATAGTGCAGTCATCCTAAATTTACATGCATTTGAATGATACGGAAAAATTAAGCAATACTGCATTTATGCTGTAAAATTTTTATCATTTCAATCTGGAAGAAACAAATTTGCAAATGCTGCAGTTAAGCTGTTTTCACTTTGATGTAAAATCTGAAAGATGCTACAACTGAAAAGTATGTTGTAACCAATAGTTGTTCATTTTTATAAATTACTACCTTTTAGAAAAGAAAATAGATTTTTGTTTGTAAACCACCTATGTCTCTACTTCAGAACTTTCAAATTCTATAATTTTCATGTGCTATACCCCTAAAGAAATGTGTCCTCAGGCAGACGCATGAACAAAAATATCAGTCCTATCTTGTGACATCCTGAGATATCCTGGTGAATTAGTCTGCAGTTTCTTGTCTTTAAAATAATCCTGATATATCCTGAACTCAGGACCAAGATATTTCATCAGGAGGTATCAAGATATGAACATTCCTTCATCAAATGTGGTCATCTCTTATGATTTATGCTGGTTTATGGGAAATGCAGTTTGACGGTTGTTGTTTCTTAGTTTTGCCTGCTCAATTTATTACATCAAATGAGATGACCATATAATCTTGCTCCACATAATCATTGAGACAATAATTTTACAGATCATTTTTATTTACTGCTGTGCCTGCCAAACTTCAGTTATCGATGCAATATTGTCAGTTATCAACAATAGGATGGTGAGATTAGCATATTACATGCAAGCTGATCAATCGCATTCCAGTTTTTTTTAAGCACTTTTTTCTCTCACATATCAAATTCTAAAATTGCCATCATGCAGTGAACTATAACTGAGGCAAGTTCAAATGTTGTGTACAATTGTAGGTATGCTTCTAATTTTATATTTGTTTTAATTTTTTTTTAATTGGCAGATTCTATTTCAAAGGTGACTTAAGGAATAAAGTGAGTAA
The DNA here is from genome assembly GCA_029931535.1 of Margaritifera margaritifera. Lineage (NCBI taxonomy): Eukaryota > Metazoa > Mollusca > Bivalvia > Unionida > Margaritiferidae > Margaritifera > Margaritifera margaritifera. The sequence continues at coordinate 4,502,887 of JAQPZY010001607.1, forward strand.
ATTCATTGCTTGTTTTTTAAACATGTAAAGTACTGAACATTTGACAGAAAATGATGTTGCAAAATTGATGGTAAAACTAAAATTTACGATCTCTTTAAAGGATGGTCGTGAATAATAACTTGGATTTGTTTTTAAGACTTGTGAAGTGATTTTGAAATTAAATGCTTATGTTGTTTCGCCAAACAGGTAAATAGTCAATTTTTTTAAACAAGGTTACATAGTATATATTGCTGTAGTCTATTTCAGTGGATGGTACCTGAACCATACAAGAAGTAGAGGAGGATGCAGGATTTTATTCTGAGAGGATTTGTTGAGAAGAGGTGGTTCAGTGTACTTCAAATGGCTAATCATGTTTTTCACCTAAAAGGGTCTGATTTTTAACAGCTGGGGTAGGATGAACATAAACATCTGACAACACTCCTCCCAAAAGAATTTTTATACTGAAGTGATGTAGAAAGTGTCTAAAGCAATAAGGAAAAATATGTGAAGATTTTCCCTCATACTGGAGAAAACAGCCGAGAGATTCTTTAGACTGAAGAGCCTGCCTTTCTGTGGATCACCCTGAATTCCTACAATCTTTCCTTAATAATTCATTTGATATGATCCGGACCATACACTCACTAAGTCTCCTTTATTTGTTCTACGTTCAACAATTTTGCAAAGAAAGCTGTATGCTTCATTTAGAAAGACAATGTAACAGCTAATTAAATATTTTGTGTATGAAGTGCTATTACAAAAGAAATTGAACAGTACAGCATATCAGTACATCATGGTATTCTATTGAGAGGTTTTATTTTAACAGACTTTTAAATGTTATGATAGAAACTACTAATGTATTACACAACTGTATGTAAGAATGTTTAACCTAACGATTCTAAATAGACACATACCTTTGGGTTTTTAATGCTTGGAATTTAAATGTGACCCATTTCTGATGCATCAAAATTCCACTCTGTGCGTTTTTGTGATGCACGTTGATTTGGGTCAGAGCATCAGTCTTAATTACCCTTGGTTCACCTGTATCATAATTTCTTACTGAGCGAGCACTGTCCATAGCAAATTTACTGTATGCGCCAGTGATTGGCATTTGCTAGACTACTGTTTACACTTATCATGCACCTATGTAAAATCAATATAAACTGGGTGGAGCTAACAGGTCACTAATGTCATGCTTAAGTGTGCATAATTAAATCAAGGTCAGATTGTTTTGAGATTATCTTTGAAGTTTATGATAGTTAGAGGAAGAGGGAATCAATAATGACTTGATTGGATTAACTTTTGATCAAATATCGGCATTTGTTTGATTGCCCATCAAATTATAATCAATTAGACAAAACTGTAGAAAATATGTTGGTTTGCAAAGCCAGTTGCCAAAGTTAAGCGCAAAAACTTTAATTGTGTTTTACTGGTGATTAATTTGCTTCAGTTGGCAAAGTGTTTAAAAATGTGGGTGTTTTAATTAATGTTTCATTCAGTAAGAATTTACTGGACATTATGCTCATTGATTTATTTTGTGCTTTGGCATTAATTGAGATTGAGTAAAGAGATGGAATAATTTTGTTAATATTTTACTTTGTAAAATCATTACTGAGTAATAATATTTCAATTAGTAAAATTATTACTAAGTAATAATGTTTTACATAGTAAAAATATTACTAAGTAATAATATTTTACTTACATAAATAATAATACAGTGAAACCCCGCTATAAAGCGATATTTGGGGTCCATAAAATTCGATCTGGGAAAAAGCGGGGTCGCGTTATTGCGGGGTTTTACTATATTTTACTTTTTTCAGAGAACAACGTATACACGTCTAATGTATAGCATGAATAGGGTATCAGCACCGTTTACTATCTGATATTGATCCGTCTTTGTTTTCCCACATGACAACCCTTTGATTGAGCAACGAGTTTGATACAGCTGTACTTGTTCAGTGCTAAGTAACAGAGAGTGGTTATTTGACCTCCCTGTGATCTTGCCGCCCAAGCTCAGTCTCTACATAAGCACCCACATATGACAATCTTTGATCAACCACCGCATTGTCTGGTGCTTGGTTGTGTATGCAGTTAAAGAAGAAACATAAGTCGGCTATTGTTTGCGCAATGATTGTATACAGGATGAATTAAAGTCCAGCGCACGTGTTGGTCCAGCGCACGTGTTGGCGGCTTACGTTTTTTGATGTTTATTAAATCTTGAGAATCTTTTATCAACCACCACATTGTTTGCAGCTTGGTTGTGTATTCAGTTAAAGAAGAAAAACATGTCGGCTATTGTTTGAGCAATGATTGTATACATAATGAATTTAAGACAAACACAGAGAAGACTTACTGGCTTTACTCGTGGATCAGTAATAAGTAACATTTCCGAAAATGTTTATTTTGGCATAACACTTCAAGAAATTTGTGAAATTGTTAAATTTCAGAAGCCACGCCACAATCGAATTCATACATGATCTCTTCCCCAAAATGATAATAAACTTTTTATACACTATTTCTCGTACTTAAAAAAAAAATTTTTTTTTCTGTGTACGAGAAAAATACATGTACATGTATATACAATTTCAGGAACCATGCCACAAACGTATTATACTCAAATTCATACGTGATCTCTTCCCCAAAATGATACTGTAATATACACATTTTATACACTATTTCTCGTACTTTGCACACAAAAAGAATGTTCATGTGCGAATGAATATATGAAATTTTGGGAGCCACGCCACGATCGCGTTATATCCGAATTCACGTTATAGCGGGGCGCGTTATAGCGGGGTTTCACTGTACTAAGAAAAATATTTACTTGTCTTTTACTTGCAATTACTTAATTTTCTTTTACTTACCATTACTTGCAATTACTAGTAGTTACTTGTAATTACTCATCCATTTGACCAACTTTTTTACTTAGATTTTACTCATTTTGAGTAAAAGAAATACTTTAAAAAAGTAATTGCAACTAATTTATTATTTTAGTGTGGTCCATGTAGAAAAAATTGACTTTATAAGTTTTATTTTGTTTAATATTTTCAAGCTAGGATGATTGGACTCAACACATTTGAAAACAGAAAGTTTCAGAATTTCCAAGTCGATGCAAATAATTCACAATGAATCTATTGGTATAGAGAAGTAAACTGCACATTTATCATTCCGCTGTCCCTTGTTTTTACATTCAGAATTCAGGTCCAGTTCATAATTGTTCGATCCTATTATTATTTCTTCCTGTCTGAGGATGTACTTGAATTCTGTTGTTGGCAAAAATGTAACTAAAAATGGAATGTTTACTAAAATGTTGAAATCATTTTGTTTATTTATTGTAAATTACCCATGAGTCTGTGAAGCAGTGCATTTACTAATTATCTAACAAAATGGATTAAACTGAATTTGGTTCTGGGCGTAATTTCACTTGCAGCTCTAGACGGAATTTCACTTGCAGCTCTAGGCGGAGTTTATTTCTGGGTGGAATTTCTGCAAGGTGGACTAATGTTTTGACAGAAATAATTATTAGATGGTTTTCTTGATGCATTTCTGCCTAATTTGGCGGAATAGACAGATTCCACCTAGTAGGCGGAATAAACAGATTCTGACTAGCAGGCAGAATAAATAGATTCTGCCTAGTAATAGATGAAGTAATTTGCATATTTCAGGCCATATTCCACCCTGAATCAGCCTAAAAGTGATAATAAGTGAAATCTAGGCTAATTAGGTGGAATAAACAGATTCTGCCTAGTAACAGATGGAGTAATTTGCATATTTTGGGCCATATTCTACCCTGAATCAGCCTAAAAGTGATAATGAGTGGAATCAAGGCTTTAGGTGAAATCCACTTTAAAATTCCGCCTGGAATTAAGTCAGGGCAGAAGTTTTCATACAAGTGCAACCATTATATATTGGTCCCATGAGCATGCTTGCCAATAATTAAGTCAAGACAATAAAAATTAAAACTGTTAAACTGTTGACAAATGGACAAGAGACTTTGTGACCTTGAAACTTAGATCATGGTCACTAGAACCTAATCAGGTCAGGGGACCCTCCAAATGTACCAAATCAAATTCAGTCAGATTTGGCCAAATGATTTCCAAGATGTAACAATATAATATCCACTATTAGACAATAAATGTTACCCTGTGACTTTGAAAAATGGGCAAGTTCACCGCTTTCTAATCAGGTCTAATGGAACCTTCCAAGGCATATGGCATCTGCATATAACATTAGGTTAGGTTGTGAGTGAGTTACCAAACTGAAGATATCTTGCTTACAAGCTGACAATAATATCCTGTTCCAGGCACAAAATAATGCCCCGTTACCTTAAACATTTAGTCAAGGACACAAAAACCTACTAAGCTCTTGGGACCATCTCAAGATATATCCATATTCAATTACCGGTACCTAAAGTTTTCCTTTGTTCAATAGTTCCCAATATATCTTGACCACAAACTAAGTGCAAAAAACAATGGATTAACGGATGCTGAAAATAAAACCCATGTCTCCTACTGTAACTGGGAAGAGCGCAGTGAAAGGAGAAGAGATATGTGAAAACAAGACAACTAATTCCTTAATACTGAGATGAAATTATCAATCTTATGTTTGAACTGCACAAGGGTTTCCATTTTGAGAATTAAAAACCAGAAAGAGATTCCCAGAACTTCAAACATTTATTTGTTGTATCTGACCTACAACTATTTTGTACAGTTCAGTACAAGATCATAAATATTTTCATCAACATTAGCAAATTGTGCAAAGATTACATATTTTTCCACATACATCACTCCCTTGATGAATTGCACCCAGATAACTCGCGAATCCACTTATAATGCGTGGTCAGTGGTGAATCCCATTTTTTTCACTAGAAAATACCCCCCAAAACTGGCCCCTATTTGTTTAAAGTGAAGAAAATCATGATCAAAATTGGTTAAATTTTCTTTCCAAACAACATTCTCAGTACACTGTAAATAACAATATTTGATGAAATTTTGATAATTGAAAATGTTACTAATGCCTACTGGTGGGAACACTTTAATAAATACCAATTACTTAAGTTTTGTCAAGTGAAATTTGTCTTTTAGTTCCATCTTTTAATTTGGTTTCAGTGTAATCATCATAAATGCATGATGCCCTCATGTATTCAAATGTGAAAATGTCAATCTATCATCAGAGCCATGTCCATGAGCGTTTCTTTGAGAACCTAATTAAGTGCCGACTGTGTTTTGATCTCAGACTTGCAAAAGTAATTTTGCTGTATTGTTATGTTGACCTGCTTTGTATTATCATGTTAATTACGTCTTTTGTATCAAATCAGATAAAGGGGATGGAATAAAAGAAAAGTTAAAAGGCATGCAAATCCTACCTGCATAAGAGCTAGTGGTCACAGTCGTATCAGGTCAACTCATTTCAATTGATCAATCAAACACTGTGTTAATTATATTATTATTTAAGTAATATAATTAAACTACCTTAAATTAGCCTACTCATTCACAAATGTGATCAAAGATAGCATGGCAACCAAGCAAAATGAGTACTTGGTAAAAAAAAAAGCTTTGTTTCACAGATATGGTTCATTATGGAAAAGCAAGTTCCAGAGTTTGTAGTGCACTTAAAATTCCTGAATTGGCACTCACAGATTTCCTCAAGGATGAGAAGAAGTTTCTCTATTACTTGCAATTAAATCACTGCTTCAATATTTTACTAATATAACAACAACAAAAAAATTGAGTTTCAACATCGATGGTTGTTTCACAAAATTAATGTCCATAGTTTTTTTTAAAAAAAAATGAATGTTGATCTGTTGTGAATCAACAACAACAAAAAACAGTGATTAATATACCATGTTTTTGCATACACGAGATGGTTGTTGAAACCTCTTGGAAAATGTTGTTAACAACCCTTCAGAGGTTGTGTATCTTGAAAAGAAAGGTAAATTATACAAAAAAGCAAACAACTTCATTAGAAAAAGCTCTGTACTGATTCCAGTTTTTCTCTAAGTTAAGCGGGAATGGCACCCTCTTATTGATTTTTTTTAGGTCCCTTGGTAACTCGTGCTCTAGCTTATAGTGTGGTCTATGTTTTTGGACCCCGTTGTACGCGAGTTATTGAGGGAGAGATGTAGTTATTGAGGGAGATGTGTAGTTGATTCATAAGTGTTCCAGTATCCAGGTTGCCACATGTGACACATATGACCATGTGGCACCTATAATTAAAACTGTCAGAAAATTTATAACACCAAAATAAATACTTTCTTTTAAACTGTCTAATTATGTACCTATAGATCTATGAATTTATTCCAAGCATCTTTTAAGTATTAAGAAAGCCTGGCAATGGTGAAAGTCTACACAAAATGGTTAATGAGCTGGAATTAATTTGTCTTAAATAGAAACATTTTGCTTTGTTCTACAATTCTGCAAATACTTGCAGGAGTGCATCAGAGCATGCATAATGATGCTGCACATTAGTGCATGCATAATGCTGCATTTACAATTTTCTTAACAGAGTTAGAGGTATATTTGCAATCTTATGAAACACAAATCAAGTTTGTTTGTCTTTATATAGTACCTTGATGGTGCATATTCCAGACTGTTTAAGCTTTTTGATGTCTGCAACATTCTGAAATACAGTACAATATTACCAGTATCAATAAATTTACCTTCACAGTTGCATATTCAAGGTAACTGTTCACAACTTAAATGCTTTTTTGGTCTTTGAAGAATACAGGAATATATTTACTTTTAAAAAAAATATTAGAAAGCAACAACTATTGGTGTAATGAGTATTTTTGATAGTGCTTTTGAAGGATTAAAAAGAACTGCCAAATTTCAGCTATAATTTTTCTGTCATTTATGCTAGGTTCTTAAAAGCTTGAATAAAGACTTATATCAAATAGATTATTTCACTACCACCAGTATATTTGATAAGACTGTATATCCTACACAATCATTTCATTAATGTGATAAAGATAAATGTGCATACATACATGTAAACATATATACATACATATACACATGCATGCATATATACATATGACCATGGGTAGAGAAATATGTATGTTTTTCCACCATTTTAATTATCATCCTAACTTAATTATGAACAGGTACGCAGCTTTCATAGTGAATTAGCATTTTCATATAAAAATTTCCACATTTTTTACGCTGCATGTTCAGTGGAAAAAAAAAATGTACAACTCTATAAACAGTTTGAATGGAACATAAATTTCAAAAGGTTTAAAAGTGAATTTCAAAACTTAATACATACAACTCCATGATTTTGAAGTAGGTCAATGTCTTGGAATATCGATGCCTGTAAAAAAAGAATGATGGAAGATACTGATTAAAGGTTCATGCTGGGTTATGGAAATTGCTGAGCCATTTATGATTGACTCTATTTAAAGTCCTCTACATTATTGAACAAGGTAATTATGTGTGAAAAACATGACCTCCAGTTTCCTACAGTGTTGCAAACATGTGCATCACATTCCCTGCTTTGTTGCATAGAGTTTTAAATTTTCTATTTGTAATGCCTGCGACATGTCATGTGATCAGTAAGGACCACATTGGAAATTTTGTGAATATTCATTTACTTTTTGTGTCCTCTTTAGTATCTATTATATGACAATGCATTTCAATTTAAATTTGTAACCGTATTGTTTTACAATCCATGCTGAATAAATTGTATCTTGGATGGATGCACACAAGATGGAAGAACTTATGGTATGTTCACATCATTAGATCTGTATGCCAATATTCATATTCTAACATTAATAACAGTTAATAGCAGTCATTTAGGAAGTTCTTCACTGCTCCTGATGCTCATATTAAGGGAAAGAGAAGTGGCTCAGTGGTTAGCATGCTGGACTTCCAACCGAAAATAAATTGGGTTTGAATCCAACTCATTGAATCAGCCCTGGTCAGCTATGATGATGTGTCCTTGGGCAAGGCTCTTTACTCTGATTGCCTCAGCAATAAATACCATACTTTTCTTGCTGTGCCGTAAAACACCAAACCAAACTAAAACCAAATCATATTGCGGGTAAATTAATTTATTGCATTTTAATTTTGCGCCTCCACTGCCGTCCACTAAATAACAACAGGTCCATTTCTGAAATTCTGTATCATATAAAGATTTTTTTAAAATCAAGTGAGAATTTTTTTTAAAAATAGAACTGTGTGTTTGAGGTAATTACTACCAGGGGTCAAATGTTTTTGCTCTGTTCAATTGATTTAAGCATCCAACTGTCACATTCTGGTTGCCTTTTTTTGTTTATATAATGGTACCATTTTAGCAAATTACATGTCAAGCAAACATGTGAATGTAACTACATACATAGGAACTGAGCTCTCTGCAGGCCTTTGACACAGGGAGTACTGAACCCTCAGACTATAGAACTTGAGAGCCCTGGTAGGAAAACTGAGGGTCCAGATAAGAAAAGAGGGAGTTCATTAGTGGGCATTAAATCACTAGATTCAAGAAATCAATAAAATTGTACAGTAGTAAACCTCCTTCTTCACTTTTAAATATAAAATTCCTTTATTTTTGCTCATGTAATTACGCATACTTTTCTTGCCAACAAAGTCTCATAACCTATTGGGAAAATGTACATCCACTGAATTTATAATTTGAAACACTGAGGGTCCAAAACTAATTACTGAGTCAACAGAATGCACAGTCTGAAAAAATTGGGTGGTCCAAGAGAAGCATCTGTAGGTCCAGGACACACTGGAAGCGCAGAAGAGAGCTCTGCAGGGACTGTAGAGTAACTTGCAAGTGAAAGGATATATTGGCCATGATCAATTGCCACATTATGTTCAAAAATTTTCACCTTTACATTTTTAGAGCTTGATTTTTAATCAACAATATATAAAAAGGATGCTGCTGAAGTGCTGTTAAACCCCATGCAAAGATACAATATATACAGTACTTCATCACTATAAGGTGTCTCAGAACAAGACAGTTTCTTTAAATATGAAGCAGGTATGTTCATGAATCACATTTCATTACTTAATAATAATATTGCGTATAAAAGCCTCACTATAAGATGACCTCACTTATAAGGTAGTAAGAGTATATTTTTTATGAACAGTGTTATAGTGAGGTACTAATGTACATACATACATACATACATACATACATACATACATACATACATACATACATACATACATACCCATTGGATTCTTTTTAAAGCAGCCAACTTTGTTTTTTCCTAGGCCCTAGTTTGGCTCTCCAGAACATAGCAATGTTATGCAAGTCAAAAAAGGCTGGCTGACACAGTCTAATTCATTGTGAAATATCCCCTAGATTTGTACTATTATATTTATTTCAATGATAAAATCAATCAATATTTCTTGCAACTCAGAAACATTGCTTTACACAAGCACAGAATGTACACAAGACAATGTGTTACATCTCCATGATGTCACGTGACATCAGTCGGTACACACTCGTGTTCAGCAAGCTTTGCTCACTACTAGGTTTTACCTATTTCATATTAGGAAATTGAATTTACTTTAAAATTATGGCATACCCTTATGATAATGGGTCTATCATTAAGTAGATTTTTCATAGTGTATGCTTAGAAATTTTGTTGTCAAACTAAGTTCATTGTAAAATCAGAACAGAGCTGAGCAATGAGCATTGGGAAAAAAAGCCGAAGATCTCCAATCAATTAGACTGATCTTGATCTCTACTCTTTCACAAAGCAATATTGTATAACTCATTACAAACCATGCAGTCAAATAGTTTGGAATAAACAAAACTTATTCTATACATACAAAAATGGACAATTATTGAAAAAAAAAAATGTATACTATGCCAGCTCACTGCCTGGCAATGGCACTCATCTTAGGCTTTGCCAATTTCATATTAACAAATATAACCCATTTGTTTCAAACATGAGCCAAAGAAGATTTTACCACCCTCCCCCACCCCCTTTTGACTGTAAATGTTAAACACCCCCCTTGGACTTGTTACTTGCATGATCGCATGATCAAATCCTCTTCTCGTAAAATTTCAAAGAAACCATACAAATTAAAATACCATTTTTATTTTTGTGTTAAATATCAATGATATATCCTGGAGAAATTGCAGAATATTAACATCAAGCTGCCTTTCAAATTAAAATTTGATGATGTGTGTTATTGTGTTAGATTTGCAATATGGCTGCACCCACTGTGTTCTCACTTTATCATGCACCACCATGTGATGTCAATGAGAACCTAAATTGATCTTCCCAGCCTGTTGCATTATCTCTGCAATGTCTCTGAATGAAATATTCCAATTCATTTTGATCATTTCATCTGCTAACTTCAGTGCCTAATAATTTGTTACTAAATTCAGAGCGGTCTACTACAGTATACAGGTTAAGAACAATTTGTCAGGGTTGGAATACACAGTAGCAAGTAGCAAATTTGTTACTTATTATCTTTTATGGTTTTGCTACTTGGTGAAAAATCTGGTAAAAAATATTTGCCTCCAAGAAATTTAAACAAAATGAACCACACTGACACTTATGCTTCCTGGTAAACCAATTTGTTGCTGGATTAAAAAGTGGGTAGCAAATATTTGCTGCCTACTATTCCATGTTTAATTCTAACCCTGAGGTCTTAAGTCATGCTGTGCACAGCTAGTAACTAAACAGGCTTCTTTGTTTTAAAGTTGGCTTGAGTGTGTATTTCATTAGTCTTGAGGTTACGTGAAATTATGTTTTTAATTGTTTATGTGATCTTGTGTAATTAAAGTTTTCAAAATTATTAACTTGCACAACTGCATGATGTCAACATTGAAATATGGATGTATCCATATATTCTTCAAATCTTCCTCAATAATTACCACATACATCAATGGGTTTCAAAACAGAACCCAATGGGTTCAGCTGAAGATGGCAAACTTTTTAACTATGTGAGATATTCTTGTAAATTGGCCTGCAGTTCCATTAGTGAAGTGTGATGAGCAGAGCTATGGAACAGCATGTAGGAACACAATCATAACCATATCTGGATCGACGTCTTACATTGCAGAGTTATTCAGACCCATTTCCCTCACCCTGTGCCAATTTTAGGTTTTGATCTGAAGAGACAAGTTTTGCTTGTTCATCAACAGATTACCCAAAGTCATATTCAAAGGTGTCACTGTTGGAGCAATGTTGATTAAAACATACAAAAAGGTAGGGGTGGGTAAAAGCACTTAAATAGACGAACCTGCCGGTACTGTTTCCTTGCCATTTTGCAACTACTTCATAATGTTGTCAAAGCTGATAATGGCAAGTATGAACTTTTTTGCATTTAAATAAATTCATGAATACTTTATTATACAGCAAACTCCCAGGACAACTACTGTGTATGATGGGGCTGACTTCCAAAATTTTTAACCATTGTTGTGTTAAAGATCTGTTTTATTCTTTTTCACAGAATGCTGTCTTAAACATCAAGATTCATCAGAATAAGTTATCCTCATACTGATGGATTCATATATGCCGGACTGCTACCAAAATGTACAGTCTCCAAGTCAATCTAACCATGCTGAAAGGTGAGGCAAACTATTTCAGAAAATGCAGAAATATATCGGCTTGGCAATCAGAGAAAATAAAAATCTAAACTTGTGCCACAGTGCATGTGCGTCTTTCTAATATTTCTAAAGGCCATCTCAAAAGGGTAAAGTAGGCACAGCCTTCAAGCTTGCTGAAAAAATACTTCACCAAATAAAAACTGATAACTTATAAAAAGCCTTGACAACACTTAGAGCCGAATTACAGCTCTCCCTTGCTAGAACACACAACTGGGGTCCATAACTGCTGATGGTGTTACAGAACTGCTGTATGACATGAAAGATAAAAATGAACAAGCTTAATTGCTATATAATTGCAATTATGCACTAAAACTGATCAAATAATACATGTATAAAAATAAGGAATTATTATAAATTGAAACTTTGAATTGTTTTCTTCAATCCATCATTTTCATGTGTTTTAAAGTCTACATCACAAGTTAATCATTAAAAAAAAAATTGAACACGTTGTTTTCATAAATAACTTGGTCTGTTAATTTCTAATCAAGTCATGACATTGGTCAGTGAAAGCCCAAGCTTTTCTGTCAAAATTCACTCAGAAAACAGCATTACAATTTCCATATGTTTCTGTGGTTCACAAATGACCCAAACATTATGGAAGCCGCACTGAGGACACAAGCAAAAACTCATATTTACATCTCATGAAAGTACGGATGATGTATCCGGGATCCCCCCTCTCCATGAGATTACCTCAATGAAAAATTCCATTCATGTATGACAACCTTGAAGTACTAAGACTTTAAACTTACAGTTGACCCCACTACACTTAAGTCTATCTGTTTTTCTCCCATGGAAATAACTGAGTAGCTTTTAATTTATAATAAAGGCATCATTACTATAAACAGTGCATCTGATTGGTCAGCATAGCTTACTAAAGTCCAACTTGTACTGTAGGAAAGTCACATGTACTACTATGTACATGTAAATATTGTACCGGTATTGCACACATAGAATTTGTATGATAGTAGTCCTGCAGTCTGACCCATCAGGGCTGATAAATTTTATATTTGGAGCACATAATGCAAATAAGCAACAAATTAAAAATCACTATCACAGTCTACTTGCTGGTGATCGTATAATGCAAGCAGGTTGTGTTGAAGGATTAAGATTGCTAATCTTGATAGACAAACAGGTAAGTTTAAGAACTGACGATCCATTTTCTTACACATGGGGAATTAACTACTGCGTAATGAAGAAATACTGATATGCGTGATTGGCATGGTATGGATGCCAACCAGGCTCATTTGATTCACGCTAATACAGCTATTTCAGGTTTCCTATATACTACGAATTACAGAGAATATAGTGCCTAAATAAAGTAATGGCTGAGGAATAAATGTAGATTGTAGCTAGGAGTTTTGGTGATGTTCAACTTGAAAAAATCATTTCTCAAATCTTCCAGTTGAATGAATTGTTGAAAATGGTTCCCCATCGAAGCATACTTTAGATGTGATGGATGGGGGGCATTATTTGAGTAAGCAGGAGGCTGAGCATGTATAAATTTGCATTTTTACCCTAACACTTGGTTGAGGGGCACTCTTTAAAGATCAATAAAATCATGTGACACCTGCAATATAAGATCTGTTGTGTCTAATCCATGTTATATTTTAAAATCTGTTTTTCTTGTCTCATAAGAAATAACAATCGGGTGGGAAATATTGTCAGTGGGAGGGTTTATACATGCTCAACGTCTGGCTTACTCCAATAATGCCCCCCATCCATCACATCTAAAGTATGCTTGGATGGGGGACCATTATTTTTTGTAAGCCTTTGGCCTCATATGTATAAATTAGCATGTTGAAAGGACAACAAAAACCCACTAAAATCAACGACTGTCACTTTATATCTAAAACCACTTGTATAAAATTTCTTTTTTAATAAAATTCTTGGATAATGTCCAATCTGCCATTTTAAGAATTCCCCAAAGGGAACATCATCTTCTATATGTAGCAGATGTCAATGATGAATGATATGAATGGTTTTTAAATATTGGATATAAATTCCCAACATTCATAGCACAACTTTCAACTACATATTAACATGGTACTTGATTCCACTTGAAAGTCCAGAAAGAAACAATCAACTAATCACATTTTCTAAGACTCTCAGTTCTAATGAGATAATGTAAAAGTGTGCGTGTAAGATAAAGTCTTTCCTCTAAAAAATGAGGTATATTCAAACAATAGCTCTTCCCTTGCCAGCAACTTTTGAGTAAAGTTGGAAACTAAACTGAATACCAATGCTTGATACATGCATGTTATGAATATTCATATCAATGTTTGTGTCCTTGTTGTTGCAGAGACTAATTAAAATAGCAACTGTTTTCAATGACAGCATGCATACATGTGACAGAACTAGGATTTCAAACCAGCAGATTTACAAATTTTGATCAGTAGATCGGCCTCTAAACCAGTAGATTTTTTATTGGCATAATTTTTACGTTTCAAGGGGATGGAAAACAAAACAAGTTCTTTCTCGTGCCATAATATGTATTCTCTTCATACTACAATAAAATAGCAAGTCTGAACAGGAATTAGATACAGCTTCTGATGGATAATGTTGCAATAATAATTAATTATTATGAGTCAATATATGGTTGAATAATGAAAAAGGAAGAGTTGTTTATCTGATAGTTCACTGCAAAGATTTTTTTTTCTTTTATAAAATCCAATAGTATTTTTAGTTTCCTTCACAATTTCACTGTCTAGTGGTAACTGATGACATTCATTGTGATTATTAAACTTCACACTTAACAGGCTCTCAATAGTTCTCTGATCCAGATTTCCCCTTGAATCACTTTGTATTTTGTGAAGAATGGAGAATGTCCTCTCTGTATCATCATTAAAATGTTGTATTGACAGGACAACCACGCTCAGCTTGCAAGAAGTTCTAACTTGAGTTATCCTGTTGCTGGGTTTGTAAGGTTGCTGACTACTCTCCTATACTCCTCCAAGCTATGTTCACCCTAAGGAGGAAGTTCCTAACTTGGACTTAAAATGTATTCCTGAGCTTCATCCTCAAGGGCTTCTTTCTATTAAAGGCTCATATCCAAAAATCTGTTGGCAAGTTTTGCCACTGTAAATTAAAAAAATAAAGATTGATTTAGACTTGAAATAAAAATGAAAAAAAACACATGATGTATTTATGCTTTTATGAATAATTTATCCAAACTTTAAAATTAATTATCTTTTGAACTTGTATATTTTATCAAGGATTAAATTTATGTGCATGAAAACTTCAAATAGTTTATGAAATACAAAAGATGCAAACCTTTGAAACACACAATGCAAACTCTGGACCTTTGCTACTCACCTGCACACACTTAAACTCTGATATCCAAGCATTGTTGAACTTGTAATATTTCTTAGTCAGTGGTTTCTTAGCACTGGGAGTAAGCACAGGTTTAGAATTGAACAAAAAATGTACGAGCTGTCCTCTTAAAACATCTGGAACACAACAATAACAATTAAACAGGATAAAAATCAAAATACTTACTCTAGTGTGTCTGCCGAAATCATTTTTATGGTCGGTCTCTTCATTTTATCTCCCCTCCACCAAGGGTCAGCCAATTTTCTTCAAAGGCTCAGAAGAAGTCATGGACCTCCTTTCATCTCTTTATTACTTATAACACCTCAAAAAACATCCTGTATTTGGCCTTAAACTCCTCAAATTCCAACAATAAAGTAATCAATTAGCAGCTTGCTGTTTACACGTCAGCTGTTCTTTAATAATTCTCTGACATCATCGCACCAGTCGTTGTACTGGTGGAACATTTCCGGTCCCCAGTAGACTGGTTCTGGCTGGTTTCTCTAGTGTGTTGACAGAAAGCGTAAAAATACAGTTTTTGGGTATTTTTAATAAAACATTTTTTAAAAAATTCTTTTAATTTTCAAAAGAGGTAGATTTTAACTACTAAACAGTATGTGTGGTAGACGGCCTTTAAAACAGTATTTTTGACCTACTGCCAGTTGAATCACATGAGCACGTCAAACTCTACATTCTATAGAAGAAACAAATTGAAACTTAACCACATATCCAACATCCAAAGTAAAAGCATACTTTGCTTCATGTAGATTCATAATAACACTACCTCTAATGAACCCTGAACTTAAGAGCAACTCTGAACACCAGTTCTGACCTAATTTTTGTAGAGTTTTTATCTACATGGACTTTAAAAACCTGTATTATTTACCAATCATTACAAGATAACTAAGTGTCATAACTGTTTCTTCAGACACATTATAAGGATTGCTCCACCTCCCTAACAGAACACCAGAAAGATCCAGTTAAACCATGTAAGGTAATACTGTGCCTTTCCCTCTTGAGTTGCAGTCAAGATTGAGAGCTTTTGCAGAAAGTCTTATGCTTTGAAAGTTTGTCCAAATACAACCACCTATTAGCTGTGTATTTTTCTTCAGAGGGCGAGTCTCTCCGAAATGTGGGAGTATAAGCATGTTCTTGCGTCAAGGGAGTCTGGCAAGAATCAACACTACAAGCCACAAAAAAAGGAAACCCAGATGGAGCTGGCCAATATGGGATTATTAAGAGCTATAACAACTTTGTCACTCATGACCTTATTCATAATTTTCCTTACTAAGTGGAAATGAGGAATTTGTATGACCTAAACTCATGCCAGCTACAGGAAAAAGATCCCAAAATAAATGCTCCAGGTTCTGAATTCTATAAAACAAATTTATCAATTTGAAAATTTAGAAGCAAAACTTCTCTATTTAAGATCCACTCTGTAGCTTTTTACAAATTTGCAGAGTAAAAATCAGCGCAAGTATTATCTACTCCTGGTAAACAGATGGCTGAAAATTATACATCTCTTTCAAGGCAGTGACCACTACCAAGTAGATTTAGGAAGATCATTCATTTCCCTGGACCAAGTGACATAATTAATTTAGGAGAATACACATGTATTGCCATGTTACAGTACCAATATGTTTATTCTGAACCAGACAACAGAGAGATTCCAAGTTATGAAAGATGGCAAGAAATTTTATATAATTAATGTATTATAATATGATTCTTCAACTGGCCAATGGCCACAAACAGGTTGATTCGAATCTGCTGAAAGAACTCACCACTCACCTTTGGATGCATCTGTGTAAATAACAAAATCAGCTGTTATTTTTATCATTGCATTTTTTATTTTCAGATCAACATTTTGGCTTTGCCTTATTGTATCAGACAGGTTGATATGTACATCAAAATTGTGCTACTATTTAAGACCAAGAACTTTATCTCTTCCCTCTAAAGCTTGTTCAAAGGTATCATGTAGTAAACCAATAAAAGATGCCTTCAGGTAGAAAGGAATGTCTTGATGGACATCTGATTGGCAATGTATATATATTCATCCCCCCCCCTTCTGTTTGTTTCAAAACTGTTTCATCCATAAGGACATGCTTTGAATTGAACTGAATAGATGATAAATCCACTCAGTTCATTCCCTGAGACATAATAAAGTACACCCGCTTGTACTTAACCATAAACCCCAGATACAACTTTTTCCAGCATAAAATTTTCACTGCATAAATTGGAGAATATATTGATGTTGATGATGTCATCAAGGTAGCAGAGGAACAAATACCCTGTTGTATGAACTATAAATACGGTGGTTTAAAATTCTGGTAATGACCCTCTGTGCACTGGAAACCCTAAGGTTAAACATGCAAATTTATAAAGTATTATAGTATCACATTCAGCCTAAACTTGTACATTTGTATACACATTTTTGAAAATGTTCATACAGTAGGACCCCGCTATAGCACGCTTCATTATAGCACGAATTCGGATATAACACGATTGTGGCATGGCTCCCGAAATTTCATCTATTTTTTTGTACATGAAAAAAAATTATTTTTTCAAAGTACGAAAAATAATGTGTAAAAAATTAATTATCATTTTGGGGAAGAGATCATGTATGAATTCAGATATAATATGATCGTGGCGTGGCTACCAAAATTTTACAATAATTTCGCCAATTTCTTGAACTACTGCAAAGTTTTGTGCCAAAATAAACAAGAGTTTGATTTAATAATTTGGCAAGCTGTATTGTATTCTTGAAGAAAAAGTGTCTTATGATTGCATCTTTCATTATATGAATAAAGATGCTGAACATTTCTATTTGTGAATGTCCATTTCAAATGTGTCAGTAGTCAATCACTGCACTTTGATCTTAGTTTATTTGTGAAAGATGTCAGCTCATTTTAAAGCTGACAAGTGTTAATCTTATTATTACTGATACATGAACAATAAAGTCATTAAGTCTTCTTTGTGTTTGTCTTCAATACATTCTGTGTACAATCGTTGCTCAAACAATAGCCGAAATATGTTTGTTCATTCAACTGCATACACAGCCAAGCACCAAACAATGCGGTGGTTGATAAAAGATTCGCACCTGAATTTATAAATCAATTAATTAAAGTCATTGACAATCAACAAAGTCAATCTCAAAGCTAAAAGTTGTTCAAACCATGCGGCAATGATTTATAAAACATAAAAAAAACAAAAGCCACCAACGCGCACACGTGGCTTGGCAGTGTTGTTAGACAATCACCACGCAATCAGTTGACCAGTGAATAATATTGTACATTCCCTATAAAAATGACCCCATTGTCGATTAACAATTATTCTTGCTGTAGTCATTCAAACAAATAAGTGTCAGAGTTTTAATTAGTAGTTATTTACAATGGATAACAGTACATGGAAACGTTAAGCTTTTTCTGTTAAAGAGAAGCTTGAAGCCATGGACAGGATTAAGTCCGGTGTTTCCACAAGTCAGATTTAATTCCCAAATGATATTTCCCAAGTTATCTGCCAGTGCACTTGGGCCGATAAGCCTCTGGCTTGTAAAAGCACTCACTTTGTTTTCAAGTAGAGTTCTACAACTTCCTGTGCATATACTTTGACCTTAATCCCTTAGCTTGTAAAGGCACCACACTCTTTGTTTTCCCACGTGACAACCCTTTGATCAAGCCGCGAGTTTGATACTTGTTCAGTGCCAAGTAACAGAGGGTGGTTATTTGAACTCCCTGTGATCTTGCCGCACAATTGACACGTGTCCAGTTGCATCCTTTAATAGATTTCTGACTTTATGATCAAAGTGTTACTTGCAAGAGCCCAAGCTCAGTCTCTGCATAAGCACCCGCATATGACAGTACAGCTGAGGAATCGGAGTCTAACGTGATTTACGATGACTAGACAACGACGATTTACAATGACTAGACGACGATGTAGGATTTCAGAACTTTATCAGACAATGATATTATACTTCTGTTTGCATATTTTCGATGGAATTATTATGGACTCACTCCTACGCATGCCATGAGATCGGTTGGTGAGTACATGTGTTGATCCTTTAACTATTCATGCTATACAATAGACATGTACATATAAATGTACCAATGCATGGTTCTCTGAATCAAGTAAAATATTATACGTGCAATCTCTGTTTTCACTGCATGTGTATTTATCGTTTATTATGCATTGATTTAAGATGGTAACTGTGCCAATGAAGCACGTTGTTTTGAGCCCACAATTTCCCCCCCCCCCCCCCCCATTTTTTTGGTGCATGCATCATTTTCTTCAGCTAAATGACTTGTTTTTGTCTAGGTTGGTTATATCACGGTTCGGGACATAGCACGATCCCGTTTTGTGGACCCCGACCATCGTGCTATAGCGGGGTCCTACTGTATATTGGAATATTGAAATATGCATCTCTTAGATCAATGGATATGATAAAATCATTTTCATGTAATTATTTCCATATCAACTGAAATAAGCATCTTGTTTAAAAATGTTCACGAATCACAAAGTCATCCAAAATCTTTTGATTTATGCTCAGTCTGAATTTACCATTAGGTTTTGGTGCTTAGTATGAACAGATTTGAAATAAACTCTTCCTTATTATGTTATGAAGGAACTATAGTTCCTTTTCACCACATTTCATCTACTTTAATTTATACTGGAATCTTTTGTTCATCAGAAATTGGGATGCATTTTGATATTCTGTTTTGGTTTTAAATTTTGTCAAATTCAGTCTTGTAAAGCTTTGTAAAATCAAATTAGCAGATATTGGCCACTGCCATACTTCAAAGACATGAACATATTTAGCCATACGTGATCTTAATCTGTCAATTTTTTTATTTTTTTTTTCCTCTAGCAATGAGTTGCATTCATATGGCCATATTGTTTGGAATTATTTTTTACGAGTAAAATCTGTTGAACCCTCTGCACCTGTAGTGCCTGTTGGGGTCAATGCCAGTGAAATTATATGCATTATCATATCACCGGAAATGAAGTCCGGTACGACATTATTTTATTTTTTTTTCCCATTGAGGTTACAACCTTTGTGTTTTTATAAGATAATCAAATCTGAATGTGGGCAAAATTACAGCTCTAACAAACTGTTAAATGTCATAAAGTTCTTGTTTGCAGCATATGCTTTTTGTTTATTACCCCACCCCCCCTACTCCGACCTATGGGTTAATATTGGGGTTCCATTTCAGTGCCACTTTGGCCATGTTATATTTGTCCCATTTTGTCTGTATATGCACTGTAAGGTTGCAGTATTGATCAGCTGAATCAGAGTTTTATAAAAAGAGTTTTGCTTTTTCTGGAGCCAAACTAAGGAATTCCATTCCACCATATATAAGGTCAGCTGACTCTTACCTAGGTTCTTACATGTGATAAAAATGAGGGGTCAGATTGGAACAAATGGCGATTTGCAAAATTTGGTCAGGAGTTTTCACCTCAAAAGAGGCAGGATTTTCATCGACCTGATTTTGAGCGTGCAAATGGGAAAACAATATTAATACTGAACAAATTTCTATATTTTTAATATTAAACTATGCAATTCATTTCTTTTACATTAACTTGTTGTCTTTCATCTCTCCATATATGTAACACAAGCATTTTTAGCATTTCTTACAAGATCATTGCCTGGATGATATTGGTGGCAGTCCTTATAATTGTTCATTTTAACACTTGTAAGATTATGTACTGTCACTGGATCCAGGTTTCCTCTATAGTCAGCCTGAATTTTTCTCAGAATGGAAAATGTCCTTTCAGTGTCTGCATTGGAATGTGGCAATGTCAATACAACTCTACTGAGTTCACCAAGAAGTTTAAATTGTTTTCTGCCCGTGGGTAGAGTCAGATTGCTAACTGTCAGCCAAAACTGCTGAAGACTGGTACTGTCTCTTTCAAATTTGGGAAGTTCTTTTTTGGGAGTCAGAATGTAGTCCTGAATTTCATCTTCCAGTGCAGTTCTCTCATTCTGGGTTAATGTCATGAACCTCTCAGACAGCTTCACCACTGCAATACAAAATGCAAAACATCAGAACTTTGAAATTTACTTGCCATGGATATACAATAGGGAAATTAAAATATTATAATATAAGGCAACTCTGTACTTATCAATGCTTTTAATTTCCAATTATCAGTGCAGACCTATAATAGTGTTTAATTTTTCACCCATCAATAGCTGATAATTATCTGTATTAATCATAGGAGATAAGAAAACCCACCTAATTGGATAAGTGAGTATTTATTGGACTCCCAAGATGCTAATGTTGTTTTAATGTCAGTAAGATTGTCCACATGAAGCACTGATGCATACATTAATGATTAGACTATCACACCCTTTGCGACTTTAAGCTTAATTTGCAGACGCCTTTGTTGTCATCATTATCATCACTATCACCATTATTTGTAAAAATAACAATCAAACCCAGAAAACGATTATCACTTAATAGTATTATAGATGAGAACAAAGACCTCATTCATCCTAGGCATTATGGATGAATTCCTGCACTGTACCCATATTATTCATATTATTAGTAGTATTATTAATATTAATCATAATTCTTCTTCTTCTTCTTCTTCTAATTATTATTATTATTATTATTATTATATAATTGTGATTATGATTTCTTATGAACAATAATATAGTTAAACTTTAGTAATACTTGCGTGAATATTTTATCCAAGCATGCAAAGATTTCTGCTGATCCAATGTTGCAGGTTGATATTCCAAGGAATCTTGTTGATATCCTGTTTACATCCTAGTCTAAAACACGAACTAGACTGTTAGCATTTTATTTTGTATCCCCTCAATCATTTTACTCGTCAATGAGGATGATGAATTTTTTATTGCAGCACATGTCTGTGACTTTCTCATCCCAATGAGGACCCAACGCTTGGTGTGACAATGTGAGTAGTTTTTGTCCGTTTGCATGAGAATTTTTGTGTGATTTTCGAGTCTGGGAACATTATTTTGACTATATCTGAAAAATGATCTGCTACTAGAAATGGGAGATTATGTTCAGCTATAAAGTTGGCAAATAGTGTCTCAGCACGTGCAACTTTATTCACATTTGATGCAGATTCTGCGAACACGGATTTCAGTGATGGTATATTAGTTGTCGCAGTTAATATGCTTTTATGCGATGAGGTTTCTGCATGGCACATGATGTCATTATTGCAACTGTAACAGACTTTAAATTCAGCTTTACAGGAAGAGCAGAATGCATAGTCATGTCCCTCTAAACTCGATTGGAACCTCTGAAATTCCTGTTTCCATCCATCATTGAATTTCGTGTGAATTTGCGCTAGCTTGGATTTTTGGTGTTTTGGCATTGGGAGACAATGCATGCGTAGACATCTCGACAAACTTTAAACACCAAAGTCAAACCGACCCAGTTTTATGCCAACCATAATCAATTACCATCTTTAATCCTGTCCAAATTACTTTTGATCATACACATTACAGACTCTGATTCATCTTGACGACTTTAAGCACCAAAGCAGAACATACCTTGCGGAGAGAATCAAAGTAATGTCTATTGTTTCATGCTGACTGAACTTTTCAGTAACCCAGCCATAATCAATTAAACGTTCTTTAATCCTTTCCGAATTACTTCTACTCACACATAGCATAATCCGCCTTGACAAACTTCACATGAAGCCAGTTGACCATGCCGACATGATCAAAGGATGAAATTAGCAAGTACATTTACTTGCCCTGCTTAAGTCAGTTCAGTCACATGATCACAGGCACTATTACCGTAAATATACTTCACTGGACCATGAATGTGAAAAAAAAATAAAAACAATTTTTTTTTCAATAATAATTTTGTGTATGCAGGAGATTTAAGTGAGTGACTGGAGGAACGGGAGACACCCCTAAACTCAGGAGAAAAACCCTCCCGTGCGGAAGGTTCACATGTATGTAGGTGTTTTAAGAAGCTTTTTAGTCAACATTTGCAGAAACAATCATTGGTATGATTTTGTGTAATTCAGTACTACTCTTCTTTAAAACAATGTTCTTTATGTACTTGCCTGTAATGTTTTACACAGATTCACTACTAATCTTTGTGTGAGTCTTGAATGTACTAATCTTTAATGCCTTGTACATATTTTCTAGTAGGAGTAGATCAATTATCTAGTTTTTAAAAGCACTGTTGTCTAAAGACACCACAACTTGTAAAAATTGTACAACATATACATGTAATTATAGAAGACCTCATGGAATTTTGGTCATTTGCCCAAATGAGCTTCTTGTTTAAATAAGGTAATTATTATTATTATTATAATGTGCTCTCTTTTTGTCCTGCATCTGAATGTGGTGTATGACAGAATCTTATGAATGTAACTGTCTGCAGTTTTTATGGTTCACTGTGAAACTTGCCACATGTTATATGATTTTTGTAAGTTATTGCTCTTTTTGACTTGTGGGTGGGACAATGAACTTGAATGGCATCATCATTCCATCATAGCTGCCAATGTGGCCAGAGTTGAGAAGATGCAATTTAAACAGTAAGCTATCTCATGTAGCTCAGATTCATCCACATGTAAGGATGTTTCTTAATCATTGTTCACTTAAAGGAATTTAAAAAGAAATTAAAGTTACATACTTCAAATGCTCAGTGTTTTATATTATTTTTTCACTTTCTTCAGATCTTCCCAATATACTGCAATACATATTGCAAAACATTATCCTTTATCGCAATATGAAAATTCTGGTAATACCCAACCCTAATGTTTTGTCCAAGTCTACCTCATCATCTTCTCTTGTTACTTCCTCCTCTACTACTTGGTCTTCAGCTTCAATCATCTTTGATTTAGATTAGTCCCACTTCACTGAAACAGAGAATATTTGCATCATGGAATAGGGTAGATCAAAATAAAAAAGAATGAAATAGCAACTTAACTATAGGCTGAAAAGTTCCCCATGTTGTGGGCATATACTAATGGATGTTTAATTTGGGCTATGACTCTCATTTTCAAATGGGGAATTGTGAGGTGTAGGTGGCCTGTCTCTCTCTCTCTCTTTCAGTAATCACTCATTATTATATTTTCATTCAAAGTTTTTGGTCAAATGCATAATGAATGTGCAAAACAAAAGTGCATGTTGCACATTTTCTCATACACCTATATATAACTAAAAGAGACAAAAGAGCCACCATGAATATTAAAACCATGACTATAACACAGCATGCTTGACAAACTATATGATGCTTTACATTTTGCAACTCTAGTAGAATACAGGAAGTTTATAAGTGCCAAGAAGTTAAAAGCGAAATTTCATCTTTAGTCTCATAATTGCAATAGCACATCAGAAATACCAATCTGTGATACATATATGTACTTCTTTTGTTTTTTTTAATAGCCATATTTGTCTTTCCCAACCATCTTTGAGTCTTCACAGATATATTATTCTCAACATTAAAGAATCATGTCTGATTAGAAACCTTTTTAACCCCTTCTGTGATTTTGACTTAGGCTTATTTTTACTGGATTTTTATTGTTCACCCATACTGAGACTTATCAAGTTCGAATCTTTTCAGTTCAGTTCAGCCTCATAGCCTTATGAGTAGCAACAAGCACCACCACCAGCGATCATGATTAATGTTTTCTGAAACTGGCAACCTCAATACACCTGGTATTTTCTCTGCTTCATTATGCAAAAATCCAACAGCTCTACATCAGAATGTATTCATGGTTGAAAGGTCAACTGTCCATATTTTGCATATGACATTTGGGGCTTTCCCACATGTTCAGCAATAATAAACATCAACTGATATTTTTACAATGCGGAAAAATGAAGAAAACGACCATAAGTAACGCTCATCTATGCCTGATTTTTAAACACTTTGGGGTTGTTTTTACAAGAATAAGGATGAAGTGTGTGTGAATATTTGTGTAAACCACTTGAATTATGTCTTTTCTAAAGGTCACCCAAGACTGCAAGAACAGCAAATCTCCACAGCACATGGCTATGCAAAATGTAAACAAAACCTGAAAAAGATGAGAATATAACATAAACTGGACTCTAAAACACACAATATTTGTTTTATGAAAAATAAAACCCAGATATTTATACCAAGGATGAATTTATAAAAACATTCTTTATACTAAATTTATTACAAAATTTGGGAATCACTTTTGTGATCTAATGTATTTTCGAGGTTTGACTTGTCATATACTATACAGATGATGCGATATCTCACAGAAGTATACTCATCCAATTCATTAAAAAATGAATTAAATTGCATTATAATAAAAAGAAGTGGCATTAAAATTAAAATTATCATATTAAACATAGGCAAATAACATGCAAAAGTTAAAACATTATGAAGGATTTTGAAGAAAACAAAACCAAATATGACTTTGTGGATTTGAGCAAAAGATAGATCTGTATTGTTTCTCCGTTTCAAAAAATAATCATAAATATTTGTTGAGAACCAATTTGATGCCAGTTCCTTATCTGATTCCACATTTTAACACTTGCCTCTACTTGCTCATTCATAAACTTTGTAATATTGCTCAAAATAATGGTCAGAATTATTAAGAAAATATCGCAAATTTGGGACTTCCAAAATTCAATGTTGAGACTTTCAAAATTCCGCCCTAGAAGTCCCGACTTCCTGTATGAAAAATCAACAGAAACCCTGTGCAATATGAAAAGCTGAATGAGGAATTTGGCAATAATTTTGCCCATATGACCCACATCCCCTGGGCCTGTCCAGTCTGGGCCAACCGGCTCACTCCAAATTTTTATCTTTCTATTTATAGATCACTGAGTGATTCATATCTGATTCTGACTGAGACCATCAGAGAGAGAGAGATGTCAGATCATGGGAACAGTCAGGTATTATTACTGTAACCTATTACTGTTGTTAAAATTTATTTATTTAATTAATGTTCTGTTTATTTTTCTAATATTATATAACTATTAAAATACAGTACTACAGATTTTTAATAGAAAAATAGAGTCAAATTTGCATTATACGGTATTAAAATATTTTCAATGGGCTATTCCAAAAAGAACTTATGACATATCAAATGCTATCAGAATTAAAAATATCTATCACTTCTATGTAATACAGTGTGTGTGACAGTAACGGATCACTTTTTGTATAAAAATGTGTTGTCATGCTTATTTATGAAATTTGTTGGATGTACTAAACATGACTGGAATGAAACTGATCTCAATTTACCTATTGATGTAAAACTGTTCACTAAATACAATTATTAAGAGAGCAATATTGATTCTAATCAGTGCTGTTTTAAGACATTATGATATTGCTCTTGACCAGGGGTGTCAAACTCATTTGCTATGGCAGGCCAGATTTGATATAAATAATAATAAATAATAATAATAAATAATGAGTCTTGTAGGTTTGTATGTTTGACACCCCTGCTCTTGACAGTACCAGAACACGCGAGTACAGAGCAAGGTGCAAATTTGAAGGTCGTCACAAAACAGCTAATTTTAGCTAAAGTACATGTAAGTGAGTGGGTTGAGTTTTATGACACACCAGCATGAAACTAGCTGTACGGCACCATACAGGATTGAAAATGTTGGTTTCAGTCACATCTCATTTTCAACCAAGATTGGAAGTAAAGCAAAACAATGAAAAAACACATTTTTTATTTAAAAGTATGACCTGTTCAAATACAAGTACATTTTCTTTCTTTTTTACCATAGTTAACATTTTTTTTACAGGTTTCAACAGAAAAAAAACTTTGATATTTCCCCTCATTCACCAGCTGCTGTAACAATGTGACCGATCCGCTATCATATTCACAGGCACATTCATATGTTAATTTCTAAACTATTACTGCAGCTTTTTATGTAAACAATGATGTATCTCATTTCCCAAAAATGCAGTTTTTAAAATAATACCCGATTTATATGTTTTACCTGGGCAAATGTTTAGATTTTTCAGCAATTCTTGGAAGTATGTTTCAGATCAACTAAAATTCTGCTTCATTTGGAAGAACATACCTTCGTTTTACAGACCTAGATTAGACAGGAAAGGTCCTCATGAGTTGAACTTTTGTTATGATTTAGGTAAATTGATTATAGTAGATGACTGCAACATAATTATCCTGGTCAATTTAGTAATGGTCAATTTAGTAATTGGCAAGAAAGGCAGCAACAAATGTGAAAGTGATCCCTTACTGTTGATGATCCATTAATATCAAACGCACTGTACATCAACACAAATAACTGATTTTGTGTCAGACAGGCTACGCTCTATTTACATGATTTTTATATGTACATGAACATTGTAATGACTATGCACAATTGTTTTTTTAACAGAAACATATTTCAACTTGTGTATGACTCAAGAATATTATATTTGCAAAAACATTAGGGGGTGCTTTGTAAAAAGTCACAGAAAGGCTTCAGATGTACCTGGAACACAGAAAAAAATCAATTTATTCTTAAAGTTGAATGTTCACAAAACATTTCTATATAGCCATATGTAACAAATATGAAAATAACCACAGGTGACTAACACAAGCTTAATGTTGACAGAAAACAATAGACTGTTGGAAAACAAATCATATACTAATTTCTCCTATTCTCACAGTATTGACTATCTCCATTCTAAATAGATACTTGCACCATCTGCCGGTCGTTTATAGCAGTAGTTTTGTTACATAGAAGCTTTTGATCTTAACTAATGAGAAATTCTTTCAACAATGCTTCCTTTTCTGGAAATAAATAAGAAAATAATAAATCAATAGAAAATTCATCAAAGATCTACTTTCCCTCTAACCCCAATTTAAATGTAAGTCGCCTACATCAGATACCAAAAACCGAATCACATTCCACTTGGCTGAATAAAGTCATCGAGAGCATGATGGTTACAATGTTGCAAGCATAGTCACATGATTGACCAAGTGTAGATATCAGTCATTGGCAAAAACATGGTAGACAATGAGGGTCGTTGTACTGAAACCTTGACATTGTACCAGAATGTTGCAATTGTGTATGCCTTTTTATCTATTGATATAATTAATGATATGCAAAAATATCGAAATGAAATTATGCCAGTAATTCATATCAATTATTACAGTATGAGAAAATCTGTATTGAATAATCATATTGTGCAAATTAATTCTTATACTTAACAAAGACGGAACTAATGGAGTGAAAATGGAACAGTGATTTTTCGCCAAGGCGGCAAAATCTTTTTTTGGGGGGGGGGGGGGGGGCGCGGCAAAAAACTGAATAAAAAAAAAAGCATAGTGTAAAATAGAAGGTAATAAGCTTCTAACAAGATAAAGTGAAAAACAAAAGGAAAGAATAAATGTGTGTGTGTGTGTGTTTGCAAGGCCACATACTTCGACTTTGACATCGAATTCATTTTCGAAAGTTAATTGTGGGGGACGGGGGCGCAAGACTGAAGGTCCGCCTAAGGTGCCAAATACCCTTGTGCCGGCCCCGAGTGTCAGTACGGATCATAACAGTAGTATCAAGAACTTTTTTCATTCGGTATGATTTTTTTTCCTTCAGGCTATTGCTTTGTTTTTTTTTTAACATTAAGTTTGCGTCCGCCACCTGCGCCTTGGGCTGAACTGAACGAAATAAAGTTTCGAGCTTGATGATCTTTCAGTTTGCTTTAAGTCTTTTATAACTGTAAAATGAGTATATGTAAATCTGCACATGTTTTAAAATTAAAAGTCTTTCACAACATACAGGCAAAGCTGCCCCAAAAACTCAAAAAAACTGTTCTATTTAACTAGGTAAACTCGTCGTCTGCTTGTAAAATTCTCATTCGGATATCTACTGAGTACGGGTCGAGGATAAAAAAAACACTGACCGCACCAAGTGTCTATACAAAAAGCGGACTACAGACGTTGCTCGATTTTCTTGATAAGTACTTAGGAATGGTTGCCAGAGATTTCGGTCCTTTTCCAGTTGGTCCTCGAGAGGTTTCGACCCTTTTCATGTTCGTCCTGGAGTTTTCAACCCAAGAATTTTCATTCATTTGTTTTTGTTTTGACGTATAATTTATTTATAAGTGGTTCTTTTCTAATGTTGGTGTGAGTTTCTAATAAAACCTCATGGATGACGGTAATTACACGTACATCAACAAGCAGAGTCACGTGACATTATTTTTAAAATGAAAATGACATTTTTCCTTGTCGCTATAATTGTTTTCCCCTCTAAAAATGGGCCGTTATGGCGACAAGGGAAAACGTCATGTTCACGTTAACATGACATATCCCCAAGTCGCTATAAATGTTTTTGTTGAACAAAATGGGCCGTTATAGCGACAAGGGGAAATGTATTGTTAAGACAGGAATGACATTTCCTCTTGTCGCTATAAATGTTTTTTGTTGAAGAAAAAAAGTGCCTTTTTGGTGGCAAGGGAAAAATGTAATATTAAAACTACATTGACTAACCAATACCCACATATAATAACCAATATGCGTTTTGATTGACCAGCAACCAGTCATCTACTGACCAACACTCACACTAACCAATACGCTGTTTGACTGACAAAATACCCACACTTGCTAACCAACACAGGGTAGAATTTAAAATAAGGGGGATGAAATCACATACAACACACACACACACACACGCACACACACGCACGCACACACACACACACTTATAATATCATATACACGGGTAGGAGTGCTCACGCATACACACAAACATAATATCACCCCTGAAAAGGGTAGGAGTGCTCACAAACTATACACACAAGCATACAATCACGGGGGAGGGGGTTAAGTTTTAATTGTGAAAGACATACACAAACATTGATTGGCAATGCTTGAGAAGTATCTCTGTTCTAAGATAAATAGGTAGCCCTGGAAAGGGCCGCTGGTGTTGTTAACCGAACAGGGATAACAGATATCACACCACCTACTGCTCTTCAACGGAAGCTTCTCGGCACTGCTGGTCCATAGTAGTAATATGGGGTGAAATACCCTCAAATGGGCCTCTACAGCCTCAAGGGTAAATTAATATGGAAGGGCATCTACAGCCTCAAGCTTTTGTCTTGAGGCTGTAGACGCCCATCCATGTTAATTTTCTCATTGAGCCTCAAATTGGCCTCTACAGCCTCAGAAAGGTTTATAGCCTCCAATGGTAACATTGTTAGAAGTGACTGACCTCAATTGCGGTTACATAGTAACATTGTTAGAGTTGACCTCAATATGCGCCACTATAGGTACGTACGGGAAATCCTATGTTAAATTTGTCCATGGGAATGAGTTTATAGGGACAGAAGTGTTTATGGGGACATATGTATTTATGGGGACAGAAGTGTTTAGAAGGATAAAAGGGTTTATGGGGACAAAAGGGTTTATAGTGACAAACGGGAATGGTAATGTTAAAAGGGTGAAGGTAAAAAGGGTCGACAGTTTATAGGGACAAGGGATAAATGTAACGTTAAAAGGCTGAAAGGAAAAAAGGGTCGACAGTTTATAGGGACATAAGGGAATGGGAATCCACTTTTTAATTACTATCCAAACACACATATACTATCCAACGAAAATGGTAGGAGTGTTGATACACACACACTCTATTTACGAGAATTTAACATGATTCATTCAGATGAAAATTTTTGCGTACATAGTGTACATATTGTTTTTTTGGCAAATCTGGCGAATGCGTCATTTTATGTGTTGGAAGCACGGACGTGAAGGAAAACATAACCCAAAAAGAAATTTAAAAAACCCTCTTTCACACAGACACCAAGGGAGTGTTTATAGACACACTCTATACAAGCATACACCAAACAAATATTTTTTTAAAAAGGGAAATGGATTTTTTGGTTGGGGAAAAATGACAAAGACAGACACAAACATACACTCAACATATAAAAGTAGTATAGTGGGGGTAACTGGGCCCAAATGGGGCACTCTATGCCCGTACGGGATATTAACATGGAGAGGGCACTATAGACCCAAAATGGGTCTGTAGAGGCCCATTCATGAAATGAACATGGAGGGGGCACTTGAGACCCAAAAGGTGGGGCACTTGAGACCCATACGGGAAAATGAACATGGAGTTTTAAAAAATGTTTATAGGTGGGTAGAAGTGTTTATGGGACAGGAGTATTTTTAGAGGAATAGAAGTAATACATACACCGAACTTACAAACAAAACAAACAAACAATATTTTTTTAAGGCAATCCATGAGTAATCTTTTAAAGGTGAGGTGAGTGACCCTGAAAAGGGCCGTTGGAGTGGTGTGAACCAAGTTAACACAGATCACACCTCGTGGAGGGTCTTCTTCTCCTTAAACTTCGACGTACTTCAGGTCCGTAAATCAATACCCGCTTCAAGCAGCCTTGTCTCTTTATATAGATCCTTCTCTTCCACACTGCTGTATCTGTCATCTTGGTGATTGCCCATGATGCTTTCACGTACATAGGGAAGTCTGTGTTGAACAGCATCCCCGATACGATGTTGGATGACTCTACAGAGGTATACATCTTCTAGTCTTTAGACCGGGTGAAGGTATGTGACAAAACCGCTTGTATATATAGCCTAAGAGAGGATCGAAACGGATCGAAATGAATCACCAATCCAAACGCGCGTTACAACAGGGTGGGGGTGTGACGTCATCTTCAGTATATAGGCGTCACAGCGTTGGTACGGTTTTACCTTTTGCGGCATAGTTTGAGTATGGCTGATGCCACGAAGACAAATATTAGGGCGAGCCTGCGACGGAAAGTTATGTTCGGAGTGAGAGTACGACGGCGAATGCAGTGGTGAACTTTCAACCAGAAGATTTTAATTTAGATTTTGTGGATTTTCTGTCATAGCAAGGATTTTTGCCTGAAACAACAACCGTTGTTGTACCACTACCATGTTTACCTGTGATCGAGGATTTTAAAAAAAGAAGAATTGGAATTTTTTTTACAGCGTCAGAGAGAAGCAGAAGAAGCCTTTCTTCAGCAAGAAGAGGAAATAAGAAAGCAAGAAGAAGAAATACGAAAGTTAGAAGAGGAGAAGTGTGAAGGACAGAAGGAAGAGAGTGATGAAAACACAACGGTGAGTTTGTTACAAGACATTTTAGCCGAGTGAAAGAATCTGAGAAACATGTATCAGATTTCTTTAACACAACCCAAGAGAAAGAGACCATCACGGGCTAAACATTGTAAACCCATCACTACTATTACTGAGATGCTACCACCACCACCACCACCATTGACTACTTCTACTAATACCACCACTACCAAAGCAGCAGCAGGAGGAGGAGGAGTAGGACTTGGCCGTGGAAAGGGATTGAGACAGTT